>JBAIZL010000002.1:200288041-200400541 GCA_036971475.1 Prosapia bicincta
AAAACTAACCCTTGCTTCTTCTATTTAGTATTACGCTAAAATAAAAAAATAGTATTTTTAATTCACCCAGTTTTTGTTAAGTGATATATTTATATATTTGAATAAACATTGATTTATGACGCAATTTAGTTATATAGATTAGCATATATAGCAATATGTAAAAAAAAATTTTATAATACGGCTCACTTTTAGCTTAATTGAGGATGAATTTTTTGGAGTAAATCCCTCTAATTCAGACGGTTTTTTAAGGATTTGGTGAGAGTAAAGAAATTACATTATTTGGTTTTATGAGGGTTTTAGGCCAATTATTTCAAAAAGGATGACAAAATTGTAATGTAATAGGGTACTGAGTATGTGTTTTACATGTAATTTGAATTGTTTCTATATATTTCATACAGTTTGTTTGTATAGACTATTATTCTGGGTTATAAAAACCAGACAAGGGCATCTGCACCTTTAGAAAAAAAGTTTAGAAAAAGTTACTTAGAAAAGATTTTATGGTTAACCCATTGCAGTATAAGGATTAGGTCAGCTAGTGACGACAATTTATTAGTAGCAACTATAAAGATTGGTTTGTTTACTTCAAGAGAATTTATTTTCTGATATGTCACTGTCTGTGCTTTCTAAGGGATATTTATCGAATCTTGAAACTTACATTATAAATAAATAAAAGTATTTGTGGTCCATTGACCTTTTGCCAGATGTCTAAACATAATAGAATGCTTCTGCAGTGTTAATGTCAACTGGAATGAGCTCTGTATAGGTTCTATTCAGAGTCGATCAGTAGCTGTAGTTAATGTATTCTTGTGTACATATGAAATGAACAATAATAGTGGGAGCCTAGAATCTAAGGCAAACTTCAAACCGTAAGTAACTTTCAATTTGTTTTTACTAATTATGATTATACATAATAATCAATTAACAAATAATAAACTAACTAAAATACAAACTCTTGAATTTTGTAGTCCATTACGTTCAGTGAAACTTAATTTATCACTTTTACGTTAGTTTATGACTCTCTATAGTCATATATACAATAAACAAAAAATACTAAAATTAACACTACAGGGAGGGAAAACAAATACATCAGAATACCACGCTTAAACAGAACATCAAATAAAATAGCCCACAAATTTCTAAACACAGGATACAAAAGTAATAACAAGTTATAATACAAAATACAACACAACACCAACAATAAAGATAAACTACAAGCACCAAATATATACAAATTAAACTCCACAAACTGCAACAAATTCTATATTGGGCAAACAGGTCGCAGCTTCAAACAAAGAGTCAAGAAACACAAAAACAGAATGCCAACACAAAAACATCCTACAACATCTCAACACACTAGAAGAATATAAAATTTACAAACACACAAAAACACAAAATACAAACATATTAAATGAACAAAGCCAATACAAATCACACATACTCTTTGATACTATCGAAAACTTGCCTTTAAAACCATCACCGCTTAACCTAACAACAACTCCAAGTAGAAAATTTAGACACTAATGAAGATAGTCACGGAGCAATCAAAAATGTTCTGTCTCAGTAAGTTTTTACAAATTTACAATATTTAAAGAACCATTTAAATATGCAATTAGATCAGCAATGGGTTTAAGTATCTTAAGCATACATTGACAGTATTCATGCAAATGCTTTAAACAATAACAAAATTTGTTTTTTCCAGGCGAAAAACCTATCAAGGTTATCATCGCTTAACTCATTTGTTATTTAAAACAAATGTTCCATATATGAATTGATGTAAAATAATTTTGTTATTTTGGGAATATAAAAAATTATTTTGTTAAATGGAAATTACTTTAAAAGTTGTGTGACTGATAATGTATTAAATTTTTAAAAAATGGTTTTACATAAAAATTTCCATTTCTTTTTGGTCTCTCTATCTTATAACAAGCTCTCCTAAAACCCAGCTAGCCATCATTGTTAAAGACTGATTAAAATCTAATAATGTAATATAACCGACTTCAATTTTACAACTTCTTTGAAATTTTACATCATTTATGCTTTTTAAATTAACTTTTACTTATTAACAATTTACTGAAAAAAAGTGCATAAATCAAATCAATTTAAATGAAGGCCACTTTGACAAACTCACTGATAAAGATTATCTGGTTCTATGGTTGGCAGTAGAGAAATTTAAACCATTTACTGACTGTTATATTATCTCAGTATTATTAACTGAATTGTAAATAAATTTAAAATTATTGTGCAAATAAAAAAATTCATATTAACTTAAATCTCTTTTCTGGATAAAACAACACATTTTTAGAATTTGGTGTAAAGGTGCATCTGTATGGAAAAAATGTAGCAATTTTATCTCAAATAGAGTGTTTCAGTACTTTGTGAAATTCAGTGCTGCTGCTCCCTTACTTACTACCCTGTTTCCACTCCTGCCATCAACTATACCCTCTGTGGTAACCATGCCAACTTATCTATCAGCCTGTTACATCTTTCTGCTTCTTCTCAGCAGTCAACATGAGTCACGACTAGTAACATCTAATAGGAAACTCTATTGCAAAGTTATTCACAGTTTTTCAGACCACTTAAAAAGCCCCATTTCGTCCTTAGAAAATTTGAAGTTTTTAAACTTTTAAATCCACAAAAGTTTTAAGATTTGTCTGAAGCCCAACTCTTTTTTGAAAATTTATTGTCACAACTTGAAAAAATTTATTCCAACATTTGTTGATCAGCAAGAACCTATAAATGAACTGAGTATGAGAGATTTCAAAGCAAACGCCCTTGAAGTTAAGGAAAATGCAGATTGAAATTGAAGCTGGCTGTTGCAGAAATGGGATTCAAATATTAGAATATGATACAGTAGGCAAATGACGTTTGTATGCTCTATAGGTAATGTCTTGAACATAAGTTGTATATAATAGTTTTATATTATATAAACTATTTATTTATTTATTTGATTATATGGGATATTGATTAGACACTCCTTTGTGATTGTGTAATTTTCAAATTGTATTTAAAATAGTATGGCGCATAAAAACCACCAAAATAATGTATACTCTAAATCAGTTTTTCCCAAACTTTTTCTAACCATCATCCACTTTCAAGATTTATAATTTTCTTTCACCCACCTGATTAAAAAAAAATCATACAAATCTTTAAAGTATCAACACATACATTCAAATACCTACATACAAGTTGGGAAATGAGGATATTTAAGCAAATTTTTTATTTAGATATAATTATGCACATTAAAAATTGCAAATAATAGGTCTAAAAATGATAACAATCACAAATTACAAGCTACATGAATTTGTATACCTAATTAATTAAGCAATATTAATACCTATGTTTAATTAATGCGATGGTAGGATTTGATGAGTTTCAATAAATTTGTTGATGTAAGGAGCCAGTTTTGTTAGAAAAATTCTAAGATCTCGCTCCTCAATTTCTAACCTATTTCTGAACTTTGTGGAAAGACTATTTACCGCACTAAACCCTCTCTCAACCATGAAAGGAGAAGGAAAGACTACAAACAACTTTTCTGTGATACACCACAATCCAGGATAGAGCTTGTATAATGAATACAGTTAAATAAACGGGACATTCATATTCATCACTGTATTTGTATACAATTGCAAACGTAACCTAAAAACATAGTGTGAACAAATTTACCTTGTTGCTCAACCAAATCAACACACGAAGTTTATATAGACATTATAATCATAATTCTAAAACTCTAACCTAAAATGTCATAATTATTTCTGAACACTACAAATATACTTGCTTGCAATTTCATTTTATTCCTTGTTTTTATAGCCACAAACTTGCCAGTAATGTTGTATATATAAAAAACTGAATTATTTTCCCACTAATTTCTTCAAATCGCCCATCAAATTCACATTCTGTCGATTTTGCTCTCTGGCGTGCTACAATCACCCAGTTTGGGAATCTCTGCTCTAAATGAATGATGGCTTATATATATATATATATATATATATATATATATATATATATATATATATATATATATATATAAAATTACACATCCTATATGTTTTCAATAGCAATTTTCTACCTAACACAAAATTTATTGCTGAAATTTTAAATCTGTTTTCAAGACAAACTTAACATTAACTATGTTAACTATGTATTTTACACTAAACTTACTAATCAGTGTAAAAAAATAATTTCTTTTAAAAATAATTATACTGAATTAATAATGGGGGTGAGCTGTTTGGTTCTCGTCCTGCCCCTAGATAGCTGAGTATATATGTTACATTTATAATAAAGTTAGGTTACATTTACCTAACCTAACCTGACCCAACACTCAGTAAACTAAACGCAAGCAGTAGCTTCCATAAAAGGAGTCCCATAATATGTCTTATACCCTGGATTTCTGGAGCAAGAAGTAAGTACACTGAATTAATATTCATAAATACTTTCAAAATGTGACTCACCATTAACCAGTGAAGATGTGGATCATCCCAGACTAAGCAAATAGCCCCTCGACGAGCGAGTATAGCTGAAGGCACAGGAATGTCTAACGGGAGGCAAGGTATCATTGTCACCCTGAAACAAATCCAAAACTATAATTTTACAACTGAAAATTTATATACCCTCCAAATACACATACACCAATACTCTATCTAAACTGAACAATAAGTGAATTTTAGTATCGTAAAACCTCATAGCTGGAGAGTAAAAACTCCAAGCTGGAGATAATAAGAAACAATGGGGGAGATTTCAAGTATTAAAAATATAGAATTACAAACCAATTAAAAAGTACAAAAAAAATTATAAAGTAAAAAAATTGATCCTTTGTAATCCAACAACTTGTACAAACT
Source organism: Prosapia bicincta (assembly GCA_036971475.1). Taxonomy (NCBI): domain Eukaryota; kingdom Metazoa; phylum Arthropoda; class Insecta; order Hemiptera; family Cercopidae; genus Prosapia; species Prosapia bicincta. The sequence continues at coordinate 200,292,877 of JBAIZL010000002.1, forward strand.
TAAATTTATAATACTTTTTTTTAACTTACTGAGTCAAAACATTGCTTCACAAGGCCATTACCATCAATGTTTAAGAGCGCCAACAGGATGCAACCATCCTGGGATCATCCTAGACACTGATGATGATAGTGTTAAACCAGACAAACTCATTTTGTATAGTACGGTTTCTTTTGTTTAATATACTTTAATTATAAATCCATATGAGCTGTCATTTTACAAATTTTAATTTATAAGATTTGCATATCATAGAAAAAAATCAACAAGGTAAAAAAAATTAATATTGTTTCAGTGCCTGAGGATTCTCAGTAGTTATAAGCAATGTTATTTAGGTTTTTCTACACACACAAAAACACTTGTAAGAAATATTTCTCAAGTTTTATAATTCAGGAATTATTAGGTTATGTAGGATTGTAGTAGGCGGTAATTAAATTTAAAATGTTGTTCGAGTTGAGTTATTATATTAGAATACACTGATGAAGATCGCCACATAGTGATCAAAAATGTTCTGTCTCAGTAAGTTTTTACAAATTTACAAAATTTAAAGTTTCGAATAGTCATAAACTAATGCTAAAGTGATTAATTAAGGTTCACCGAACGTAATGGACTACTAAATATAAGAGTTATTATATTACTCTAGTTGTTCAGGTCTATTATGAAAACTAAAAGACATACCCTTACTAGAAAAAACTATAACTAATAAACACCCTTAAAACAAACGGAAATAAAATTTCTCTTAAACCTAGCCTATTAAATAACTATTACTTTTATTAAGTAAGTTTTACCCTTTTCTACCACATCTGACTCAAAACCCTCGATCTGGATTGATTTCTGTAACTTCATTGATGTCTCGCAATAGCCAATTGAGCATCTACTATTGAGTCCCTACATAGAATCTACTAACAGAACAGTTCCTATCCGAAAAAACGATTGCCGTAATCTTTTTCAAAGTGCATGTCGAGCAGTATTTTTTAAATTTTTAGACCTTATCAAGAAGCAATTCACCTTTGTTGACATAGTGTAAAAGAAAATTCAGATTGTCAATTCAGATCTGGCAAACTGATTTTCTATGAAAAAATAATTCCAGTGAAGTAAAATCTCTGGGTTATAGGTTGGATTCATTCTCTTTGTTATAAACCAACGTTCCTGTTTAAACCTCAACACCATTTGAGTTTCTCAAGTTACTACAAGTTTTTTTTTAATAATCCACTATTGCTCTTGTCTTAGGCAATGATTACATGTATACTACCAAAATTTAAGTCAGTACACCATGATTTATTCTTAGACAAATACATTTAAAATTAAAATTAGGGATTAATGTAGAATGAAACTACATCTGGTTTAAGTTTTTTGTTCCACATGTCCATTTAGATTTTCAAATAATTTTCAGTAATAATAATATTTTCAGTAATTGATTTCTTTATAATATGATTCTCACTTTTAAAGACTCTATTTAAATACAGTAGGACCTCTTAAATTCGTCTCTTTCTGTGATTCGCCACAGTAATAACAAACATCGTCTGCACAGTCACGTAGTATCAGATAAAGCCAATAGCAGATATGAGTCATTCGATTACTGAGAAAATCTCTCAACACATTTGCCCAGAAAATGAAGTGACTTATAGGGAAGTAGATAAAATGCTAAAAAAATGCATTGGGTGGTATGAGAAACAAAAAGAAGCAGAACTGACAAAATTGATAGTATTAAAAAAAATTCAGTCTCTTGCAATACAAAAAGAAAAAATTCTTTACTACAAGAAAAAATGAGGCTTTTTTAAAAACTAAAATACAGATAGATTTAATATACTGTATTTTTTTCTACTGCCATTGTTCTTACAAAATTCTGTATGTTTTTTTATGTCTCTTATGAAAATAGAGTATTGTATTTATAATTACCAACTATACTGCAAGCTACTTGTGTGTTATAGTGTTGTGTAATAGTGTTGTTGAGTTTTTTGGCCGACATAAGTAATGTAATTACAACATTAATTACATTACATACCTATTTACGTATTTATGTGCTATTATTGCCCACAATTACATATTAATTTCTAGACTTCCTTAATTCGTCTTTTTCTCGACTTTGTCACCCCCTCAGCTCCATACGTGATGAATTAGACAGGTTCTACTGTATTTGATTCCATCTTCAACTTGAGCTACTAGTTTGTACTTACACACTTTAATATATATTAATATATCACATTTCCCTACAATAGCACTTAATATTCTGAAATAACAAAGTTAAACGCTACTTGTGCAATGTATTATAACAGACAAGTACATGTTAAGGTATACAAGCAATTTAAATATTCTAAAAATGTTAAATTTTATTATAAATATCTATTAGTAATTTAATTAATAGTTATAAACTTTGTCCCCACCAATAGTACTCAATTTCCATAGTGAATGAGTTCAAAGCAAATTCAACTGAGAGATGCATTGATTACCAATTTGCTAATATAAATACTGCTCCCATTGCCAACTACTACAGCTTGTAAAAGTAACAAGTGGCTGCAATATGGCTTTCAAGTTATTTGACTAATGCAAATTATTAATTAATTCGAACAAAGTTATACTTTTTAAACTAATTTCAATTTCGCCTGAATAGAAAACTAAGCATATTTTATTTTGTTTACAACTTCAACAAATAAAAATTGTTAACATACAAACTAAAAAAAATTTAAAATTAATGATATTAAACAGTACGTACCTACAAAAATTATAAATAAAATTTGTTTTGAAACATACAAAATTTGATTTTTAATGTATATAATGTCAAACAAAATTGAGGCTTATATTGAATTTTTTATATAAAACCTAATTTTCCAATTAAATACATGTTTTGAAAAGAATATTTTTAAACTTTTGTTTATAACTATCAAAAACAGAAATTTATTACACTCACAGGTATAAAAACCTTAATAAGATCACTTGAACATTCTAAAGAAAGGAATACTGAATTGCATATAACAAGAACAACAAAACACAACAGCGATACCACATAACAAAAAAAAAAACTTCAAGCATCAATTCCATACATACTAAACTATACAGACAGTAAGAAATTCTACATCTGGGAGACAAACCACAGCCTTTATCAAAGATCCAAAGAAGACAAACTCTACATAAAAGGTGAATAGATTGTTCTTTAAAATTGTTAACAACCTTGTTTTTAGAAAGGATATCCCTTTTTACAAAATGCATATTATTTTTAAAATTAACGTTAGCTGTAATTAAATTTCAGATTCCAATAATGATAATGTAAATTGTGGGCAGAAAATTATTATTTTTCCGCTTAAAAATAATAGAAACAAAAAAACTTTAACAAAATTAACTAAACACTTTTACACGTTAGTATGTTACCCTTGCCTATAGAGTAGAGTTCAGAAAAAAAGAATCTTGCCTTTTCCTGCAATAAAAGTCCAGATATGGGGTCGTTTCATGATTGTTCTTGCAGAAACCAGGTGTATAGAGCAGTTTCTTCCAAAGTATATTCACTCATTTTCACAGTTTTCCACTCATTGCTACCTTGCTCCATAGAAGACACAAACGACTAAATTTTTACTTTGTTTTCTTTGTCACTGATTTTTTAATTTCCGATCCCAAAATCTTCCACTAAGTTTTTAGGAGGTACCTCTGCATTAAATCGTTTTAGAATGTCACACTTATCTACCAACAAAAGTGTTTTGTGTTTTCTTTTAAGAGCAGAAGACGCCACTATAAAACTTAAAGTTTAACACACTGCGATGACAAAACGATTCCACCATGTGCTTGCCGTAAACGTTGAAATTGAACTGCTGTTGGCTGACTAATCAAAAAGGATCAATACACCGAGGTCATAGATAAGTAAAAAAAATGTTACTTTTCTTCTTTGAACCTCTCTTATAGCGATTTATTTCCCTCTCGTTTTGATATTTTTTTAAATCGTTTCGGATTAGGTGGGAGTTTCAGACTAATTGAATTCATATTACCGGGATTAGACTGCACATAATAAAGGCTAGTTTCACATATTATGAATACATGTCTAAAATAGCCATCTTTATTAAACAAGAAAATGAGTCCTACTAAAGGCAAGTTTCATATATTATTATATGTTATAGTGTTTAAGTGTAACGTAGTAGTTAAACGTTAAAGTGTAGTAGTTCAAGTTAAAGATGGAATCAAATAATATTAAAATAATTGTATTTCTATATCTTCAAAATAAAACTGAATGTAACAATAATCAGTTTCTTTTTTCATCTAACATTTTCATTCAACTTTCCTCTTATCATTTGGATGGAAAACAAAATTTTCGGATAGACACCCTGACAGAAACTACGTCTACTCACACATATAACCTGTACATATGATGCCATGAATCTTAGAGGCTTTTAAGGATCTTCCTTAAGCATTCACTACCTACATTTATAACATTTTGTACCCTTTGTAGGCTGTAATAGACACACAGGAGCCCTTATGAAAGTTTTGTAGGGAGGGGATGGGCGTAAAAGAATTGCTACAAAATTAAGCAACTAAGAAATTCAAGTGTTAACCTTCTTTAACCTGTTCTACTTATAAAATACTAGGCCACTGCACTGTATAAAGAAAATAAGCACATTAATGTAATTACTTGTACTTTTTATTGAAACCAAGATATATAGAAGCTGGAAGGGAAAACTTCTTTTGATTTGAATAATATCTAAATACTATGTAATATTAAAACGATAATATGTAAATATTCAAAGAAAACAAACATTTTTTGTACATAAATATTCTAGTCCCAAGTCATGACCTACAATTCATAAATTTTTAAAACAATTTTCCTGAAAAAATGAGCTAGTCTACATATAATGTTTGGATATTTATATTGTTTTTCAAAGATGGGTTAGTTAGGGGGCTGCGGCCCCCCTTGTCTAAGGGAATGGGCGCCCATGGGTGGTTGCTTTGATTAAATAATTAAAATTAATAATAACAATTATTACAAACATATTATTTTGAAAGTTATAATAATTTATACTTTGTATACATAACAAGACACATGCATTATAAATAGCAAAATTACACCCAGTAATATTTTAAAAAATATTGATATTTAATTTTCTTTTTGTTTAGCACAATATAATGAATAATAAATAGGCCACCATCATTACACACAATAAAAATACCTTACATCATGAAGCTACCAACATATCAAGGAATTACAGTAGCACATAAACTTCCACAACAAGAAATACTACACATGTTGTTTGTAATCAAACCGGTATTTATTGACTAAAATTATCCTAAGTTTACAAATCAACGAATAACAACTAATAACTCTCTTAGCCCTCAGGCCACCTCTTAATAGTCAAGCCATTATTTTTAATAGTGTTATGGAAACATGAACGTTTACAATTATTGCCCAAGTTATTTTGTTTGTTCTTAAAATGTAGTAGATACATGAATAAGGATGTATGTGTGTGTGTATGTATGTGTGTTTGTGTGTGTGTGTGTGTGTGTGTATATATATATATATATATATATATATATATATATATATATATATATATATATATATATATATATATATATGAATTGTTTTTAAATGTTTATTTATTAATCCACCCAACATTTCAAAAACAATAAAACTATTTACAAATATAAGGGTCCGGTTTTTTCATCAATAATGATGATAAAATTAAATTGATGAAACACTTCAAGCATTATATTTGCAAATAATTTTATTTATGAAATGAATATAAATACACACACACACACACTATATGTTTAAATAAAACTATTTCATAACAACAATATTTTATTTGACTTTTTCACTAGTTTGAAGCTTTTCACAGATGAGAGTTACGAAATTTTCTAAAACTTACAGTTCTATGACTACATTAGGACTATTTATTTATAACAACACTAGGTTTATTATTTTAGGCCAACAGTAAACTGAATTCTACAGACCAACCAAAGAATGAGAACAAGAAAAGTGAGAGCATCGCTCAGTAACTAGAAGTGCATATTTACCTCAAACTGCTTTATCCTATCTCTCAAAATCAGATCTCTCCCATTAAGTGTTTCCAGTTATATCAAATGAAATGGGAACAAGCACAACGACAGAAACTGCATCTTGATACTTTTTAAATGAAGGTATATAGACATATTCTATAAATAGCTTTGCCATTTCACAAATAAAGAAATAGTTCACCCATCAAATGCGAAGAGGGACAGTAACAATGATAAAGGGAAAAAATAGGATAACTCAAAAGTTACTTTAAATATTGGATTTTTCCACTTATCTTACAGATATTTCACAGTATCAGTGAACCTATTGGGTGAAGACATTCACCAGATATGCTACAAATCAAATCAGAAAAGCCTTGCTAAAGGCAACAGAACAATTAATAAATTGTTTTCTATAGAAATAAATTATGGCTGTTCTTAAATTACTCCAGCTTCTTTTCATTAAATTTAGTGTCAATTATAATGTAACATTAAATTGCGTTTTCAATTTTGTTACCTAATTTTACAAAGGACGTAATTTAATTTACTACTGTTAAATAACTTAGTTATAACTGAGTAATATAAGCTAGTACAAAAGTATAAATTTGTTTCAATATAATAGAATATTATTTCAATAATGTAATCTTATGTATGCTATTATATACTTTAATAATACTATACTGTTATATATGGGCTAATTAGACTCCTATAATAATACCATTATAACACACTGTCATAAAATACTAATTTTAATTTATTAGTCAAGACACTGATGAAAATACCTACCACATTTGAAATTTTTTTGTCTTAGTATATTTTTAATAAATTTACTTGAATTATATATTTGGCAAGTCCTTAATATTTATTTAGTGAAATAATAACATTACGTCCACTGATGAATACTTTGTTATTTTGTCATTCTTTGTTTTTTTGGCATACCCTTTTTTTGATGACATTGATACGAAATTATAATTTTTATAAAGTATATTCTAATGATTAAAGAATAGTTTCAGTAATCTACGGTAATTTAACTTCCAATAAACATTTTTATTATTTTGTATATATCTATTAGGAGTCAAAGTAAGCTTCTTGTATTGATAAGTAGTTTTAGTTATTATGCACTTCATTTTACTAAACATTTACTTTTTGTTTAGAATAATTTTAAAAAATCACAACTTCCGTACAAACATACTCAACCTATTTTCTTACGTTTGTTTTTTTTAAGTTTAAATTCCTAATAAAAACAATTTCTATTTGTTTTCCAATGTCTGTTTGAAAAAAGTTGCATAAATTATCATGTACAAGTTCATTAATTTATTTTAGTAGAAAAGAAGTGAATGTGTAAGAAATGTTTGCTTATTTTATGACTAAACTACTTGACTAATTACTATTAATTCATGGAAATTTCTCAGCAGTCACATTTTATATTAGTTCAGTGAAGTGAGATATAAACTGTTTGCAGTTTTTGTGTTATGCATCTTGAGGTTTTTTATAATAATTATATTTCTTTATATCACTTGGTAAAAATACCACTATTTACTAATATTTTTCAGCAGATGGATTTTGTACTAGACCAGTGCATTGTTCAATGCTGTGAGTTACAGAACATATACCAATACCCAGGTACATATTTATTTTACATATTGCCATATGTAAAAGGTGTGAGTAAAAACAAAATATTTGTTTAAAGTATAGTTTATTTAATAATAACTTATAGCCATCTGTTTGAGTCTCGACTGATAATAAATATCAAACAGTGTTCTTTTGCCAAGTGATATCAATAAATATAATAAACTGTTTTTACTTGAAGATGGAATCAACAAATAGAACCTGTTTTATAAAATCTGTTTTTTATAAGAATATAGTGTACATAGAAAAACAGAACTCTAGAGTGGTAGATTAAAAATAAACTCAAGAATAATGACAAAATAACATTCTTATTTAACATGAAATTTGTATGTATAAAACAACATGTGATGCCAATAGTACACAAGTAAAACAGTACCTTCTATCAAGACAAATAAATCAACAAGTTTGTAAATGGGTATTAAAATTTGTTGAACCCATTTATCAACCGACAAGGATTTATCATCTTTTAATTTTAGGGAAGATCACTATTATTTCACTTACTTCTTATAAATAATTAAAATCAACTCACTTATATTTTTGTAAGGATCAAGCTGATTTATTAATATTTAAACAGTTAAAAAACTGTTGAATGTCAGTTTATCGTGTAACCATTAGTTAATGTAAATCAACGTGATCGTTTTACAATTTGTTAACCTATTAAACGTTAATCGGTCAACTAATACAATCAGTGTGTGTTGTAAACTTGAATTAAATCAATTATAAAACCATATCCTCTGACCCACATTAACAGAAAAAGACGCTTCTTAAGTGAATAACGCTAATAGTTCATAACATCAATGAAAAATTTGGATACCGTATTATTACATACACCAACACGCACGCACACTCATTTTATCCAGACTTAGTTAACCAATTGGCATTTTAAATTTTACAATAATGTTTATTATAAAAACAAACATACATGTAAACAAAAACGAATTTGTCACTGCCTTTATTATTCAAAACTAAAAGCAAGAACAAATTTAGCCACAGATGTATAATCATTGATTGCATTTACTAATATCTAAATTAAACAAAAGCAATGGTATTTGTAATACAAACATAATCCTATTGTCTTGTGTCTAACAAAACAAAATATTATATATCGAAATCTTGTTGCTGTTCATGACGAGCTGGTTGTTAATTACTTATTACACTTTTGCTATTACTTGCGACCAGACTTTTGTTAACTAAAAGTTGTTAAATTGTGTAAGTTAACAATTTTACAACTTTTAGTTCACAAAAAGTCTGGTAAAAAGTAACAGCAAAAGTGTAATAAGCAAAATATTATATTTGCTTCCATCTTCAACTCGAGCAATTAACATGTATGGATAGCCAGGTACATATTTATTTTGCATATTAATATAAGTGAAAGTGTGTAAATATAAAAAATATTTTAAAGCAGATTTTACTGTGAAGAACTTATAATTCTCTGTGATATAATCTCTTTATAACTTATACACTATATATGTAATAGTAACTGATATTATTATCAGCTTTATTAAAAATACCTCTTCTGATTATGTTTACATATATTTACCCTCGGTTAAGATACTTAAAATTTTTATTTTCTACCGATTATTGTTTTATAAACATGAATTCGTAACATACGAATATGATAATAACTTAATCGTTATAAAGAAAATTTGTACATCTTGATATTTATTTCAGTAATTAGTATATCTATAAATCATCTGTTTAAAATTACGTTGGCAGTGGCTAGTTCAGATTTCGAACGCTAGTAGTGGTGATACATGGTCATGCGCAGAGATGAAAACAAGTCATGTTGGAAATTACCTTCCATTTTTCATTACTTTGAAAAAATTTACATTTTTCAACAAATAAAACCTACGCTCTCTCAGATTACGGAGGTTTTACTGTATTTAAACATAGACATAATATTGGAGTCATAATAGAATACTTTTATAACGTATAAAAAAAAACTGGTAGTAAATACATTAAAATAATATTTGATTTTTGTCATATGTATCCTATTTGTCAACTCACATTCATAAAGATTGTTAGGCAAATGTATCACATTAATATATCTTAAAGTGTTTTAATACAATAAACATTTAATTTTTTTATTTTATAGTAACTGACAAAATTAATTTAATGTTAGGACAACACAATTAGATTGACTTAGATTGAATTAGATTGAGAATGTGTCCTTTCCTAACTACAAGTTCATATAAATAGAACCAATTTAGAAGATTCTCTGTTTACAACATTCATTAGTGTAGGTATGGAATGTAAAAATGGATGAGATTCATTAAAATGGATCATTGACAGCATGAAGTTACAAGCAATATAATTTCTTTATTTAATGAACTTCTTCTGGGCTTTATTAATATTTCTCAATTATTAATGCAAATTTTTAATGTTTAACATATTCTAGTTAGGTTAACTGAGTGATACTTTATCCATTAACATTTCATTGTCAGTGTGACATTAACAAATCTTAAAATATGTTTTTCTAATATTAATGTATTTTTACATACCCTTGAATTCTGTAGTCCATTACGTTACGTGAATTTTATTAATCAGTTATTAATTAGTCATAAACTAATGTAAAAGTGATTAATATTTTTACAGTTCAAATTATTTGTATTATTGTGTGAGTTTTCTTCAGTCCTAGATTTTTTATATGTCAAGTATTTTAATTGTTAAAATAATGACATTACAAAATCTCATGATGGAGAACAAAATTTTACATATTTGTTGATTCCATCTTCACGTGAAATACTAGTTTTAAGTAAACACTTATAAATATTTGTAAACTTGCTTATAGTAGCACTTACTTATATTTGTTGAGGACGGCCGTTTTGGGAGATGTGTTCCATTGTTAACTCAGACCGTAACTGATCTCAAGGTTTATGTAGGTTAGGGGGGGGTGGGATATTATGGTGGCGTGGGTGTATTTTGTGAGTATTATTCCACTTCGACATCTCAAATCTATATACAAACATCCCCATTCCAGAAACCACCAACATCCTCAAAAACATGCTTATAGACACAAATACACCACATACACACATTGACGAAATCATCCGCAATACAAAACTAATCACATCTCAAAATTACTTTACCTACAATAACACATTATACAACCAAAAAGATGGCCTACCTATGGGCTCCCCCATAGCTAGCCTCTTAACAGAAACATTCATACACCATATTGAACAAAACCACATTTCACACAACAATAAATACTCAGATAACATAATTTACTGGTACAGATAAGTCGACAATATCATAACATTATATAAAGGTAACACACGCGGAGCACACATATTTCTAAAACACCTTAATTCCTTACACCCAAAACTAACATACACCAACGAAACAGAACAACAAAACTCTCTCAACTTCCTAGACCTTACAATTAAACGAACTGACAAACAAACACATAAATTCAACATATACCGAAAACCCACTAGTACCAATACGACCATTCACAGCTCCTCAAACTACCCACACCATCGTAAACTAGCCGCTTACAACACCATGATATATCGCCTGCTTAAAACACCGTTAGACAAAGAACAACACTACCGGGAGTTAAACACCATAAAACATATAGCACAAATCAACGGATACAACCCAACAATAATTGACAAATTATACAACCTAATACAAAATAAACCTAATAATCTAAATACAAACACACAACAGGACAATACCATAGAATACTTATCAATATCATACAGATCATCCAAAACCCACAATTTAACCAACACACTATGAAAATACAACTACAAAATAGCTTACTCCACTCACAACACTCTCAATAAACAATTCAAACCAACATCGAAATCGACTATATATATATATATATATATATATATATATATATAGATTAGGAGACTGACAGACTTACCTTGGTAAGAGTCCACACTGTAGTCTTGAAATAGAAACACATAAAAGCACTTAAACAATGATATATTTCAACCACACAGTGGTCTTTGTCAATCGAAGAGAAAACACAAAAAGAAATATGAGAGAATGAAATAAAATAAATGTAAGTTGTAATCACAGATTGTGTAGAGTAGAAATCAGATATCACAGATTAAAGATATATATATATATATATATTGTTTCCAAGAGCATATGAGTGATTATAGTTTATATAAGTCTGTCAGGGGAAAAGAGATAAGGCTATTAGGGAAAAAAAAATGAATGGATTTATCTGATGTTGAGGTTAGGGGATTCTCTGGACTTGGTATACCACTAGTATGATAGTTCCCACCTTCTCAGTTCTGAGCGATTGCAATCAGGGGGGAGTGATTTAATTATTTTTGTGGTATAGCAGTCATCAAAAGTTGTGATGTTGTGACTCGCAGCATGTTGAGCTGTTGGTCTATCCATATTCATAATTTTAACATCATGTCTGTGGCCATTCATTCTGATATTCAGACCATCCGTGGTCAGGCCTCAGTACAGTACATAGGTTTCTAGTTATATGTCTAGTCATAGTGTATAGTACAAGGTTACAGTATAGTTACATACATTTCATATTGTTCTAGCGTGTTGAGATATGGTCTACTTTGTTGATGTGTAGGATTCCTAATTTATGGTAAATGTCTGTGTATTTGTGTCCTGTTTTTTTATGTGATTGTAAAATGTTGAGTTGGTGTTCCTCGACTCTTTGTTTAAAGCTGTGACCTGTTTGTCCAATGTAGAATTTGTTACATTTGTCACAGTTTAGTTTGTATACGCCTGGTGCTTGTAGTTTATCTTGTTGTTGGTGTTGTTTGTATTTTGTATTGTAACATGTTATTAGTTTTGTATGCTATTTTGTATCTTGTTTGTTGAAATTTGCGGGCTATTTTGTTTGTTGTTTTGTTTATGTATGGTAATGTGATGTATTTGTTTCCCCTGTCTGTAGTCTTAATTTTAGTGTATTTTGTACCATAGTTTGTCTATTATTGTGGTGTTGTATCCTTTTGTGTATGCTAAATTTTTAATTGTGTTTAGTTCTTTGTTTATGTTTTCGGTGGTCATTGGGACTTCTTTAAGTCTATGGAGCATGGATCTGAAGGCAGCATGTTTGTGTTGGATAGGGTGGTTTGAGGTGTTGTGGATAAGTGTGTCTGTTGTTATGGGTTTCCTGTAAATGTTGAAGCTGTGTTTTTGTGTGTGGCTTTTTGTTATGGTTAGGTCGAGGAAGTTTAGGGATCAGTTGGTTTCAATTTCTGAAGTGAAGTGGAGTTTTGGGTGTATTTTATTCGTGTAGGTGAGGAGTTTTTGCGTCAATGCTCCCGTCAATGCGAAAAAATCCTCACCTACATGCCCAGTAAAGTTTCATTCCACACTTTGGTTTTCGTTTTCACTGAATTGCTTTAAAATCATATCTTTGTTTCTAATTATTTCTGCTCTAATTGTTTTACCTATCTTAAAATGCTCTGCAATTTTCCGAACACCACATTTTTCACTGGCAGCATAATGAAATACATCTACATTTTCACGTAGGCTCATACATTTGAAAGGAGCCATGTATAAAGTTCTGATTGTATACATAGTTATTTCAGCTACGTTTTGCAGTACAATTTTCCGCATATCAGAGGCTGAAATATATATATATATATATATATATATATATATATATATATATTTTTTTTTTTTTTTTATATAGGCACATTATATATAGACAGCAGGCTCAGAGATACATAGACAAATTGAAAGATACAAAGATATGTAGACATCCCCATTCCAGAAACCATCAATATCCTCAAAAACATGTTTATAGACACAAATACACCACATACACACATTGACGAAATCATCCACCTTACAATGTAGACAGGCATTCACAAAGATATGTAGACAGGCACTGTGGAGGCAAAGAGACATGGAATGATAAGAGTTTTGTAGATAGGGGTCATAGAGTCAAAGAGAAATGGAAGAATAAATACGAGTAGTATTCAGGAAAGGATGGTGGAATCATATAGATGGAGGATGATGGATGGTATATAGACATGCACTGATTGGTAAAAAATTTGGAAGGATAGATAGTACGCAAACAGGTATTTTGGAGGCATAGATATAGATAGATAGATGTAGGCTAGACATGCATGTAGGCATCATGGAGGCATAGAGAGTATCCATGCAGATACTATAGACTACTTGAGATGTACAAGGATAGATAGCACGTAGGCACAAAAATGTAATAAGATAGAGGTTAAGGAGGTCTCTCAACATTGAAGCGTACAGATACAAAAAGTTTGAAATTATTTAAAATTTAGTGGTAAAAATGCAAAATTGTTACCATTGCTTCAAAAGTTTAAAAAAGAAACAATATTTTCAAAACTTACAGTAAAAAGGTTATAAACACTGAAATAAAAAACAAACTAAAAATTTAAACTTGAAATTACAGAAACCATCTTTTAAATGTTCACAAGCCTAGCATTCAATAAATAAGTACAGATAAAAATGAACTAATTGTTAGAAATAAGACAAATATTAATGCGGCATTAAATATTAAAGCAAATAACTAAAAGTGATAGTTGGCATCAAAAAAAAATCCATTAGTTACAGATATTTTTCAGCAAATGCATTTCACACTAGGTCAGTGCATCGTTCGATGCTGTGAGTCTTGGACAAGACTGTTGCTCAGGTGTGTTTCTACAGTCTTGTACGTGACTCAACAGTATTGAACAAGTAGTAATTTATATATATATATATATATATATATATATATATATATATATATATATATATATAATAAATTAATAAATTTAAAATATTTCAAAAACAAGAATACTTTTAATGAATATATTTACACTTTTCATGTTTTAAACTTGCCTATAGTAGCACTTACTTTGTTTGTTGAGGACGGCTGTTTCGGGAGATGTGTCCCTTTGTCAACTCAGAGCGTAACTTTTAGTAAGTGCTACTACAGGCAAGTTTAAAACATTAAAAGTGTAAGTGATTACTAGTAGCTCACACGAAGATGGAATCAACAAATGTGAATATATTTATTCAAAGCTTTTCGCCGATAAAATAGTACCAGCATCATCAGGAAAATAATTATCTAATAAAATACTTTTACAAAATTCTAAATATTATTATTATATTATATTATTATTAATATATATATATATATATATATATATATATATATATATATATATATATATAATATAATTTATATAATATATATTTATAATAATATATATTTTGATAGTAATTTATATAAAAAACCTTAAGATAAACAACACAACAACTGCAATTTTTTTAAATTTTAAGATAAAAAAGGTATAGAAATTAATTAAATTTTTATAAAATATGTGTAGATGCTTTAAAAAGGAAATGGCATGGTCAATGACCATACCATTGTCCCCCAACACTAGCTTTAAACTTCCTTCAATATAGTTGGTAGCTATATTATTCTTGGTACTACTTCTTCTTGAAATCAAAGCCTCATACGCCCCCTCAACTTTACAGTAAAAATAAATGGTATTGCCATATTAAAAATAAATAAATAAATAAATATATATATATATATATATATATATATATATACATATATAATAAATTAAAAACATTTCAAAAACAAGAATACTTTTAATGAATATATTTATTCAAAGCTTTTCGCCGATAAAATAGTACCAGCATCTTCAGGAAAATAATTATCTAATAAAATATTTTTACAAAATTAAATCATATGTGCTACACTAATTTTATAATTATAGTTTTTAATTTTGTAAAAATATATTATTAGATAATTATATTCCTGAAGATGCTGCTACTATTTTATCGGCGAAAAGCTTTGAATAAATATATTCATTAAAAGTATTCTTGTTTTTGAAATGTTTTAAATTTATTAACTATATTACAAGAAAACATATCACCATATTTAATATATTTAATATATATATATATATATATACATATATAACAATTTATTTATTTATACATACTTTCACAAGAAACCTCCGTTTCAAGAGGATAGACTCTTGAAGCTGCTTATGGTGGTCAAGTACTATACAATGGGTTTACAAAGCAGAAAACAAAATCGTTAATTTTTTTCCGATTCTACTATCACTATTTGAAGAGTTTTTTCAACTGTTGCCAATATTCAAATAGATGTATGCAAAAAGTATCCACAAACAGAGAACAATGGGCCAGAGACCATATGTTAGCTGTGATAGTGATGATGGCAACAACAAACAGTGTAACACTTAGCACACTACCCTGCAGAACACCATTTTCTAGTTCATAGTGATTAAATATTATGCCTCCAAGACATATGTGAAAGTCCTATGACAGAATATTTTGGACGAATGTAGGAATCTTGCATCATATAACACATGATTACAAACTCTTCAAAACTCCTCACCTTCATGTCATACTATATATCTTTTCAAGTCAAAGACAATAGTAACAAGTGTTTGATGATGCAATATAAAGGCATATGACTATTAAAAAAAACAATTGGTCAATGGAAGAAAGTCCTTATCTGAAATCTTAGTTTGCTGCTAAGAAACCTGTTGGTTTCTAAATACCAGATAAGAGGTTGGTCATATTCTCTACAGATAAGGGAGGGCAAATAGTATTCTTGCAGGCACTGTGGAGAGATAGAAATAAAGGATAGAGTTGTAAGATATATTGTATGCAGGCAATATTCACTGTAAACGTGTAGAGATATAGGATAGATAGTATGCAGAGAGTCAATGTGGAGGCGTAGAGATGATGGATGGTATATTGTATGCAGACAGGTACTAAAGAGACACATTGATAATATGGTACAAATAATATGCAGGAAGACACCATGGTTGCAAAGGATATGTTACAATGGAACAATTAGAACGGTTTATAGTTTATAGAACAAGAATTTTCACAATGTTAAGAATACAAAAGCTTTTAATATCTTTTGAGTTTCAAAAGAATCCAAGTGTTCCTATTCTATCAATGTTGAGGCTTCTAATGGTCTGAAAACTTTTGTTATTATTAGTGTGACCCTATTACAAAAAAAATTCCTTTTGATATATTGGATTATTTTCATCACAAATTTATTCTACTGCATTGCAAATACGTTTATTCTTACTAGTTCATACATCTGTCCCCAAAACTCCCTCTCATTGTGTTGTATTATTTCCCACCCATATCTTCACTACATATGATACTAACTTCAAACCATGGCATTCAAACCACTCACTTCGGACACTGATATAATCATGTTTATGTAACATGTTTCAAATAATTAGGATAATCAACTAATTATTATATATTACATACTATACAAAAATAGTATTTGTGTCAGATATAACAACAGTAATTCAATAATCAATTTGAATATCTTGTGTTATTAAACAGAGGCATCGCCAATAGAAATTTTTAAAATAAGTAAAACAAAGAGATTTTCAATGAAGTTATAATGATAGTGCAACTAGCTACATCTACTTAGAACTAAATCCACTGATTATAAATCAAGAAAACTTTACTGTCATAAAGCATAGGAGAGAAATGGATATAAAAATCAGACACTTAAAGAAAGAACAAAGCAAAAGATGACGATAGAGTTTTTTTGAATAAATGCATCCTTTTGTATAACAGAATCTTTTCAGTTTATTTACATAAATAGAATTTGACATTTTAATGCCACTATACTTCTAAGAAAATTAGAACAGCAGAGATGAAGAATGCTGCAACACCACCATTATCTGAAAAAAATTGCTTGGGTAAAAGCAGACAAATAAAACAACTATAGTATTGATTTTGAATAGCACATTTAAAAAAGAAAAGACGAAAAGGACCGACCGCACATGTGCCACCAAAAGATATCCAGCCTGATGGTTGGCCTGAATACACAACCACTCCTACACGATGCAAGAAACTAATGTGCAAGAAACTTACTTGTGAAGTACCAAAAATGTGGAATTTTCCTATGGCTGGATAAAGACAGTAACTGTTTTACTAAATTCTTGAATTTTGTACTCCATTACGTTTCGATGAATGTTATTAATCACTTAAACAATAGTTAATGACTACCCGAACTTTAAATTTTATAAATTTGTTATTACTTACTGAGACAGAACATTTTCAATTGCTATGTGGCGATCTTCATCAGTGTCTTCTCTGAAGACATCGAGATGTCGGGTCAGGCGATGACGGTTTAAAACTGAATGTTTGACTGAATTTCACACTAAAGCTTAGATTCTTTCAACATAATAATATCATAAAAATGGCCTATTATAATAGTATAGTAATAGTAGTATGTGACAGTAAGTAGAGTAGTAGTAGTATAATAAAGTTAATATAATAGTTACTACAAGTGAATGTTTTGCAAAACCTCCTACTATGTATGTTGTATCATATTTGATTCAAACTGGAGAACAGACTTTTCCAATCATATTTATAGACACATTTAAAAAATATTCTTTCTGAATTTATTTCATTATATGCTGTGTGAAAATATTTTTTTACAATAAAAGTAAAAATTTCCTAGTGTAGGACATAACCTCAGTATGCAAACACATAAAACTATATAAACTTAATTTTCCGTTACAAAGGGAGCACGATTTTATACAACCCCAAACTATAGTTCTACCTCTCACTCAGACAGTGTCCATTTAGTATAGCTTAGGTTATAGAAAAATGTAATTAAATAAACCTTTGAATATTTTTTTTTTTGGACGTATTAAGTAATCATCCTTAGTGACTAGGTTGACTGCTAGAATGCGTTATTGAGCTAAGCGGCAGCGTTTTCAAGGCAGGTAACTATAATGTGGTAAAAAGTATAAATATGTATTCTGAACTATATTTTTTATTTAATAAACGCACAGGAGGTTGGTACATTATGTTGCTCAACTGTCTTGATTTACGGTCATTACCTGTCTATGTGTGAATTACTAGGTTATTAATGCTGCATGTAATCTGTTTTTGTAAAGCTATTAGCAAAAAATAAGTCGTTGCCATATATATATATATATATATATATATATATATATATATATATATATATATATATATATATGTATACATGTATCAAGTGTATGACGTATGTGTATCATTATGTGGAGAGCATCTGTTTTCTTTTTTTTCAGTAGACGAACAATAGTATAATAATGTATGTCAATTACATATTATATACTTTAAACTTATTACAGTATACATTTAATTTATTAGAAAAAGCCAACATTTTATTATTACCATATTACTTTAACCAAGTAAACATTTTCATAAGTTATAAGTATTTTAAAGAAAATATTTATCATATTAAGTCGATATTTTTCTCAAAGCACTTTAGAAGTTTTATTTTCTATAGCCATATTGCAATTTAATATTATGGAATATATTATAATTGATAAAAAAAACTTTATATCTTGACAACGTAATGGACTACAAAATTCAAGAGAATAAGAAGGTATTGTTTATGTGTTCAAAGTTAAAACAATTTATTAGTATTTAAAAAAAAAATCAAATATATAATCCTCTGGTCAAATAACATTTAATAATGAACAAATTTTAATTAAATTAGTTCGCAAAATCTAATACTTTTTATTTCATTAAAACAAAATATTATTTTAATAAATTTGATGTAGTCATTAATAAGTCGTTGTAGAATAATATAGTATATAAATATACAGAAATAAATTCTAATCGACTAATCGACCGTATGATCGAACTTGAAACAACTTTGCTGTTATTATTTTTGTATAGTTGTAACATTGAAAGACCGAAACCAACCGAAGTGTCCGAAATCTGCATGAACTGGGAGGAACGATGGAGTTCTGTTAGGTTAGTCAGCTAAATTAAGCATTAAACCAGATTAATTCCTATTAACCTCATATATTTACCAATTTATAGCTAAATCTTTCTTTTCATGACATTTTTAACATAAGAAAAGAATATGTTCTTCAACTGATTTTAAAATACAGACCACCAATGTAGATGTACTAAGCAAAATAAGGCTTGTCCTAGCCTAAATAGTTATAATTTTGTCATTTAGATATCAAATAGATCAAACATTCTTTGAACTATAAGTGTTAATTGTTTGTAAATTTTTTCATTAATGATTTTCTTTCTATGTAACAATTTTGAAGCCATAAGTAAACAATACAAAATTAAAATTTAATGATCCAAGGAAAAATAGGCTACACTGTGCCAGTATAATAAGATATGTAATTTTCCTAGGGTAAGCACTTTAAGTCTTGACTAATTCACATGATTTTAAAGATTACAATATTTTAAATATCTAGTTTTTAATAATTATGAATACAAAGGCATAATATTTTACATTACACCTTTTGGAATAACCATAAGTGTTCACTAGCAGTTATGATCAAAATTATTGTTTTAGAGAGTCAGTAATCTAAAACATAAATATATATAGGGAGAGTATGAAGTAATAGTAGACATTGAAAAAGTTTGTTAATACATTAATAATAATTTTGTGTATCCTTGGATATATCAAGAAAGCTAGCTTTATAGAAAATTTTAGTAATTTGGTACTTTTATTATTCAATAGATTACCCAGTATCTAAATATAAATATTTCACATGGTTTGTTTCTTTGAACGTAAGCTATTTATATTACCTATATTTCTTAAAATTCATCTATATTTTAAAGTGTATGTGTTAATTATTGTAGACGTATACAAGGTTTTGCATGTCACCATTAGGATGTTGCGGTTTGGTGTGCATGACTAGTAATATTCAGTTTGATTTCAACCCTTATAAATTGGTTAAATGGATTAGTCTTGTTTATTTTAAAATACATAGTTGTAATTACATAATTTGCTACATAATTAAGAATAAAAATGTCAATATGTTTTTTTTAATTGCAAAATTAAATAATTGATTCTCAATATTATAACTTTATGATTCTACATGTAATATTTGATCAAAAAAAATAAGTAGATATAAAGAGATTTTCATTGCTAATATAAACAAATAGTTTAAAAGGTATATAAAGTTAAGCACAAAATATGAGCAAGACACTATTTTTAAGAGAGAGCAACTAAAAAAATTTCGTTACATACTCTTAATATTTAACCCTTTATTTTTTTTATCATTTAATTACTCTTTTTAATGAATTACTGTTCAGAAACAATGAATTATAATGCATAACAACGTAGTAAATGACGAAACTTATTTTATGGGGCGATACATTACAAAAAAAGAAAATATGTTGCAAAGGAACTCAAAGCTTTGTTGTAAGATGATTTGATAGATTTTTACACTATTATTTCATAGTGTATTGTAATTAGTGAAAATTTAAGACCCAAGACCATCAAAATAGAGAGGGAAAGGAGACTTAAGAAAGACTACGATACCCTGAATTTACCCATAGTATGGATATGTGTCATCGATAAATTTTACTGCCAGAATGGTGAACAAAAGGAAAGTGATGCGAGCAATTGTTTAGCTCAGGTGTGACTTGATTGACATCAAAGTGCTAACTGCATTCCTATGTATAAGAAAGGAAGCTATATACATCCTTCACGCCTTTAACTGTTGTAGGGTTCACCTTGTCAATGCAGTTTGAGATTCTGGTGGAATGGAAATGTAATTTTATCCACTACATAAAGAGAATGTACTCCGGGTATTAACTATTCATTATATTTTCCAACTGTGAATAAATACATATATATATATATATATATATATATATATATATATATATATATATGTATATATATATTTTTCAGCGAAAAATAACAGTGATTCGACAATGGTCAAGTGACCGAAAGGTGTCTCATCACAAGGTAAAATTATTGCACTTAGTGGTGGATAAAAGTATTTACAATAGTAATATATCAACTTTATAAGGTCAGTGCAACGGAAAAATAATGGACAACGTAATATATATATATATATATATATATATATATATATATATATATATATATATATATATATATATATACATACACACACACACATATATATATATATATATATACATACACACACACACACACACACATATATATATATATATATATATATATATATATATAAAATATATATAGATTTTTTGGACTAGGAGACTGACAGACTTACCTTGGTAAGAGTCCAATCTGTAGTCTTGAAATAGAAACACATAAAAGCACTTAAACAATGATATATTTCAACTACACAGTGGTCTTTGTCAATCGAAGAGAAAACACAAAAAGAAAGGATTACAATTATTTTATTTCATTCTCTCATATTCTTTTTGTGTTTTCTCTTCGATTGACAAAGACCACTGTGTGGTTGAAATATATCATTGTTTAAGTGCTTTTATGTGTTTCTATTTCAAGACTACAGAGTGGACTCTTACTAAGGTAAGTCTGTCAGTCTCCTAGTCCAAAAAATCTAAATAATCTTTACCAACCAAAACTAACCTAAATATATATATATATATATATATATATATATATATATATATATATATATATATATATCCTATAAGGATTTCTAGGACTTATGTTGTAGTAATATTGCTCTATAGTAATTTAAGATAATATAGTAGAATATGTGTATATTATTATTGCAAATTTTCTCATTTGGTTAGTTTAATTATTACTTTAGTAATTTATATATTTTTAATAACCAAACCTATCAATATTTTAGAACTATGTTTTATTGTTGTGCAAAGTAGTACTGCTTTTTTTAGTAAATGTTTTATAAAGAAACATTTATTTACAGCAGATTGGTGTATTTTGGTACATTTAGGGTAATTTTTTAAAGTTATAACGGCTATTTATGTTTTCTGTCACTTGAAATAACTTTTCTTTTTTTTAGAATCTTTTGAGTAAAAATGTGAAAAAAATCGAAGCTGCCTTGCATTTGTTATTTTGTCAGTTTTGTTACTTTTTAGTTTAATGAGTTTAAACGTAAACAAGAAAGTTTTATAGGTTATCAGATATTTTTAAGCATGTTACAACTGGACATTGTTTGAACCTCTTACACACCAAATTAAACAATTAAAATCATTTGATATCACAGGTCCTATATATCATAAATATTTTTTGTATGATGAAAACAAGCCCATGAAACTTGATCTCATTGTATGGTTTAAGAAAGGTAGTCAAATTGGATTAAAACAGTCTAACCATAAGTATTTCAATTACATACATATAATTTGATGTAGCAGTCTGTTGTTTATGTTGCAAAACTTGCAAGAAACCTTTATTTATTGATAAATTTTTTCAAAAGAAAAACCATTATGCAATGCATAATTAGCAATTACTCTATGAACAATAGTACATATCCTTGATGACATATTGTAATGAAATTCTATTTAATATTTATTGGAAAAAAGTATGATTTGTTTATGAGAGATATTTAATTTTATTTAAATGCGGGAATGCAGTTACATTAAACTATACCTAGTCTATACATTTGCAAAGACTACTTTTTCAATGAATGAAATAAATAGAAATTAAAAGTATTTGTATTTTAAAACATAGAAAATGATAAGTATAATTGCGTTTTATGTTTGTTAGTGCGTTCATATAGTACATCAGAAATTTACCAATGAAGTATATTGACAACCTGGTAGAGTAATTCTGAAAAAAAATTACTGAGTAATAATTTACCAAATTCAAGTTCTGATTTTTTTCATGTTCAGATATCTGACTCAAAAATTTATTGTAAACAAAAAACTGATTTTTTAGTGTTAGAACCAAAAAAAAAGATTGGTTAAGACTTGTGTAAATTACCCAATTGGGAACATAATCCTATTGCAGAAACACAGTCCTTTAAAAAATAACTGAGCAATAACACCCCTATGGTAAATCATAATATATGTTATCTATGGGTATATATCGAAATTATAAATTGGCATAAACTCAAGATTGCATTAACAAAATTCTGTATTATTATATTTTCTCCTAATATTTTTCTATATAAACTATCACAATTTCTACAGTGGTTACATTTTAATTTTGCATTATAATTGCTAGATAAATTACAAAATTTGTCACTGTCTTAAATTTTGAACTGTTCAGACTGTACAATGTACATGCTATAAAATAGTGTGAACAGTGTATGAATTTATGTTACCACATGTAATTAAGCTAGACATGTGTGTTTCATAAAATATGTTTTTTAGAAAACCATCTATCAACTGTTTTGACAAGCACCTACTTGTCAGTGAACAACAATATTGTCAGGACATTTTGTACAGTAATAAACTCATAAATAATGATGTTATTCATAAAAATAAAAAATAAATGAGTACAGTGGCAATATAACAATTAATCTTAACACCCAATACCACAATACAAGATAAAATAAATAACTAAATTAACAAAGTTATATATAAAACACTTAATAACAAAGTTATCAAAATTAAACCTCAATGTACATTTCAATTACCATTTAATCATAACTAGAAATCATAACTACAAAGAAGTTACAAAACTAACTAATCTATAAATTGTTTTGTTACTTAAAAATAGCTTCTGAAGCAAGAATAGGCAAATTTCAGACAAATGTAATGACAAATCTTTGCTCAACATATTCTACTCAAAGAGTTAATTATTTCCAGAGAGTGAGAGAGCGATGAGTCTGGGAAAAGGAGTGGTGAACCTTCGCTGCATTACAACTCTCACATTGGAGCTCAGACAAAAAGGACCGTCACTCTTATTCTATTCTCTCACCACTCTCTATTATCTAACTCGGATAGCGATCACTGATCAATGCACTGAAGCATTTAGAATTTAGAAACACAATGAGTATAGTATTACTTAGAATCTTCATTCCCACTTCAAGTATTGGGTTGTAGAGTTACTAATAGTTCTCATTAATGAAATTTAATCTCCATACCATTCCTAAATAAAATTCTGTAAGTTATAAAGAAACCGTCAGTGACGATTTCCTAAAGATAACTTTTTTCAATATGGGCCTCTCTTTACATATGAATTTCTTATGTGAACATTAGTTGTTTACTACAATTTACAAATTAATTTTTTTTACAGTTACCTAAAATAACATTTTTATAAATAACCTTTTCTTTGGTAAAAGAATTTCCAATGTACAATAGAAAATAGTCATCACAAAACAACACACTTCATATAAGAGTCCAATAATTTTTGTACAAGAGAATACAAAATTATAAACATATTTTAAAAGCAAACATTTCAAGTTTATATATACATATATATATATATATATATATTAAATATGGTGATATGTTTTCTTGTAATATAGTTAATAAGTTAAAAATATTTCAAAAACAAGAATACTTTTAATGAATATATTTATTCAAAGCTTTTCGCCGATAAAATAGTACCACCATCTTCAGGGAAATAATTATTAGATAATTATTTTCCTGAAGATGCTGGTACTATTTTATCGGCGAAAAGCTTTGAATAAATATATTCATTAAAAGTATTCTTGTTTTTGAAATATTTTTAATTTATTAATTATATATATATATATATATATATATATATATTTTGATATTTTACGTTGTCCATTATTTTTCCGTTGCACTGACTTTATGAAGTTGATATATTACTATTGTAAATACTTTTATCCATCACTAAGTGTAATAATTTTACCTTGTTGTGATGATTAAAATATCAGTGATTCGACAATGGTCAAGTGACCGAAAGGTGCCTCATCACAACAAGGTAAAATTATTGCACTTAGTGGTGGATAAAAGTATTTACAACAGTAATATATCAACTTCATATATATATATATATATATCGTGATATTTCACTTTGTCCATTATTTTTCCTTTGCACTGACTCCAGTGATTCGACAATGGTCAAGTGACCGAAAGGTGCCTCAGCACATAAGGTAAAATTATTGCACTTAGGCGGAAAAAATTATTTACAAGAATAATAATAACTTCATATATATATATATATATATATTCTTGATATTTAACATTATCCATTGTTTTTCCGTTGCACTGACTTTATGAAGTTAATATATTACTATGTAAGTAATTTTATCCACCATTAAGTGCAATAATTTTACCTTGAGTGATGAGGCACCTTTCGGTCGTTGACCATTGTTGAATCACTCAGAGTGATTCGACAATGGTCAACGACCGAAAGGTGCCTCATCACTCAAGGTAAAATTATTGCACTTAATGGTGGATAAAATTACTTACATAGTAATATATTAACTTCATATATATATATATATATATATATATATATATATATACAATGCCAGAAAATTGCCTATTATTGCATCAGAAACTATTTTTAAGCGGCAAAACATTACAGGTTAGTTGGTTTTGTAACATCTTTGTAGTTATGATTTCTAGTGGTGGTTAAATGGTAATTGAAAAGTACATAAGGGTTTAGTTAAGGGTATATAAGGGGTTTAAGGGTTTAATTAAGAGATACATAAGGGTATTATATATATATATATATATATATATATATATATATATATATATATATATATATATGAAGTTAATATATTACTATTGTAAGTAATTTTATCCACCATTAAGTGCAATAATTTTACCTTGAGTGATGAGGCACCTTTCGGTCACTTGACCTCAGCTCAAGTGACTGAAAGGTGCCTCATCACTCAAGGTAAAATTATTGCACTTAATGGTGGATAAAATTACTTACAATAGTAATATATTAACTTCATAAAGTCAGTGCAACGGAAAAACAATGGATAACGTAAAATATCAAGAATATATATATATATATATATATATATATATAAATATCGCAATATGTTTTCTTGTGTATTAATAAAGAACAAAAGTCAAAATACAAATACAAGAATTATATTTGAATTTACAATTCAAAGCTTTTCGTTGGCTAACAGTACCAACATCATCAGGAATATTAAACAATTGTTTAATATTCCTGATGATGTTGGTACTGTTAGCCAACGAAAAGCTTTGAATTGTAAATTCAGATATAATTCTTGTATTTGTATTTTGACTTTTGTTCTTTATATATATATATATATATATATATATATATATATATATATATATATATATTATCCATTTGGTGTTGATTTTCAGGAGATGTGCCCTATCATAACTCTGACCATTTTATGATTGATTTTACATGACCAAGTAAATAGATTTTCGTAATTTTGTTAGTGCACTACATTTTCCAGAGACATTTATTCTACAATGATCTATTTATAAATAAGTAGATTTAAATTTTTTACAATTCTCACAAAATTCCCTGATATCGAACACGAATGTTTACAATTAAAGGTATATAAAAGGAAAAATAACAAAATTTGATAATGCTTCATTTTTATTAATCATATGTGTTTGTATACACACATATATATATATATACAATACAAACACATATGATTAATAAAAATGAAGCGTTATAAAATTTTGTTATTTTTTCTTTTGTATATATATATATTATATAGACAAATTAAAAACAATTTAAATTAATGTTGCGTAATATTTATATTTCTCCTGTGAAAAATATTGTGCCTGCTATGGGAAATGTAAAATTTCTTTTGTGATTAATAAGTGTTAACGCTAGCAATGTGACTTGTTATCTTATTCTAGGGTTCAACATTGATCTCTCTAATCATTAACACCAAGTTTTTATGAGTATGCAGATTTTTTGTTTTGTTATTATAGTTATTTAATTACTTTAATGTATATCTTGAGTGGTATAAAAACCGTAGCAAAGTTTTTTCAAATCTCCAGAGATGTGTTTTTTATTAATTGAAATTGTTAAAACTCAGTTGGAAATAATTTAATATAATCAAATTTTAGTAGCAAAAATTTGGAATAAATACAGATAGTAAGATAGTATAATTTTAAAGGTAGTCATAACAAAAATGTACTAAAATCTACAAAATTATTTTGTTTTAATTATATTGGTACACACACAGACACATTAGAGTCTCGCTTATCCACCATAAACGAGTTTGGGGAAGGGCAGATAAACAAAAATGTTAAATAATGAAAAGGTTTGAATAAATGAAATATTTTTTACACTATGTTTATATGTATTAATATTTCATATTGTAAATTTAGTGAATAATTAGTATTTTTTTGCAGTAATACAATAGACAAAAATAATACAACGAAATTATGAAAGTATAAGAATAGAACAAATATATATGTAGATAGAAAAAAGGGAATAAGTTCAGGATGAGTGAAAAAAACTGTGATCTTTACCGTTTTTATGAATCTTGCTTCTTTTCTGCCAGGTCTCGGCATTTTTGAAGCATCATAATATCGACAGCCCTGACTCCTTGCTGATCAGTGTATTTAATGGCTTAAAAATATTAATCCCTTCCTTCTGGGCTCAACAGTTTCTGGTTCTTCATCTCTAGTATTGTCGATATAACCAAATGTGATAATTTCTTCAAATTTTTACTGAGTATCTCCTGAAAGGCACCAAAGGTACATTCAGGGATTGCAACAAGGGTAAAATATTTTCTTGGGTTTGTTTTTCCTGCCCTCACCCAACAGTTTATTCCATGACCTTGCAAATGTTTGTGCCTTAATTTTGTCCCAGGGATTTGTAATGCGATAGGCCACATCTTTCAGATCTGTAACTATAAACTTCTGAATCAAGTCTGGACCATCTTCAATTATGTTTGATAGAAGCATTCTTTGATAGTTTCTTTTAAGTACTTCCAAATCACCTCGGTCTATTGGTTGATAATAACAGTCCTATTTGGAGGGAGAAACATGGCCTTAATAACCCCACTTTAAGTTCGTCTACATCAGGATGAATTAGGACGTCTAACAGTAAAACTGCTTTTCTGGGTAGTTATATTACCACTTAAAAACTTCTCTGTAGATAATACAAACTATTTGAAGAACCAATTTTTAGAAATGTCACCTCATTCATCCGCTTTTTTTGATTAAAATAACTTATTGGTAGAGCACGTTTTAAAATTTACTCTCGTCCTAGAATTTATCACTTTTCCAATAATAGCCAGTGTCATTTTGTGGTTTGATGAAGCATTATACATATGAATAAAATTTGAATTTGCAACAATATGGCTACTTTAATGATTAAAAAATGGTAATTTAACTTTGCATACTTCTTAGGTAAAATCACATTTTATCATAAAATCGAACATGATTCCTTACATCAGTTAGAGTTAATTACAAGGTGTGTTGTACTAGTTTTAAACAAATGTGTTGTTTAAAAGTAGGTTAAAGCAGCGATATTTAAATTTTTTTCTATAGATAAAAAATTCCACAAGTAAATTAATTTATTTAGGTATTAGTCCTTAAGTAGATTATCAAATTAAATTTGTGTCTACAACTATCTTGTAGAACAATAATATTTTATGTTTTAGGAGGAAACTGTGCTCATGACAGAAACAATGGCTGAAGCGTCAAGTTCATCGTCAATAGTACTGACAGCAACTTTTGGATCTGGAGATAAGACTGATTGTACAAGCCCGAGCCCAACAGAAACTGAATGTGCAGAAGATAAAAGTGGTATCAGTGCTGGACCTTCCTCAGAAGATAGTACCCCTTCAACTGTATTAGTGTCGGATATTCCAGTTAAATGTACTAAAGATGTAGAACAAGGAGAAAGTAGTGGTTGTGAAGGGGGGGAAGTGGATGATGGTGAAGAAAATGAAGGAGATGAAGATTGGTTTTGGAATGAACCGGCTGCTAGTGATGATGATAGTTTATATACAAATGGTGTTAATGATGGACTGTCTCGTAGCCTCAACTCATCATGGCCGTTATCACAGAACTCTAGATCATGTGTAAGTTTTTCATTTTCTTTGTGGCTGGCTAGTAGGATATAATTACTTCAAACCTTATCTTGGTTTGTATCGGATAAAGGCAATTTCTCGGAACAGCAATTCTGGGTACCAAGTTATTTAAAAATAGGACATGAAGCCAAGTTACATTTTGTTTAAAACATGAACAACCCATGTCCAAATCTTAAATTTCACTAAATTCAGCATGGTTTTAATAAATAATTAAACTCTTGAATTACTTTCAGTGAAACTTAATTAATCACGTTTACTTTAGTTTATGACTATCCGAACTTTAAATTTTGTAAATTGGTAAAAACGTACTTAAGTAAAGTTGTGAAAAGTGTATAAATCAAGAACAATAATAATAAAAGTAAATAAAAATAGGAATTAAAATGAGTATTAATAATTTGTATGTATGGGGATAATTTAGAAGTCATTGTAGAGGTGCCTTACTTGAACCATACTGTGGCCGGCACTAAGCTTCAACCACACAAATCCCTAACTACTAGTCATTGTAGTGGTACTTTACTTGAACCATATATGACCGGCACTAAACTTCAACCACACAAATCACTAACCACTGGCATTGTAGAGGTGCCTTACTTGAACCATGTCGTCAGCACTAAGCTTTACCTACACAGATCAATAACCACTTTACTATAAAACTGTGCCATGGTAAATCTTGCTTAAACAAACCACTTGTAAATTGATACTTTACGGATGAAACATAATTGGAAAATGGTGAAATTTCATATATAAAGAGTCCTTTAATTTAGAAACTTATGTTGTTTAAACGGATAACGCTGAAATAGGTCATGTTTTTTTGCTCTTTTAATATAGTTACAGTTATAATATATCTTGTAGCTGCCAGTGAGGTAATAATATAGACTTAAAATTTATACTATGAAAGTAATTAGTATTTTTCTAAAAATACATACCTTTATTTTTATGATACAGTTTAAAACAGGGGTCGGTAATCCAGAATTTTGTGCGCCTTCTCCACTTACTGTTTTTTTTAATTCTGAGAGGTCCGGATAGTTTATGCTTATAGCTCAGAGTACAAATAGGTTGCTCAAGTAGCTAGAGCCATTACACTAGCCACAACAATAAACCTCTAGTTATAAATTACTGCGATATAAATGGAAAGTAGTGTCTGTGATGTGCATGCAGCCAAGTCCACTCCTACGGCTAAGCATTGATTTATTACTGTGTTTTCTGTTTCAGACGCAATAAGTGTTAAATTAGTTGGTACCTCTACCTAGTTTAAATGTTTTAAGTGATATGTAAATTTTGATAATTGTTTATTAATCTTTGATTTGACTTTTTGTTTTTAGGTTATAATTTTGTATAAACCTATGTTATAAGTGAATTGTTTATAGTGCATATTTTTTAGCCTTGTTCAAAGTTTGTATATTGATGATGATAAGAAAAAAATAATAATGTAAAATAGATAACTCTTCTGAGTAAGGAGTTTTATGCTCCAGGGTTAGATTATTTTTATTGCTTGTCTTTTATATGTTTTATCTAGTTTGTTTTATTGTTGTACAATAGCTTGATGAAGTATGTCAGTAGTAGCCAAGCACTGAGGAAAGCGACATTGTCGCCGAAACTAGTCTGATTGATTTATGAACTATTGTGTTTGTTTTAATAAACTGATATGTAGTGAGATTTGGAGTTAACTGTTTTGATTTTTACCGTTGTGAATAGTTCTAACTAGCTGAACTCTAATTAAATTGTGTAAATATGCTTATTTGGAAATACATAGAAAAAAAATTTAGAAAAATAAATTCATTTGATTTAAGATAGCATTAGGGATTTCTGAATGCTTCTATTTTTCGACTTATACTCTTACATTGTTGGCTTGAACTCAGAGGTAATAACAATGATAAATAATTTTTTTCAGACTATCATTAAGTCCTAAATTTAAGTTTTGAATTCAAAAGTCATAAAACTAGGTTTTTGTGTTTAGTTTAAAACATGGATATTTTTCAATCTTCAAACTCAAATTGTTCCCCAGTTACATTTGACCAAACTGTTGAGTTATGCTCCAAAATGACATAAAAATTGACATTTTAAGCAAAAGCTAATTTAATTAAATACCATACAAGGGGCAGGGCATGTTCTTGTACCTTCGTCTAGTATAAGGTGACCGAAAGAAACAGATGTTTTTAAAATTAACATTACTCATTTATTATGTTGTTAATTCGAACTTATATTACATTAAAATATTTATCTACACTTGCCATTTACACACCACAGAAAAAATCACAGCTCAAATCTTTTGAGCGACCTTGGAGGCCATGTTATACCATTGAAACGCGAAATGACCCTTCCCAGAAACATGGAATGCGCCAAGGCCATTGCATCTCGAAAAGTATGCGCAGTGGAAATCAACATTGTTTTTTTAAAATAAACAAAACCTTTTTTAATGAAAATGAGCATCATCACTCATGATGATTATTGCATTTTCTTGTCCTTCAAGCAACATTTGCATACAAACTGCAAAATTCTCTCATTGGCTTCTATGTTTTGTGGGTTCTAGCAGACTTATTTTGACCAGGAGACTTCTTTTTTTTAAATACTTCCTGTTGTTCTCAACTTATTAACCCATCTAAGAATGGTATTCCGGCTGGGAACGATATCATGACGTCCAACTTGAAAATGAGCGTGAAAAAGCCGTGATAGGCTCACTATTTTCACATCATAAGCAAACATACGGCATTGTACTGTCCACTGGTCCATGAATAATGAAATAACATCATCTACAGCAGTCAGCAATCGCAGTCCCCCCTCCAAAAACTACTACCAAGGGAGTACTAACTATTTCAAAAATGTCCGTTTTTTTTTTGGTTCCCTGAATGTAGGAATTCCTGAGTTCCATAAGTCAATGGGCAGAGGCGTGACTGACATTATCAATGGTTCTTTATACTGACGTGAGCCTAGCAGCTTTTTTCTGTTCAGTTGTAATGTTACAATGATGATAACTGTTGGATAAATGTGCTAACAATTTTGTAATTTTTATTTTTGTAGGTAAGAGTCTGTACTTGTCAAATTTATGCTACTGCTTTCCCTATTACTGTAAAAAATAACATGGCTAGAAACTGTTCAATAATTACTGTCAGTTTTTTCATGTTTCTATATAGTTGATTTGATATTTTTACTTTATTTAGAAGCAGAGTTATGTAGTGTCTACAATACATTTACTGTTTAAATTTTCAGAGAAAAAGAAAACACGAAAATCCAGTAGAACTTCAGAATGGAGGTGTGCCATGTAAAAAACTATTTCCAGATGAAAAGACTGTATTAGCAACAAGGTAATTTTTAATTTAGTCTAATGTGACAAACTTAATGTAATTTAGTGTTTTGTAGATTTTCAATTGGAATTCAAATGAAGTTTCATTAAGTCATTACTTTAATATATTGATTTTTATGAAATCACCATACATAATTGATTAAATATGTTATCATTTATGAAACAAATTAGATGACATAACATTTACTGGTTAAAGTTAGCGTAATTAATAAAATTTAATTAATTTTTGAAATAGTTTTAAGTCATTACATTTAAATCTAAGATCAGAAAGCATCCTATAACATCTGATTAAAACAATAATACAAAATGAATATAATCATGAAGGGTGGAAAACCAGTTTCTCTGTGGAGTTCTGATTTTATTTGCATTACTATGGTCTCTGTTTTCTTTATAAAAACTTTTATAATTCCAGTCCATCAACAGTTATTAAATTCTGTTCTGTACATGATACTGTTTGTGTAGTTGAAAAATTCATATTTAGAAACATTCATGAATAATTATTTTTATAAATACAAAAATAAGTATGTGATTTTTTATACTTGTTCTGTTGATAAGCAAACGCACATTGCTCTATTTTATTGTGTTAGTATCAGTATAATAGTTATATTAGGTAGCCTTTTCTGACGCAATTAGGTATTTAAAGTGGAAGAAAAGGTTAGCTGTTAAAACAATTGTAACTTCTATAAATGCATATATTTATACTTAGCACATGAGGACAAACAATTCATCTATCAGTATAAAAGTCAATCCAGTTGTATACCAATTCAAACAAGGTAAAACTAAGATAAAGTGAATTGAGATTAAAGCTTTTATAGAGGTGTTAATAAAAATATTGTTGTAATATATGCATCACATTGAGATGTAAATAAAAGTTCATTACTACAAGGTGATTATGGTTTCAGTGGCAGTTACAAGCACTGTAAAAACAAATTTGTAAACAGTTGGACAAATTTAATCTCAATAAAAGGTGTAAAGGCCTGTTGGTTTCAAACCATTTAAATAGAAGTTAAATTAGAAGTTTGTGAATTAGAAGAAGTTAGAAGTTTTGTGTAAATTTCACTTTAATGTAGACAAAAACTTGTCTGCTATTTAAAACTTTTAGTCTTCGAAAATTAACTCTTAGCCAGCTTTAAATGTTTGGTTTCCTAACTTTTTATTATTAATAAAAAAAATTTAATTATTTTATTCCTAATAATTAAAGGGTTTATTATTACTAGGGTACAGGAAATATAGGTTGGACTAAGTGAGGAGCATGAAATTCTATACATTTAAGATTTTTTTAAATTCTTGTTTATTTCTCTAATCACAAAGACACTTTGCTCCGAGTAAACAATTTTTTATCTACTCAAGTTGATTACTAAGCAGTGGTTTTACTGAATGAGGCTCTGTGTCTTTTGAAATTGTCTATGCAATTCCATTGTTCCACAGGAACTTTACCTAAACATTAGTAACTTCTAACATGCCCTAAGCCTTGTTAACACGAAATATATGTGGCTCACTATCTATTTCTGGCCTAACAATAAATAAATCACTATTCTTGAAAAAAATTCGTTTCATTGTTTTTAAAAATATTCTACATGAAGATCAATATACTTTCGAACCAATTTTGAAAGCACTTTTTCTATTTCAACGTAGCTTTAAAACATATATTTTGAATGCAACTGATTTTTCAAGTGTTGAAATTGTTGACCATGTTGTTTTTGATGTCGAGAACAAAAAAAACAATGTATAACATATTAATTAAAACAACCTCTCACCACAAATTCAACAAATTTTATTTTAACCTTATGTACATTTCGACTACAAAGTAATCATCTTCAGAGGTATTTTTACAAATAACTAACTTACAGCTAAACCTATGCGTATTTATAAGCAACGGGAACTCCTTGGCCACGCCCCCTACACTATCTGACCAATCATGTTACGAGTAACAACTAGATCTGGTCTAACAGAAGGAGTTACCGTTACATTATTTTTGAATTTTACAGTAATTATTAAATTTACACATTTAACAATTAAAACTATAACCATCTCTTAACTAATAGATACAATTGGGAATTCGGGATAGGCCCTTTGTCAGAATTTAATAATTTATTAGTTTCATATTTATTAATAAACATACTTTCAAAACTATAACATATATATAACTTTTGAATATATAACATATATATTAGAACATATATAACAATATATGCTAGATCAGGGCTGTATGGTTGATAACCCATAAATTTAATGTCTTGACCTGTCAAAAATTCGATTGTTCAGCCGATATTTGAAAGCTTATAATGTCAAGGTGAAAGATTATGCCCCTCTTGAACTTTTCCCAAAAGACTTGTGACATTCAGACTTGACATACATTGCTCTAAAGTCATATGTACTCCCAAAGAAACAGCCAAATATTTGCTTAAATCACCTTCCTCCATAAACTACTTTTGTTAGACTTGGTTCATATCGAAAGGCCAATACAGTCAATTCCTGTTTTTCATTCTCATATGTAGATCTATGATTTGTCATCTTTGTCGATGTCATACACATTTGAGCAAATGTTTTCAAAATTTCCTTGGAACATTTGTTACAAGCCTTTTTTTAAGTCTTTCAGACTATGAAGAATCCAACATGAATAAATCTTTTTAAAACCCAAATTAGCATGCAATATGTTATTGAAGCTTGTCACACTGATGTTTAGAGATAATTCATTTTGTGTTATGTCACATCACATCTAGCTTTATCAGTCGACTCATAACATTGATGTTTTGTGACACAATAACTGATTTTGGACGATCTTCAAGGGTTTGTTCTGGAATGAACATTGGCCACAATTTATTTTGGTATACAAAAAATTTAGTTCATCAGTGCACTCTTGTCGTATTAATCCACTTTAAAAGTTATAAAAAATCATTGCTTGTAAAACTGTTCACGAGGTAATTCCTTTTTTCCCCAAGATGGATATTTCAAGTTACTGTAAACAACAGTGTTATCAAGCAAATGATAAAATTTAATGAATGAAGTTGGGTTTAACAATGTGAAGTTTCCAATGGAAATGCGAGTCGGTGCCTACCAATAATCCCTGTTTCCAAGACTAGAAATATAAATAGCAACCCTTAAATGAAATATTATATAAACAAGTAATATAAACAAAAAAATTTAAAGTCAATTCCTACTTTTGACAAAAAATTTTTTATTTTAGTTACTTTTTATTAAATAATTACAATTAATGTAAATAAAGTAACATAACGTGTGCGTTAAAACAGCTGTTTTCACCATTTAACCTATAACATGAGATTTTATATTATCACTTATTTTAACACTTTCAATGCGTCTACAGGGCTGACCTTGGTGTTCGCCTGTGCTGAATTTTTTTTTTCTCTTAATATATTCTTTTTAAGCATCTTTCAAATATGTTTACATTTCTACTGATTTTTTTACCGTTTTTCTTTTAAAAAACCCGTGTGCAACACGTTGTCGACAGCCGCCTGGCAAAAGCATTTCATTATGTGGAGCGGATGTCGACACATTGTCGACATACTATTTTTTTGTGTTAACGACTTGATTTGCTGATAACTCATTCCCGGGGATAAATTCTACCTGACATTTACGTGCTTTAGACCAGGGAAAATTCTACCTGGCAGGGGTCTCGTACTTTCACTGTTCTATTGTATTGAATAGCTTATTGTAAAGTTCGTTCGCCTCTCACTCTCTACATTTTTTCCTACCTACCTCAATCCTAACAACATTCCATAAAAATGAGGATATTTTACAAATAACAACACCAAATTTAAAATGAAATTATTTTGTCTATTTTATATTAATTTTTGTATGAAAAAACATATTAAAAACTAAGAATTTTAGAAAACATTGAATTACACGTAAAAACTAATTAACTATACATAAATAAAACCTAAAACATACCTAACAACATGTGTATTCATTTTAAAAAATACATAAATAATGTTATACATAAAATTAATACAGTAAACTCCCGATTATCCGGGGTCTGCAATTGTTTTATAAATATCCAATTTTTATTCTAATCAGATTCATGTGTTTAAATTTCCAAACGGTGAATTACGACGTAAATACATAATAATTATACAAATGTTAATAAAAATTCAAATCAACCTAAACAAAATCACTGATTAAACTAAAACTGCCTACAAAATACCTTAGTCCCCACGAAATTTAAAAACACCTAATTTAAAATGAAATCATGTTTTCTATTTTATATACATTTTTGAGTGAAAGTAAGATAAGACAAGCTATTAATTTTGGAAAAAATTGAATTACATGTAAAAACTAAGCATATCTAACAACATGTGTATTCATTTTAAAAAATATATAAATAACGTTATACATACAACTAATACATAATAATTATACAAATTTTAATAAAAACTAAATTCAAACCTAAACAAAATAACTAACTAAACTAAAACTTCATACAAAATACCTTAGTACCCATGATATTTTTGAAAACATGGTTGTAAACACAACCCCGGATTGTCTTTGCACTGGTTGCAATAATAAGTAGTCTCCACCCTCTTCTTACTTTTCGCACAAAGCGCACACCTTTTTCTTATAAGGCAATTTTGTTTGTTTCTTTCCACTTGCACAGGGACATGAATTGCTGCTCTCGGCTGAGGTGGCGGTGTAGCTAATGGGGTATGGTTTCTATATATTAGAGACCTTATGACACTATCTCTAAAATCTAATAGAGTCATCTTTGTACTCCCCGGTTGCTGTTTGTGAAGAAGGTATGCGTTCGTTACGGTGACATGGAATAAGTGGATAGCTACCTTCGCATACCACCGGATAGTTTTTCTTTCACAGGGGTAATAACTCATAAGTTGATCTGAGCGATCTACACCCCCCATAGACTCATTATATTTTAGCTTTCGTCCTCCTCTTCCTCCTCTGAAGATGAATCAGCTTCATCCATGTCCTCCTCAATGTCAGAGTTTTGGAGCATTTCCCATAATTCATCCTCAGAGAAGATTCTTTTTTTCACCGGAGCAGCTCTCTTCTTAGACGTTTCTGTCCTGGAGGCATGAGGTGTTGTTTCCCCAGAACATGGTCCAGCAGGCTGGTTATCAGGACTCAACATCCTTTTAGGGACTCTTCCACTCATCTATAATGAATTTTTTTCCGAATTATCTATCTATACCTGGCTATATTATATACAAAATTGAGAAAAATGTTTTTAAAATATTTGTGTAATTTATTTATGGAAATAATAGTTCAAATAACTTTATTTGCTAAGTATTGAAATACCTAGGATTAATTTTCGTAACTAGGGTAAATTATTTTACTTGGCTGCATATAAAAATGCACAAAAGAAATGAAAAAAATCAAAAATTTTATTATTATTGGTAGATATATTGTTTTATTTACGTAAATACTACTGCAAACAACTTTATTATTAGGTTTAAAAAGGCCTAGGTATATTTATCATAATAGAAAAAAGTGTATTACTTACATTGGAATCAAATTGGGTGAAAACCACGTAAAAATGATTGGACACAACAAAAACAGCGGCGGAGTCGTAAACACAAACTTGGACCTTTTGTCTAGGCGGCAGAACGAAAACTGTACCGTTAAAGCAGGCTGGTAAAAGTGGGGAGACATTTGAATGGAAAAGGATCGTGTCGACAATGTGTCGACCGACGCCTAATGTTAGAGGGCGATTTTGTCGACAGGCAGTCGACCGCCGCGCTGAAAGTGTTAAGGAAAATGAGATGAAATTTATTGCATACCTTGCCCCTTTTGTGAAAGGTTATTTCCCATATAAAACTAAAATTAATTAATTAAATTGATTAAATGAATTAATATTTGAAAAAATATTAACATCAACTGCCATGCACTACAAGTTAAAAAAATGTATTTGAACTTGAGTGGATGAATAAAACGTTTTTTATTAACAATTGAAAATTTGAACAGTATATATTTAAGGAGAGTGTGAACATAGGAGGAATTGAATAAGTTTTATTTTTAAATTCCTTTTATTAGCTCACACTCTCCTGATATATATCTTGTACAAATTTTCAATCGTTAATAAAATATGTTTCTATTCATCCAATCAAGTTCAAATACATTTCTTTTAACCAATTGATGTTAATGGAAGTTTTTTCAAATATTTATTCAATAATTAAATTATAAAAATTTGGGGAACTATTGGGATTTGAACTATGAATCTTAATGTTCAAAGTCTAGCGGGTTTTGGCACTGCACCAACTTTCCAATACCAAAAAATTAATTTCTCAAAGACGTATATGAATTTTTTCTCTCGTTTGGTTGTCGTTGAAACCTCCATTGTACAATCTTGAATCTTGTGCCATGGTTACCACAAAATATAAATAGTGCTGTAAGATTAAAAATGAATGAAAGGAATAAAATAAACAAATAAACTGGAAATAAGCAAACAATGATAAAAATTGTCTTTCTCAACCTCTGTAAGAATTTACTTGTAAAAAAAATTTTATATTACTTGTTTAAGTGGCAACTAATGGAAAGCTGTCTGGTGATTAATTCTAACATTTAAGAGACACGAATGCTCTTTGATGATGAAATATTTCTATTCTTTATGAAGAAATGTTTTTTGTGTTTTGAGTTAAAATTCACTTATTATAGTGTCATCTGCAAAGTAATACCTCTGTTTTAATGAAAAAGTGTTTAATCTAACTTATTTTAGAGCTGGAAATAAGTTAGAAGATAGTTGACAAAAAAACAGTTTAAATCAGGATTAGCAAAGCTAATATGACATTAGAGAAATATGTCCTTTTAAAGAGATTTATTTTTGTATTTGCAGTTTAAAAAAGGGATGTGTTCCTGCAGAGAAAGTAAGACATCAAAGAAGCGTTATTCCATCAAAAGACAATCCCCCTCCAGAAATAACAGACTGGTTAATTAAGTTTCAGGTAATAATAGTGCTAGTTTTAGGTATTTTATGTTTTTGTAGTAAATTTGCAATGTTGTATTTCATTTTGACAAAAATATTGACTTAGTGATAATGTAAATCTTTCAATTGCCTAGAGTAAAAAGGATACAGAAAGAATTTACATAATTGTAATCTATAAGTATTATAGTGAATAAAATTAATTAAATTTCAAAGTGTTGTTAGTTGATACTCTTTAAAAATCATGAAAAACTTAACTTAATTTACTGAAGCGTGTTTATTAGAAATTATTAATTGATGTCGGATTGTTATACATGGTTCAGTTAGAAACACTTTTCCGCATTTCCTCTTTTTTTACAGTTATAGAGAGTTATATCTGGTTTTTATCCTTCAACAGTTATTGGATCTATTGCAATATCAAAATAGATTCTTGGTAGAACAATTACAATTTTCTTAGTCTTATTGTTGGAAACAAATGAAATGGAAATAGCCTTGTTTGGTTGTTGCCCAAAATCAAATAAACTGGTACAAGGCTTCTGTTATATGTTTGTAATTTCTAGAGATAGTGATGGCTTGTGTAATAAAGAAAATATCAAACTGTACACACAAGATGATGAAATAAAGCTGACAATGACTCAGCAATAGAAACTACTTTGTAATTAATATAAATATGTACAAAAAAGCTAGCAAAGTCAGTTGCATGATGAGGATGGTCCTATGTTTACCAGAAACACAAAGAGTGCCTTGGGCTAAAAATAGACTGGCAGCGATAGAGGATTTAATTTCACTCCCCCTTATGCCAAGTAAATTCATCACCGCAATGAGTTAACATATGTTGTCACAAATAAAACAAAAAGGGATTGCATGAGGTATTAAAATTTTTGTAGAAAAAGATAAAAAATATATTACACTTTTGCTATTACTTGCGACTAGACTTTTTGTTAACTAAAGGTTGTTAACTTACACTTGGAGAAAACTTTTTTGTCTTACGACTTCTTCAGCCTCGTATTTTTGCTGCTAGGAATGCTGCAGTAGTGCTTCCTCGGTACCATTTTTTGAAAGTTAAAAGTGATGTAATCAAAGAGTATGTGTGATCTGTGCCGTGTTTGTCAAAGATCACACATACTCTTCGATCACATCACTTCTAACTTTCAAAAAATGGTACCGAGGAAGCACAACTGCAGCATTCCTAGTGGCAAAAATACAAGGCTGAAGAAGTCATAAGGCAAAAAAACGTTTCCTCCAAGTGTAAGTTAGCAATTTAATGACCTTTAGTTAACAAAAAGTCTGGTTGCAAGTAATAGCAAAAGTGTAATAAGTAACTAACAACTAGCTCGTCATGAACAGCAACAAGATTTCGATAAAAAATATATGTTTAAAAAACTGTGAGTAAAGTTTTATGTCATCATACAACTGGTGGCGGGATTAAAATGGTTCTGAATACAGTGATTTTTTTGTAAATTTTGCTGCCAACTACTAACATATTTTATGTTGAAATTCTGTTGGAGGTTGTAATTTCTTACTTACTTCTAAACACTTTGTTCTAAAATTTTGCTATAATCTTTGTATATGTTCTCTTGGTAGCCCCTTAACGTCAAGTCTTTATAGTAAAATCAATAAGTTGTGATTTAGTTCTATAAGTTTTATTCCCCAGCACTGGGTCAATGCACATGCTTCTAAGGTGAAGATCTAGAACCTATTATTTATTGATTTGATTCTAAACATATTTTTTGAGTGGACACTTGCTGAAATTTCATTAAAATGGAATGCAATGACAATATTCATAAATACTGCATTATCAGTACTTAATATATGGTTTTCAGTATAAGGAAAAATATAGACAATTCCTGTTTAATACAATTTCCTGTACCAAATGTCATCAATATATACATCTGCGAAAACATTTGCTAAATACAGCTTAACAAATTTGATTTCCTATCAAATGATTTTTCAGATATATGCCTGATTCTGTGCACTTGCCCTAATGTATGAGGGATATCCAAAAAATAAGTTTCCTTCACGTGTACTGAGATGTGTTCTAAACTGTTGTATATGTTGTGCATGTTTACAATGTAAAATAAAACAAGGATAAAACACACACACGTCACTTTTCAAGTATCTCTTAGTTATTGAAATTTATAAATTACTCTAATAAAACACCTTTACTGTTAAAGTAATAATTTTTTTAAAACTCAGGGTTGGTCTAATGCAGAACGACTCCTTGCAATAGACAGGCTGATTGAGTTGTGTGAACCTACGCAAGTTCGGCATATGATGCAATTAATTGAACCTCAGTTCCAAAGAGACTTCATTTCACTTCTTCCAAAAGAGGTATATATATCTGTTTTAATTGTTGAGATTTTAATGTCTGTACACTTGTAGGTATGTTTTATTTATACGATAGTATACATTATAGTCCTTGTAATTAGAAAGTTCACTGCGTAATTTGAGATGTCTTTACAAACAATAACAAATGAGCCCTTTATTACAAGGGCTGTAATGTCTTTATGTGTATTACAGGAACCCTTTATTTCTAATTATAACTACAGTAATAATTTTTATAATATTTACTTCATTCTGTACATAAATGAAAATGTTAAAATGACTAAATATAGCACAGATTTTTTTCCCTAATCAATTGGCATAAAACATCAATCATAAATATAAAAGAACCTAAATTCTGTTTTAGGTAATAAAACTACATTGAAGGAACAAAAACCTCACCTGTTAGTCAAGTTTCTGGTTACATAGGTTTTATCACATAAGAAATTACTCAATTTTCAATATTTTATTCGCTTTGAGAGTGTCGCTTTTAAGCAATTTTATAATTAATTTTTTAAAACATTTGTTATTTGTATAATTCTGAACTTGGTGTTTTTGAACATTACATTTGATTTGTTAACAGTTAGCATTATACGTACTGTCTTTCTTGGAGCCTAGAGATTTATTACGTGCAGCACAAACCTGTCGAAACTGGAGGTTTTTAGCAGAAGATAATTTATTATGGAGAGAAAAATGTAGAGAAGCTGGTGTAGAAAGAGAGGCAGGCAATAGTAGTCCTAATAGTAAACGATCTAGACATCGACCTCCTAACTCAACGTCCCCTTCATCTCCTTGGAAAGTAAGTGATTAATATAGTTTATTCAAGTCATTAAATTTAAAGTCTATTTAATTTTGCAGTTCTTGTCTCAAGAAACTATTCATAAAATCTTATAATAATGGATTTCTGATACAAAACAAATTCAATTTAATGCCAATTTAGTGAAACAACCACTACAAAATGATTGAGATGGGTTGAGGTATCTTAAAATTGAGTTCTGATTAGGTCTTTACTGTTGATGTTTAAGAAATAGGCTTTCATCATTTCATAGCACTTTTTGCTTTTTCATTATCAGCATTTTAAATAGGATTTTGTTAAACTTTTAGCGCTTTACTACATCATTGAAATAACATTGTGAGTACTAAGGTACATATTATATGTTTGTTTGTTTATCTTTGTTATCTGATTTTATTATGCTTAAATATTTTTTTTATTTGATCTATCTTTAACGTTTTTAGTATTAATGATGTTTGTTAATTGCTCTTTATTTTGGAATGAAAAAAAAATATCTTAACAGGCAATATAAACACTCTTTTATAAAACTGTTTCGGATATACTATCTAAAAATAAATCAATAACGACAAGTAAATGGAAAAACGAAACGAAACTTAAGAAAGAGTAAACCGGTTTTAACCCATTCATTACAGTGACCCAACAGTTAAAACATGCCATACCTATGCAGCTGGCATGATCTACATTTGGGTCAAACATTTTCACCAACAATCAAAACTCTTTTTATTATTATTACTGCCATATTGTAGAAAATCCCAAATGTTGTAGTTATTGTTTCGTTTTATTTTAGTTTTCAAACAGTCGAGCCTGTTTCTTGGAATTGTCACAAGACGCCTGAGAGCATTTAACACGTTGAGTGCGACAATGTTTTATAGTTCCGCATCAAAATTGCTGAAAAAATATTATTGATTACTTGCATTGAAAATGTTGATGAACCCAAAATGTCATCTGAAGTTGGCTAAGCATTTATTTTCGTCAGACCTGCATGGGGGTGCAGACTAGCCGCATCTACTAAGAGGGGTTTGGCGGCCATCGCAGTAGCCCAGTCAAACATACACACTACTAACAACACCTACTTCACTGTTATACACTTTATTACACTTTCTACAAACACCACATTCACAACACAATCTTCACATATTAACACATACATCTTCTTTGTAGGTAATTTTGACTGGTCAGAACCGTTGCGCGTTAGGAGTGCTAAAAAGTAGCCTGTGGACAGTATTACGAGTGTTTGACTGATGCCCATCCAGTTGAACTAAGGAGGAAAACTATAAGCCCCAGAATTCTGGGGATTGGAAATGATCTTTGTGTGATCTGAGGATGTACCCGTTCCTTTAGTCTTGCCTGACACGATGGCTGGCTTTATACAAATTATGGATCCAAAAATACCGTCCAATATTTCCAAAATAAAGAGGTCTCGCCAGGATTCACCTGCCAAGCCTAGTAATGTAGATCTGAGTGAGAAGTTGATGGTGGCAACTACACCAGCATTGCCATCATTAAAGTATATAACATTTTCTAGTGCTGAAGAGTGGAAAGATCTTTCGAAAGTTTCACCTTTCCTTATTAAAAAGGCGATTACTGCCTGTGCAGAAGGTTCAGTTTCGTCTGTTGAAAAATTAAGAAATGGGACATTGCTTGTTCAAACGACTAATGAGAGGTAAACGCATTCGCTTTTAAAAATGACCTTCTGTTTTTTATATGGTCAAGGTATCTGTGACTCCTCACAGATCCTTGAATTACTCAAAGGGGGTCATTACATGTAGGGATTTAATGTACATCCCAATTGATGAAATTAAGTCTGAACTGTCGGCTCAGTCAATCACGG
This sequence comes from Prosapia bicincta, assembly GCA_036971475.1. Taxonomy (NCBI): domain Eukaryota; kingdom Metazoa; phylum Arthropoda; class Insecta; order Hemiptera; family Cercopidae; genus Prosapia; species Prosapia bicincta. Next base: position 200,337,259 of record JBAIZL010000002.1, read on the forward strand.
GCGTTGTCACGGGCATAATAAAAATGGACAAAGGTGAGAAAGTAGCAACAGCCTCTTTTATTATCACCTTTGGAAAAATGGAGATATCCGAATACTTGCATACAGTGTACCAAAGGCTCTCAGTGAGACCATATGTGGCTAACCCTAGGTGCTGTTTCAAGTGTCAGCATTTTGAGCGTATAAGCTCTACCTGTTCGAAGCAGATCGTACGAGGTCTGTTCAAAAAATATGTGGACTGTTTGAATTTCGCGGCTCAAGTTAGTTTCAGGAGAATCCGCTTGGTGTTGCTAGGTTCGTATAAATCAGCTGATTAAAATGCGGTATTTCAGTTGCAGATATCTTCATTTGTTGATGAGTTACACGCAGTTTAGTAAAGAGTGTTTTTTTCGTTTGTCGGATTGTAAAATGGATAGCCTGAAGGAGCAACGAATTGCTGTGAAATTTTGTGTAAAACTAGGGAAAACTGCAACAGAAACATTTGCCACGCTTAACACGGCCTACTGCGATGTTGCCATGAAGCGTATTGCATGTTTCAAGTGGCATGAACGTTTCAAGGGTGGCCAACAGTCGATTGATGACGATGAGCATCCTGGACGTCCTTCAACGTCAACTGACGACCCACACGTTGACAAAATCAACACCCTGGTGCGCGAAAATCGACGTCTGACCATTAGGGCGTTTTTCGAAGAGTGTGGATTATCAGTTGGATCTTGTGACGATATTTTGACTGAAAAATTGAAGATGCACCGCGTCGCTGAGAAATTTGTGCCACGCCTGATGACCAACGACCAAAAAGCCAATCGCGTCCGGGTTTGTCGGGAACTGTATGATCGTTCAAATGAAGATGAGAACTTTTTGTCAAGAATTATAACCAGTGATGAATCATGGGTGTATGGTTACGACATTGAAACGAAGGTCCAATCATCCCAATTGGTGAGTCAAACGTCCTCAAGACCCAAAAAAGCTCGCCAAGTTCGGTCGAATGTCAAGGTGATGCTGACAGTTTTTTTTTGATGCTCAGGGTGTTGTTCACTTCGAGTACCTCCCTGAAGGAGTTTTTGGCCAAATACTCGATCACTGTTCTTTCCCCCCCCCCCCCTATTCACCCGACCTTCCTCCTTGTGACTTTTTCTTATTTCCAAAATTCAAAAAAACCCCTGAAAGGAAGATTTGAAACAATTTCGGAGATTAAGGCAAATGCGACGAAGGACCTGAACGCCATCACAAAAGAAACGTACCAGGACTGTTTTAAAAAGTGGAGACGCCGTTGGGATAAGTGTGTACGTTGGGGAGGAGAGTACTTTGAAAGAGACCCAGACTTATAACTTCCAAATAAAGTACATTTTTTTTATGACCTCAGTCTGCGTATTTTTTGAACAGACCTCGTATGCGGTAAATGTAGCGTTGAAAGCCATGATGATAAAGACTGTGTTAATGCTCCAAAGTGCGCCAACTGTGGTGATGATCACCCAGCGCGATCATACAACTGCCCTAACTTCAAGGAAGAGAAAGCTATCCTAGGCATCATGGTTCAAGAAAAGATATCGTTTTCAGAGGCGAAGAAAATTTATAGATCTACTCAGCCAAAGTCTGACGGTAAAACTTATGCCGCTACTCTGACCGCCTCCAAATCGTCTTGTAATAACTGTGCCGAACTGTCAAAGAAAATTGAAATTCTAACAGAACAGGTTATTTGCCTCTTGTCACTAGTTACCTATGGCCCTGCCTTAAATTTGGTCAACCTGCAACGGGATTTACCTCCTGTACCAATCCCTTCTACTGGATGGATTGGAGCACGAAATAAATTATTGTGGTATTATTATCACATGGTAGGAGATTTTAATGCCCACCATTTGTCTTAGGGATCTCTGACTAGCAATTCTCGAGGTCAACTTGTGGAGAGTATAAGAACGGAACTGGACTTATGTTTGCAAAATGACGGTCCTCCTACTCATTTAGCAGCATCTACTGGTGGATGGACAGCTGTTGACCTATCGTTCTGCAGCCTTCTTCTGGCTACTAGATGCACATGGTCAGTGCTTAGTGACATGTATGGAAGTGACCATGTGCCCATTAGGATAAATTTATGAGACTCCTTTCCCTGTTATGATCGACATCCCCGTTGGATTTTAAGAAAAGCCAATTCGGACGCCTTTTCAAATGATTTTGTATCACTTGACACGTATTATCTCACACCCATTGATGCAATTGCTGACAATTTTACTAAGATTATTTTGAATGCAGCTGAAAAAAACATTCCTATATCGTCTGTGTACACACACCGTTCACCTGTTCTGTGGTGGAACGATGCATGCACAGAAATCCTCCGCTTACGACAAAGAGCTTCAAGGAGATTTAAGTGAAACCAACAAATGACCACCTTCAGGAATTTAAAATACTCCATGGGAAAGCACAGAGGATATTTATGCTCAGTAAGATGAACTCTTGGGCACACTACATTAGCACAATTAGACAAACAACTCTGCAACAACTGAAGCAACCGAATGGAAGATTGACCACAGACAGTGATGATATTGCCAATGTACTGCAAAATAATTTTCTAACTTTTCTTCTACTACAGCCTATAATATATTATTCCAGAGACATAAACTGAAAGAAGAAGCAATACTGTTTACTGTTGGGTTGTCTTGGAACCCTCCTTTGAACACTGCTTTCTCTATGGGAGCCAGCTTTCGCTTCAACACAGGATTCTGCACCAGGTCCTGATCCCATTGTATATTCCATGCTGAAACATCTATTATCATCGGCAAAACTTGTCCTCCTTTGAATATACAATTGTTTATTCGAGGAGCAATCTTTCCCTGATGCATGGTTAGAAGTGACAGTAATTCCTCTTTTAAAACCAGGTAATGACAAAACCAATCCCAGTAGCTACAGGCCTATATCTCTAACTAGCGTCTTGTGCAAGGCATAAAATAATAGCGTCTAAAATAATTAGAGGACACAGTCCTCAATCTGACAGCAATGGTGGAACAAAAAACCAAACACACCGAAATGTTCTCAAAGACTGGCACAATATGCGATACAAAGTTTTCCGGCAATGGCTAACCCCACACTGAACTAATGAATTGAGAGTGGACGTGGGAGTCTACATGAATGCCTATCGCCATGGTCGCCAGTAGTGATGGGGCGTTAATGCACACACACTGCACTCAATGTGTTAAAAGCAGAGCTTTAATAGAGCTTTGTGTCAAACAAAGCTTTTTCATAGAGTTAATCTTTTTCTGAACATAATTACATCTAATATATTAAAATTACTATTTATTTGTAAGTGTGTAATAAAAACTGCATTTTATTGTTTTGAGTTCTAGTCATAATATTTCATTAATAAAACAAAAATGTGGCAAATCCCAGAGCAACGATACTTGAGTTTGTGAGTGACAATAAAATTCTGACGATATATCCTCAGTTTAATTTTAAATCTGAATTCCTCTCCCATAATAATTTTGGCGTGTAGGTTTAGAAAGTAAAACAGATGAAAATTTATGATTTATTTGTAGAGTTTAGAAACACTTGAACGATCATAAATAAAAAAAAAGTTAGGTGATTGACAAAATCTTTGCTGAAGTTTATTTTATTCACTCTAAATTTCCCATTTTGTGGCTTTTTTAGTGCTGACTTTTGAAATAAATATTTAAATTTAGTTTTTTTTTAATAAATAAATTATGTTATACAAAATGGTTTCTTGCTCAGTAATAATAAATTTTACGTGATTCAGAGAGAGTAAAAAGTCATAAAACTAGGTTTTTATAGTGGTTTGAAGCAAAAATATTGTTCAATCTTCATACATAAATTTTGTGAACATCAAAGAAAGAGTGAACAAATATAAATAATTCATCACCTGACAGTCAAGTCGTACCTTAAAAAATAAGGCAATATTTTTGGCTAATGGGCTGCAGTCTCAGATTTTCAACGCATATGTTTGACCCAAATGTACAGGCAAAACCCTTCAGAAATTTAGTTCTTAATGAAAAAAAAATTTGGTATTAATGAAAACCTAAACCACATCACCCTTCTAATTTTCAAGAAGAATCAAATACCAAATATGAAGTATTTGTAAATTCCCACCGGCATTGAACATGTTAATCATTTATTACTTTTAAGGAATCAATACGTTATATTTAATTATAAAAATATATTTGGTCCTTAAAATTTGTTTGTTTTCAGGCTGCATTTATGCGTCACCATCAGATAGAAATGAATTGGAGGGTTAAAGCTATTAGGCCTCCGAAAGTGTTAAAGGGTCATGATGATCATGTAATTACATGTCTTCAGTTCTCAGGCAATCGAATTGTGTCTGGCTCAGATGACAACACACTTAAAGTATGGTCTGCAACTACAGGAAAGGTAATTTACATGTTTATTTGTATAAAATTTAAACAAATGGAATGTGCAAAATTTAAGGCTAAAGTTCCAGTAATTACTTTTAAAGGTTGACTGCTATGGCGGTCATCAGTGACCGACAATGTAGACCTAACTTCAGGTCATCACACAAGGCTGTCAGGCACATTCAATGTATTTAACCATATGAGGTGTCCGACATGGCCTCTGTGTGTGTTCCTCCAACTTGGCATTAAAAAAATTTTTTTTTCTTATGAGACTGTAATTATTGGGAGGCTTGAAGTTTAGAATTACAAGGTAATATTAGAAGAAAATAGTTTTTATTTACACTTTGTAGAAATACATTACATTTTAGAATAGTGTTACATTTGAATTGATCCTTACAAAAATGAACAATTTGAAAATTAGAAACTAAAAACTTTAATTTAATACGTCTACCTTCAATTCATGAGATCATATAAAATTTGTAAAAAACAGCTCAATTTAACACATACTTGTATTGAAACCATACAAACATAAATGTAAGACTAATTATCAGATTATATTTACTTTCTAATTATATTTACATACAAGTATTTTCAAACAAAAAAACAGTAATGTTGAAAACTGAAATTGTGTATATAGAATACGTGAGAAAATTTAGTAGCTATATTTATTGTTTAAAAATATCTGTAATATTGTGAAAATATGTTATAGTATATTATATATATTTATACTTGAATTTATAATGAAAAAATACAATAAAAATGTTAACATTTTACATTCTTTTGGAAGATCGGGCTTTAACGGGGAATCTGTATTAAGCCCAACAACTTGACCGACTCGTAGTATAAATATTTATGTCGGGCCATGACGCTCACCAGAGTCCGAAGGTATTATTAAATAAACTAGTTTAAGTAAATAAGCACACTAGAAGACAAAATATTATTATGTTTTGTCGTTATTTAAACAAAAAGTACAAAAAAAAAATGTGTTAAAAGGTTATTGGAAAACTGGTTGGCGGTCAGTGTGTTAAAACAATATTTTTTTACATACTCTAAAAAGTCGCTACTTCTTGCAAAACTTAATGAGTTGAAAACTTAATGAGTTGAAAGTTGAATACCATGGGTTCATGGTATAAAGGTGCATTTCATATAAAACAGGTTTGATAGTTGAAGAAAACCAATTTTGAAAATATGTTTCTCATAATTAATAGTGCGAAGTACAGTAACTAATAGATGGCGCTAGTGTAGTAAAACATAAAGCAGTGAAATCCTCCAACCCACAAAAACAAAACCAATAAAAAAAGTAACACTATAGAAAACTATTATAATTCCCTTATATACATTTCAATAAAAAAAAGATGATAGAAGGTTTTACAAAAAATTGTTTTTGTATTTTATTGTATTTTTTTTAGACATTTCTCTATTACATTGCAATAAGTGAATAAATTATTAATTTTTAACGTTGTATTTCAAGGGTAAATGTCATCTGAGACGAGAACTACGCTCAGTAGCTGTTATGTTCAGGGGTTTTAATAAATACTCTTGGGTTTATAATTATTTAGAATTTGTTTTAAGCAGTTGTCTATAGTGTTTTACAACTGCTGTTTTAAATAACATACTCTTTTTTCATACTCCCTTATAAACAATTTTATTTACTCATAATTTTTATGGTTATAATGTACAATCTGTTACCATCTTTTGGTAACATACAATTTTTCATTAATACGTTACTTCAAGACTTTTCATATTTTTTTATCAATATAACCTTGATGTTCTAACATTGCCTATTATGTCAATTAACCACATTAAAGGTAATGCTATCATATCTGGATAAATTTTTGTACCATTAAAAAAAAATCCGTTACTTATTTTTATTAGTCTTTTGTTTCAAAGTTATATATTTAAAGTTCTGATTCTAGTTATTCCTAGAATTAGGATATGGTCTTCTTAAACAAAACACTTTTTCTAAAACTAAAGTTAAGAATTTGAAGGTATCGAAAAACACGAGATTTGCTATGATATTATAATTTTGCTTCCTTCACTGCGAAAATGTCTAATTTAATGCGCTTTTTAACAGTCGTTTGCTTCATCTTGATGTTTTCAAGTTTGGATACCTATTTTAATTTAGTTTTATTTACATAGAAGTTTAAAATTAATTCTTTTATTTGCATTTTCTTGGTTGATAATTTTAAATTCCTTAACCAATTGTCTCAGTTATTCAATTTTTAGATCTACTTAATTACCATATCATTAACCCATTAATTCTCATAATTTTAGAAATAAACTTTTTTTTTGAAATTTTTTTGTTAGATCGTATTCATATATAGAAGCTGTATGTATAATTTTACAAAAATATCTCTTACCTGTTACAAATCCTGAGGTGTCTTCCATAAATTAAAACCTGAAAACAATAAAAGGATGTAAAAGAAATTCTAAAAAATAAAATGTGAGCGACCTATTTATAGGATTCTAAAAATACATAGTATTTTTATTTAAATGATATGTTGTCAAAGTCAGATAACATTTTTAAGTAAAGGTTAGTTAACTAAGATTTAACTAAATATTTATTACTAAAAATAGAAAACGTACTTATATTTTGATTATATATTTCCATTGACTACTAATTTTAATTAGTGTTAGGTTACCTATATCTATACTATTATATACAAATCTAATGGTGTCTGTGTATGTGTTACTCAATCACATAAAAATTACTGGACCCATTGAGGTGAAATTTTACATGGACTTTCTTATGGTCCCTGTTTAACACATTGACCTATTTTTATTTAGAAATTCTGTCAGGGCACCACCCCACTGGCCTTAAAAACTCCCTCAACACTCAATTATCTATACTCCATTATATACGTGATTTGGCTTAATCAGCTGATAATCATCTGTAAAAGTCACTTTTAAACACATATAAACAGCTAACAGTAATTGTTTGTTGCTATTCAACTTTTGAGGTTAGTTATACTTTACAAATGTTATGTTATAAACAGAAACTTTTCCTTCTCTTGGATTTCCAAAACAATAATCAGTAAATTTATAGTTTGAAATATTTATTGGGATTTTTATCTACACTATTATATACAAATCTAATGGCGTGTGTGTGTGTGTGTGCGTATTACTCAATCACAGTAAAAACTACTGAACCCATTGAGCTGAAATTTCACATGGACATTCTTAGTGTCCCCGGTCAACTCATATGTCTATTTTTATCTAGAAATTCCATCAGGGCTTCCCCCCTCTCACTAGCCTTGAAAACTCTTTCAACACTCAGTATATATACTCCAATATTTACTTGTCTTAGTCAGGTGATAGTTAATGTGTTTGTAATCACCTGTAAAAGTTACTTTTAAACACAACTAAACAGGCGATAGTAGATGTTTGCTTGATTCATCTTTCAATGTTAGTTATACTTTAGAAATGTCATGTTACAAGCAGAAGCTTTTCTTTCTCTTGGTTCTTCATTATAATAATTAGTTAGTTTATAAACTATAGTTTGATGTATTTATTGGGATTTAATCTCAGTAAATTAAATTCAACCGAAATACAAATTAAATCAATACAAATATATGTTAACTCCACACGAAGAACGGGTACTCTCCTAGTTTCACATAAATTTAGTGTTAATCAAAAGATTCAGTAATTATTTATTAGAAAATGCTAATTGGTTTTGATGTAAAAGTGTTTAAGGACATTAGTTGGACATACTGGTGGCGTATGGTCGTCACAGATGGCAGGTAGTATAATCATTAGTGGCAGCACTGATCGTACGCTTAAAGTTTGGAACGCAGAGTCGGGAGTTTGCATTCACACGCTCTATGGACACACATCTACTGTTCGCTGTATGCACCTACATGGCAAAAAGTTAGTAGTTTTTCAGTTGCAATGAATGTCGAATATTTGTTTGTAGCTAATATCAAATTTAGGATAAAACTTTGAGTATGATTTTAGTTGCCAGTGTTTTCTTAAAAGATTAACAAAATTTAATTAAAGCTATTAATACAAATAAAAGTCGTACATAAAACTCACAAATTAATCTTTTATTAACTGAGATGCATTTCAATGACAGTCATCATCAGTGAGTGTTGCTACTACAAAGTGCTGGAATAGTTGTATTAAACTATTAGTTTGATTTCTCATTCTTAAAAAAAAAATCACAAATAGTATTTCTAACACTTTAGCTAACAATCTTGGGCATTGGATAATCATGTACGAAGTCAGTCATGTTCAAACCTTTATATTTTATAGCTATTAAATATCTACGTTTTAAGAATTTAATTTAAGAGTAAAAGTTAAAAAAGAAATTAATATGATATTGGATTTTCTTGTTCATTAGAACAGTAATTTTTTCTATAGATTTTTTGGCACTATAGAATTTGATTATTAGGCACTCATTATTACATTTTTTGGTTACAATTATGTATTTGGAAAATATTTTAAAAACGTATAAGGGATAACAAATTAGTAGTAGTTTAGTACTTTTTTCATTATTCTTATAAATGATAATGCTTTTCTAGGGTAGTGAGTGGTTCAAGAGATGCCACTTTACGAGTGTGGCATATTGAAAGTGGCGAGTGTCTTCACGTTCTTGTAGGCCATTTGGCAGCTGTACGTTGTGTTCAGTATGATGGGCGTTTAGTTGTAAGTGGAGCGTATGACTATATGGTTAAGGTGTGGAATCCAGAGAGCGAGGTTTGCCTTCACACTCTACAGGGTCATACGAATCGTGTTTATTCTTTACAGGTGTGTAATAACAAGTCTTGTTTAGTTTATTTTTAGTGGTGGTATATTTGTTTTCAACCCTCAGATGTTTTCATTTGTAAAAATTACTTACTTAAAAAATTATACTACTGACATTGTTGCATCATTCCTTATAAATTTTTTTAATATTCTTGAAAATATGCCTGACATGTAGAAAATGTGCATCCTCAAAAACCTAAAATTGTAACTGTCAGATACAGTAGTACCTCGATAAGTCGGATGCCGTTAACTTGGATCTCCGGATAACCCAAAATGATTTTAGAATATAATAATTTTTTAACAAAAACAAATAAATAAAAAAAATAAAAAAAGTATAGTTTATAGATAAAAAGTAAAAAAAACAATAATAAAAACCTCGTAAACCTTCAGATAAACAAATTGATGGATGTAATGTTTTGTGTTTCTTATGCTGAAAAGACTACAGGATCACACAGCACGAAAGCTGATCACAAAATTAAAAAGGCTAAAATTGACAGATTTGTTTGCCAAGAATTACAATTGAGTTCATCTGTATATATATATATATATATATATATATATATATATATATATATATACAGCTCTTTCTTATATATATATAAGATCTTTCTTGACTGAAGAAGATCATGTTGATCGAAATATTTCAAATAAAAGTGTATTAAGTGTTTTATATGTGCTTATTTCCAAGAGATTGCAGTTTTGGACTATTGCCTTTAGGTAAGTCTGTCAGTCTCCTATCAAGTCCAAAAATTCCTATATATATGTTAGGACTTTATTAACTTCATAAAGTCAGTGCAACGGAAAAACAATGGATAACGTTAAATATCAAGAATATATATATATATATATATATATATATATATATACAGCTCTTTCTTATATATATATAAGATCTTTCTTGACTGAAGAAGATCATGTTGATCGAAATATTTCAAATAAAAGTGTATTAAGTGTTTTATATGTGCTTATTTCCAAGAGATTGCAGTTTTGGACTATTGCCTTTAGGTAAGTCTGTCAGTCTCCTATCAAGTCCAAAAATTCCTATATATATATATTAGGACTTTATTAACTTCATAAAGTCAGTGCAACGGAAAAACAATGGATAACGTTAAATATCAAGAATATATATATATATATATATATATATATATATATATATATATATATATATATATATATATATAGGTTATATAGGTTATATATATATATATATAGGTTATATAGGTTATATATATATAGGTATATTAGGTTAGTTTTGGTTGGTAAAGATATATATATATATATATACATATATATATATATATATATATCTCACTGATTACTTTTTCTCAATTTTTCTGGTGTGGATCGCCTCATCACACAAGGTAAAATCATTGCACTTAATGGTGGATAAAATTACTTACAATAGTACTGTAATATATTAACTTCATAAAGTCAGTGCAATGGAAAAACAATGGATAACGTAATATATATATATATATATATATATATATACAGATGCATCTATATACAATATCTATGTTCATATACTGTACATAATACTCTTTGTTTGATAAATATAAAAGAGTTCTACTGTAAGTATGGCTAACCCGGATTTTCGTCATCTCAAATGGGCTATGTCCCAGTTAGTCTGACTTATCAAGGTTCTACTGTATATTCAAACAATCTATCTTTCTGTTGGGAGAAAATTCCTTATCTTAATTCACTATTGTCCAATTTTATTAAATGTAATACACCTGGTATTATTTACTAACAAGTTCTTTTTTTACAAGTCTTTTAAACATGTTCTACTTGGTAAAATAATTTTCTTCAATATGATAATTTGAAACACTCGTGTGTAGTGTTAGATATGCATTTTATATATTAAGACACACCTACACAATATCCTCAATATTACAGTTAAAATTCAAAGTGGTCATCAATCGGGAAAAAAGAAATTTCAAGAATTATAAACATCAGGAAAAAATCAGGGTGTTTTGATAATTCCCTTATGGTTTTGGGAATTTTATTGTAAATGATTTTCTAATTCACATTAATTTGAATACTAAATGCAAAATAAAACTCATTTATTCAGTTTCTGTCTCATACATAATATCTGTGTTTAAACCTTGTCTACAATATAAAGCATTAACACATTCATCACCTTAGACAGAACACGCAACTGATGCTCGATGAAAGGTATTGATCAGTAGTTTTGGTAACTTGTTCCAAATATCAATTTATGACATACACAGATTTTGAAGTGGGAATAGAGTCTGTGGTAATGTTATACAGACATCTTGAGCCATAACACACACAATGAGCACTGAGTGCAATTTTTTAATGGCTATCAGAAAAACTATGTAATACGTTACACTTGGTAGAAAAGTTGTAAAAAGTACTAACAAATAATTATACTGAATAATATTTATAACTCTAAAATAATATCTGCAACTTGAAAATAAGCAAAAACTCATTAGTTATATATGTGAATAACAAGTTTGACTCTATACTTACATGTATAATATTAGGTATTATATAATTTGTATACATCATTAAAACAAAATGATGGTTAGTTATAGACTATTTTATATCCGGTTTGTAAATTAAACCTTAAAATATTATTATCTTTGTGTTTCCTGTTATACTGGAATTGTACTAAAAAAAATAACAAAAAAAGTCAAATTTGTCAACAAAGAACAACCTGGTTTGTGGTCATATGTTTGCACAGAAACTTTATGAAGCAAGTGCTTTGCAGGGCAAAATACAAAGTAATTCTTACATAAATCATTTTGAAAATATTTTTTTACCATAGTTATTTTAAAGGAGATGTAATGCACTTTTTTAAAATCATGTATTTAATGAATTTCTGAGTTGCACACATATTCAAGATAAAAATCCATTCTCCACTTAGGCTATTTATTCTCTATATAATTTTCCCAACTTCTTGATTTTTATAGTTTGATGGTGTGCATGTTGTGAGTGGATCGTTAGATACTAGTATTCGCGTATGGGAAGTGGAAACAGGCTCTTGCAAACACACCCTCATGGGCCATCAGTCCCTTACATCAGGGATGGAACTGCGAAATAACATCTTAGTTTCAGGCAATGCCGACTCTACTGTCAAAGTTTGGGACATTGTCACTGGCCAGTGTTTACAGACATTATCAGGTAAGGTATTACTGTTATTAAAAAAAATATTAAGTAAGATTAGAATTTGTTTGTTTGTAAACAACTTTAAATTAAAAAATACTGCTAACAAAATGGGCTTAATACTTATATTTTAATGCCTTGACTACCTCTGTTATTCAAAGAACAGATGGATTAGGTTTGTGAAGTTTTTGCCATGATATTCAATAGTATGTTAACGTTATAATATTAAGTTGGCTAAGAAACAATTTAACTAACATTTTGGTTTTAATGTTTATAGCAAAAACGTTCTAAGCAGTTGAATTTGTAAAAATTTTATACTTAATTATATTCTTCTAGGACCTATGAAACATCAGTCGGCGGTTACATGTTTACAGTTCAACAATAGATTTGTTATTACATCTTCCGATGATGGGACTGTCAAATTGTGGGATGTTAGGACAGGTATTTTAGTTTTATGCTTATAGTTGAATTGTAAAGTTGCTTGTTGTAATCATCATGAATTCACAGATTAAACTACAAATAACAGTCAGATAACTGAGTGAATGTTTTAGAACTTGCGTGCTGACTCATTTTGAAACAATCATTTCATTTACAAAGCTAACTGTCTCCAAAGACGGTTAGCTTCGTAAATGAAACAATTGTTTCAAAACGCATCGGCATGTAATTTCTAAAGTACTCACTCAGTTGTGCAATAAATACTTATAATTGATTTTTGTTTTACTTTAATACAAACAACAATTAATTTTATAAATAATAAAATTCAAAATTAATATTAATTAATTTTAATATAAATTATTTTTATTTAAAATTATTATTTCAAACATTTTTATTCATGTAAATTTTGTTTTTGTTAAAACTCAGAAAAGTAACAATTTGTAAAATATGACAGCTGTTTGTAATAAGTTTAAATTATGTTCTGGAAATCTCCAGGTTCAAATAACATCAAACCTTTATGTTCCTCAAACCAATCAAATCATGCCATCCTCTTTTATTATTATAAATAGTTAATTTGTGTTTTATTCAAATCACTAATACTGTATTAATACATAGTCTATTCCAAATGTAACTGATGTTTGGTTATTAATTACAATACATTCAGAAAAGATATTTTTATACATAAATTCCATTAAAATATAAACATTTATATCTTATGACTAATTTCAAAATGTCTTCTTAAAAATATATTTGCCGACCTTGGCTGTAGCCAGACAGTGACAGCGTCTTTGAGTTCATCATTGTCACTGAGAGCCAATCTCTTTATTTTTTCATTTGTATGAAGAGATGACAATCCCTCAGATCAATGCTGGACTAAAGCAGGGGTGGATGAAAACATCCCATTTAAATTCTTGCAGAGGGTCCGTGATTTACTGAGAAGAGTAAGGCCAAGCATTCTCTTGCAAAAAAAAATGACACAAGAAGTCAGTGGTCCTCAGCGTTTGGTTTGAATGGCCAAATTATCTCTTCTTAATGTCTCATAATATACTTCTGAAGTGATGGTTTTATAAATTCCACCAATAACACCCCTTTTCATCTCAGATCACTTTTGCCATGAGCTTCCTGCCAGAAAAATCTGCCAGGCTTTTGGTTTGTGAGGGGAAGACGAATGGCCTAAACTCAGACAACATTTGCTGTGTTTTGTGACCTTCAGGAAAGAAATTTAGGTATTCATTTATTACATTGTTTCATAATCTTTCTGCTATGACCCTAAACAAACTAGTTCTGGAAATGTATAGTAATTTATTTGAAAGCTCAGAGATTATAAAACGTTGATCTCAATGTTCCCTAACTGTTTTGTTAATCTTGTCAGCAAGTTCACCGTTACCACCGCAAGCCTCCCACTCCTTTTTTCATCGCTGATATTTGTCCGTCCATTTTTAAAGAAACGAACCCGTGTGCTCTTCCCTCATCTGTAATGTTTGGCCCATAAACAGCACAAAGTTCCCATGAATAGCTGCTGCTGAATGGTATTTTGCTGTTCCTGTGCAGTTCACATTTTCGGAAACTCAAGGGAGGCACATTTTTGTAAAGATATACAAAATGAACAAGCGGTTGTTTGATCTTCCAACTCCCACGACACTGACTGACCTCCCAAGCACCCTAGTGTGAGAGAAAAAGTGTTACCCCCCACTATTACCAGCATTGTATGGGAATGGTGGTTCGTGTTGGAATAGCCCTGAGTACCCAATTCTCTAGTTGATTAATTTTGTTAATGTTCTAATTTATTCATATTATTATTATCAATTCAGAGGTTAATTGAAGGGAAATGTAAAAACTATTTAACTGTCACATTCGAAAAAGGGGTGGTAATAAATTACAAAAATAAATAAATCAGAAGATTACCAAAAACAGACATTATTAAGTATAACTAATTATAAATTTTAAATGGTAAAAATTTTAATAATTTTATTACAAAGAAGCTATAGATATAAAAAAATATTGACACTATTCTAGGCATGCACAGAGTTATTTTCAAATTTAGCAATGTTTATTGTGCATGAACATATTGATAGCCTTAGTGATATTGTTTACACCACAAGAGTATTGTTTATGTATTGATAACTAACTGCCCACTAACAACTGAAATTTAATGACCCTTTATCTCTTGATAATTGCTTGTCGTAAAAACAGTTATACCTCATAAATCAGCTTCACTTCAGCCGTTATTTAATTGCCTATTATTTTCCTAATATTTGGAAATTCCTATACAGTAGGCCTACTTGTAATAGTCATTCTTAACACAGTCTCCAAATATAAATCACTCAATCTTGATCGTTACATACTTTATTTAGATTCATTAAAGAAAAGGTTTATTCACAAATATAAGTTATTTCTAATGTAATAATTCGTCACATTCTAAATGATTTACTTCTCATTGTTTATAATCATTTGCAGAAAATAAGTTTTGGATAAAAGACAAACTTTTTCCAATTTTTTTAAAAAACAGTTTGGTCTCTGCTTGAAGACTGTTATTAGTGAGGGATATTATTATTAAATGATTAAACCTTTTCTCTTGAAATATTTAAAAGTACAATTTCTAACATCAAAAAATGATCAAATTTGCATTCAGCCTGATCTGTAGAATAAAGACAGCTTTATTTAAAAATATACAGTAGAGTCTTGAAAATCCGAGTTCCGATAATTCGAGCCTATTTCTATTTGAAAAGAAATGATGAATAGAACGTCCAAAAAATGTTTATAGCCATTCGATAGGCAAAGGAATAGAGTCAGGCTTCCAAGAAATGTTCATATCAATACGGTATGCTTAGGAAATGAGTTGGACTTCCAAGATATGTTTATATTAATATGGTATGAAAAGGAAATGAGGCATACTTTCAAAAAATGTACATGTAAAGTTCTATAAACTGATTTTGTACATTCTTAATTATAGTACTGTATTAGGGCTCATTAAAACACCTATTTTTTCTAATGCACAGGAATGTATTTCCGTGTAATCAGAGTTTTCGGTAATTCAACTGGGTCTCGGTCCCATTTACCTCGATTTATCTAGACTCTACTGTATTGGAAATCCATCAATTCTCCTTATTGGTAGTTAAATACCTAATATTATATATTAACCTTAAAGAGTTACTGCTTTATTCATACAAGCTTTATATTCGCAATACAAGTCTAGAGTTACTGCTTTATTCATACAAGCTTTATATTCGTAATACAGGTCTAGAGTTACTGCTTTATTCATACAAGCTTTATATTCGCAATACAAGTCTAGAGTTACTGCTTTATTCATACAAGCTTTATATTCGTAATACAAGTCTAGAGTTACTGCTTTATTCATACAAGCTTTATATTTGTAATACAAGTCTAGAGTAACTGCTTTATTCATACAAGCAAGTTGCATTATTGTTTATGGAAAACTTTGTTTTCTCTCACATTTTTTAAGTAAACTAAGCTATTTTTATTTACTAATATAGTATATATATGGTTTTATAGATAATAAAACTATTTACTACAGCTACATCTAATAGCCAGAAAAATATTTTCCTCCACCATTTATTTGTTCGTCTCGTAAAACTGTACGGCTCATTATAGTGATCAGCTAAATCTATACCACCCATAAACTGGTTATATTTACAAAAACTGTTGGTTTAGTTATTTTGTTTATGAAACTGAACTACATTCTGATAAATCAGGATCATTTAAAAGATCAGGAATTTCAGAATCACTAATTGCACGTGAAGCCATGGCAAACTACAAGTAAACAAATAACCTGCAAACTGTAACCTACTTTCGGCTTACAATGTAGCGGCAAACTATATTTTGTGATGACTCACATAGTTGTAGACATTTTCAATTTAGTTCAAATTATTGTCAATAGAGTGTAGCACCAAACAGTAAAAGATTGAATGTCGGGGGGGGGGGGGGGTTCGCCGCATACGAGTTATAGGCATTTGAAAATCGTGGCGGGTGACCCCCGACATACGAGTAAACTGCAATGTGCACTAAGCAGGGCTCCCCCGACAGTCAAGTGTTAAGGGTTAATCTTAGGTAACTTGGGAAATATTTGTGTTATTTTTGTGGTGATGAGGTTTTTCCAATATTTTTATTGTAATAAATTGTATATGATCTAGTACTGCAAGTGGCTTTAACTTCGATCTTTTAAATGTCATGCAAAGATTGTTTGACAGATGAAAAATATATAAATTTGAATTCTCTAATTATATGCAGCACTAGTTTCATGTTGTCAGATTGATCGGTGGCTTGTCAGGCTCTGAGCATTCCGATAATGAAGTGACTTTACAAATTAGTTAATAGTGGGGCTGTCTTATAATTGTGAAAACTAGGAATGAAGTTTTCTTTTTTATTGGCTGAGTATTCAGTAAATTAAAACAAGTAATATAAAAAAAACAAATTTTAATCAATTCTTACTTAGGTCACCAAAGAAAAATTTTATTTTAGTTACTTTTTTAGAAATAATTAAAATTATTATAAAATAATATAACCTATGCCTAGAAACAATATAAAATCAGCTGTTTTGTGAAATCATATGTTGTCACTTATTTTAAACCAGATGGGATAAAATAACTATATTACATACCATTTCTCTTTGTGAAAAGTTTTTCTTTTGTATAAAACTAAAATTAATTCATTAATTTTAATTAATGAATTAATATTTGAAAAAACTGTATTAACATCAAGTGTCATCCACTACAAGTTGTAAAAAATGTATTTGAACTTGAGTGGATGAATAAAAAGTACTTTATTAACAATTGAAAATTTGAATAAGATATATATCTAGAGAGTGTGAACTAATAGAATAATTTGAAAAAAGTTACAACAACATGAAACATCTACTATTATGGCGTAACTCTTGAATTTTTTTACTGTGATCAATGTTAATATTTTTGTACAATGCATCTCTTAATGTGAAACATTTATATAAGACAATCGCTGTTGCATTGTAGATTTAATAGAATTATAAATGTAACTTCAACTTAATGCTGTTTTTTACAGGGGAGTTTATTCGCAATCTGGTCGCACTAGAAAGTGGGGGTAGTGGAGGCGTGGTATGGAGGATACGAGCTAATGAAACGAAGCTTGTATGTGCAGTAGGCAGCCGTAATGGGACTGAAGAAACAAAACTGTTAGTTTTAGATTTCGATGTTGAGCCGAAGTGAAATCAGCTTTGGCCTCTGATGGGAAAACATTTGTGCTGGTATTTTTTGTTGTATGTAATAAGACATGGTAAAACCTCAAAACACTTCGTGAACTATATTAGGAAATCGATATTATTATGTGTACAGTGCCAGTATTTTAGTGTAACCATATTGTTATTTAGTTTGATTAAAACAAAATCAAATAAATACCTCAATGTTTTTTTAAGTTGTTAGGCATTATAATGTATTAACTTAAATTCAGTACATATACAGCCTTAGTCCAAATAATTAATGGGTTTTTAGTAAGGAGTTTGTATAAAACTTTAATGGTTTAAGTCAGTTGTTAGGAGTGGGTATTTGAGGGACTAAATGGAGTTAATGCATGAAATGGAAGTTTGTAAAGCATTTACCTTCTCAAGTATTTTATTAATATTTTTAAAATGATTACTTGTTTATTACGAACTAACTTATACACAAAATTTAATAATGGATTCTGTTTTATCTATTCCAGAATTATATTGTAACATCCGTATTATACTTTCAAGAATACTACATCACGTAAAGTTCTTTCATTAATTTTATTAAGTTATATGTAAATTAGATTTGTTAAATTGTAAAACTATGTTTTTTTATATAAAGAGAAAAAATAATTTTAGATATATCTGAAATTATGTCAAGAGATCCCTAACTTATATCACAATAATATTGTATTTCCCATAAAAATATAAATAATAGTTTTGTAGAAAAATTATTAAAAGTGGTTTCAGCTTATTCCAATAGGTGTTCAGTTAGGAAATGTAAATGGTCATTGCAATATTGAGTGGGGTTACATAAACAACTATATTTATTTTGCTTAGTTCTAGAAACAGATAATTTACTGGATAATAAAATATATTTTTACTTTGTTAGTTATATTTGCCAGTTTTATCTGAAGACCACCTTGGTTTCAATCTCCATTGTAGTGACCTATTCAGGGCTTGTTAATTGGTCAAAATGGACAACACAAACCTTATGAAAGACACACATATCTAATACCACACACATTGGCATTGGTAAATATATTTTCCAAAAAATGTTACTATAATGAATTTTTCCACTTAAAAATTTACATAAAAAACCTTTAATTTAAAAACTCGCCAAACAAGGTAATTTTCTTGCTAGAAGTTGTTTTCTTCTTCACAAATATAAGATTTAGTGTATATTGTCACTATAGTTTTCATATTGAATTATATTTGTTTAGTTGTAATAATCTTTAACAGCTGTAAGTAATACATTTTATGCATAACTGCCTCACAACTGTGTTTGTGTCTACTTCTAAAGATCTGTCTTGCAAAGTAGAATTAATTATTGTTGAAGAATTTCTCTACAGCTTGAGGGGTTTGGCATTTTGTAACTGTACTTTCATCAAACCGTCCATCCGCCAGAACTGATGCGACATATTAGGGGTGCGGGAAGGTATTGTCAGAAAATCCAATCTACCTAACATCAACTCCACCCCCACAGCATTGTCTCAGGCGTCCGCGCCGGCTAGTACTAGCCCAGTCACGAATATTCGCCTGAGCTGTTTAGTTGATATTATGCCTGTGTCAGTTGCCTATGCCTGTGTTGTGTTGTGAGAAAGTAATAATCGTATGTCATAAGAAGCCATGTTAAATTAGGCACATAACAAATACATGTAAACAAAGATTCTGCATTTAGTAAATTTTACAAAAACCTATTTAAAACATTTAAAATTTTTTTATGTATTTTTTACATTCTTCTCAAAAATGATATTATTATTTTGACAAAAAATACAAAAGTAGTAAAATATGATAAAAACAATTTTTTTGTGGTTTTTGACCCCTATAAGAGGTCAATGTACATAAATATACAAAGTTTAATTAAAATCGGATCAGATTTTTTTTTGCTGTAGGTTGAGATATGGACGGACACACAGACAGACAGACATTCATACGGACATTTTTTAAAACCACTTTTTTGGGCTCAGGGAACCTCAAAATGGATATTTCCACTAGCATCTCAAAATCGGCGTGAGAAAGTAAAAATACAGCCTTTAGTTGAAATTGTTATCAAGATTAGTATGTGATATAACCTTTTAGACAATTTAATTGTGTTCAAGACGAGTTGAGTGTCATGGCAGGAGCAGGTAGGAGGGGTGATGTTTTTACAACTCTGCAGAGGGTAGTACACTAACAGCCAGGCCAAATGAGGGAGTTCATCACCGCATTCCTTGCATTCCTTCCAGCTCAGTTTTCCTGACGGTTGTACTGTACATCAATGCCTCACAACTGTGTTTGTGTCTACATGTAAAGATCTATCTTACAAAATAGAATTAATTATTGTCTCTACAGGTTGAGCATTGGCATTTCTAACTATACTCTCATCAAACATACATCAATGCCTCACAACTGTTTGTGTCTACATGTAAAGATCTATCTTGCAAAGTAGAATTAATTATTGTCTCTACAGGTTGAGTATTGGCATTTCTAACTATACTCTCATCAAACATACATCAATGCCTCACAACTGTGTTTGTGTCTACATGTAAAGATCTATCTTGCAAAGTAGAATTATTTATTGTCTCTACAGGTTGAGTATTGGCATTTCTAACTATACTCTCATCAAACATACATCAATGCCTCACAACTGTGTTTGTGTCTACATGTAAAGATCTATCTTGCAAAGTAGAATTATTTATTGTCTCTACAGGTTGAGTATTGGCATTTCTAACTATACTCTCATCAAACATACATCAATGCCTCACAACTGTGTTTGTGTCTACATGTAAAGATCTATCTTGCAAAGTAGAATTATTTATTGTCTCTACAGGTTGAGTATTGGCATTTCTAACTATACTCTCATCAAACATACATCAATGCCTCACAACTGTGTTTGTGTCTACATGTAAAGATCTATCTTGCAAAGTAGAATTATTTATTGTCTCTACAGGTTGAGTATTGGCATTTCTAACTATACTCTCATCAAACATACATCAATGCCTCACAACTGTGTTTGTGTCTACATGTAAAGATCTATCTTGCAAAGTAGAATTAATTATTGTCTCTACAGGTTGAGCATTGGCATTTCTAACTATACTCTCATCAAACATACATCAATGCCTCACAACTGTTTGTGTCTACATGTAAAGATCTATCTTGCAAAGTAGAATTATTTATTGTCTCTACAGGTTGAGTATTGGCATTTCTAACTATACTCTCATCAAACATACATCAATGCCTCACAACTGTGTTTGTGTCTACATGTAAAGATCTATCTTGCAAAGTAGAATTATTTATTGTCTCTACAGGTTGAGTATTGGCATTTCTAACTATACTCTCATCAAACATACATCAATGCCTCACAACTGTGTTTGTGTCTACATGTAAAGATCTATCTTGCAAAGTAGAATTAATTATTGTCTCTACAGGTTGAGCATTGGCATTTCTAACTATACTCTCATCAAACATACATCAATGCCTCACAACTGTGTTTGTGTCTACATGTAAAGATCTATCTTGCAAAGTAGAATTAATTATTGTCTCTACAGGTTGAGCATTGGCATTTCTAACTATACTCTCATCAAACATACATCAATGCCTCACAACTGTTTGTGTCTACATGTAAAGATCTATCTTGCAAAGTAGAATTATTTATTGTCTCTACAGGTTGAGTATTGGCATTTCTAACTATACTCTCATCAAACATACATCAATGCCTCACAACTGTGTTTGTGTCTACATGTAAAGATCTATCTTGCAAAGTAGAATTAATTATTGTCTCTACAGGTTGAGCATTGGCATTTCTAACTATACTCTCATCAAACATACATCAATGCCTCACAACTGTGTTTGTGTCTACATGTAAAGATCTATCTTGCAAAGTAGAATTAATTATTGTCTCTACAGGTTGAGCATTGGCATTTCTAACTATACTCTCATCAAACATACATCAATGCCTCACAACTGTTTGTGTCTACATGTAAAGATCTATCTTGCAAAGTAGAATTATTTATTGTCTCTACAGGTTGAGTATTGGCATTTCTAACTATACTCTCATCAAACATACATCAATGCCTCACAACTGTGTTTGTGTCTACATGTAAAGATCTATCTTGCAAAGTAGAATTATTTATTGTCTCTACAGGTTGAGTATTGGCATTTCTAACTATACTCTCATCAAACATACATCAATGCCTCACAACTGTGTTTGTGTCTACATGTAAAGATCTATCTTGCAAAGTAGAATTATTTATTGTCTCTACAGGTTGAGTATTGGCATTTCTAACTATACTCTCATCAAACATACATCAATGCCTCACAACTGTGTTTGTGTCTACATGTAAAGATCTATCTTGCAAAGTAGAATTATTTATTGTCTCTACAGGTTGAGTATTGGCATTTCTAACTATACTCTCATCAAACATACATCAATGCCTCACAACTGTGTTTGTGTCTACATGTAAAGATCTATCTTGCAAAGTAGAATTATTTATTGTCTCTACAGGTTGAGTATTGGCATTTCTAACTATACTCTCATCAAACATACATCAATGCCTCACAACTGTGTTTGTGTCTACATGTAAAGATCTATCTTGCAAAGTAGAATTATTTATTGTCTCTACAGGTTGAGTATTGGCATTTCTAACTATACTCTCATCAAACATACATCAATGCCTCACAACTGTGTTTGTGTCTACATGTAAAGATCTATCTTGCAAAGTAGAATTATTTATTGTCTCTACAGGTTGAGTATTGGCATTTCTAACTATACTCTCATCAAACATACATCAATGCCTCACAACTGTGTTTGTGTCTACATGTAAAGATCTATCTTGCAAAGTAGAATTAATTATTGTCTCTACAGGTTGAGCATTGGCATTTCTAACTATACTCTCATCAAACATACATCAATGCCTCACAACTGTTTGTGTCTACATGTAAAGATCTATCTTGCAAAGTAGAATTATTTATTGTCTCTACAGGTTGAGTATTGGCATTTCTAACTATACTCTCATCAAACATACATCAATGCCTCACAACTGTGTTTGTGTCTACATGTAAAGATCTATCTTGCAAAGTAGAATTATTTATTGTCTCTACAGGTTGAGTATTGGCATTTCTAACTATACTCTCATCAAACATACATCAATGCCTCACAACTGTGTTTGTGTCTACATGTAAAGATCTATCTTGCAAAGTAGAATTATTTATTGTCTCTACAGGTTGAGTATTGGCATTTCTAACTATACTCTCATCAAACATACATCAATGCCTCACAACTGTGTTTGTGTCTACATGTAAAGATCTATCTTGCAAAGTAGAATTATTTATTGTCTCTACAGGTTGAGTATTGGCATTTCTAACTATACTCTCATCAAACATACATCAATGCCTCACAACTGTGTTTGTGTCTACATGTAAAGATCTATCTTGCAAAGTAGAATTATTTATTGTCTCTACAGGTTGAGTATTGGCATTTCTAACTATACTCTCATCAAACATACATCAATGCCTCACAACTGTGTTTGTGTCTACATGTAAAGATCTATCTTGCAAAGTAGAATTATTTATTGTCTCTACAGGTTGAGTATTGGCATTTCTAACTATACTCTCATCAAACATACATCAATGCCTCACAACTGTGTTTGTGTCTACATGTAAAGATCTATCTTGCAAAGTAGAATTATTTATTGTCTCTACAGGTTGAGTATTGGCATTTCTAACTATACTCTCATCAAACATACATCAATGCCTCACAACTGTGTTTGTGTCTACATGTAAAGATCTATCTTGCAAAGTAGAATTATTTATTGTCTCTACAGGTTGAGTATTGGCATTTCTAACTATACTCTCATCAAACATACATCAATGCCTCACAACTGTGTTTGTGTCTACATGTAAAGATCTATCTTGCAAAGTAGAATTAATTATTGTCTCTACAGGTTGAGCATTGGCATTTCTAACTATACTCTCATCAAACATACATCAATGCCTCACAACTGTTTGTGTCTACATGTAAAGATCTATCTTGCAAAGTAGAATTATTTATTGTCTCTACAGGTTGAGTATTGGCATTTCTAACTATACTCTCATCAAACATACATCAATGCCTCACAACTGTGTTTGTGTCTACATGTAAAGATCTATCTTGCAAAGTAGAATTATTTATTGTCTCTACAGGTTGAGTATTGGCATTTCTAACTATACTCTCATCAAACATACATCAATGCCTCACAACTGTGTTTGTGTCTACATGTAAAGATCTATCTTGCAAAGTAGAATTATTTATTGTCTCTACAGGTTGAGTATTGGCATTTCTAACTATACTCTCATCAAACATACATCAATGCCTCACAACTGTGTTTGTGTCTACATGTAAAGATCTATCTTGCAAAGTAGAATTATTTATTGTCTCTACAGGTTGAGTATTGGCATTTCTAACTATACTCTCATCAAACATACATCAATGCCTCACAACTGTGTTTGTGTCTACATGTAAAGATCTATCTTGCAAAGTAGAATTAATTATTGTCTCTACAGGTTGAGCATTGGCATTTCTAACTATACTCTCATCAAACATACATCAATGCCTCACAACTGTTTGTGTCTACATGTAAAGATCTATCTTGCAAAGTAGAATTATTTATTGTCTCTACAGGTTGAGTATTGGCATTTCTAACTATACTCTCATCAAACATACATCAATGCCTCACAACTGTGTTTGTGTCTACATGTAAAGATCTATCTTGCAAAGTAGAATTAATTATTGTCTCTACAGGTTGAGTATTGGCATTTCTAACTATACTCTCATCAAACATACATCAATGCCTCACAACTGTGTTTGTGTCTACATGTAAAGATCTATCTTGCAAAGTAGAATTAATTATTGTCTCTACAGGTTGAGCATTGGCATTTCTAACTATACTCTCATCAAACATACATCAATGCCTCACAACTGTTTGTGTCTACATGTAAAGATCTATCTTGCAAAGTAGAATTATTTATTGTCTCTACAGGTTGAGTATTGGCATTTCTAACTATACTCTCATCAAACATACATCAATGCCTCACAACTGTGTTTGTGTCTACATGTAAAGATCTATCTTGCAAAGTAGAATTATTTATTGTCTCTACAGGTTGAGTATTGGCATTTCTAACTATACTCTCATCAAACATACATCAATGCCTCACAACTGTTTGTGTCTACATGTAAAGATCTATCTTGCAAAGTAGAATTAATTATTGTCTCTACAGGTTGAGCATTGGCATTTCTAACTATACTCTCATCAAACATACATCAATGCCTCACAACTGTTTGTGTCTACATGTAAAGATCTATCTTGCAAAGTAGAATTAATTATTGTCTCTACAGGTTGAGTATTGGCATTTCTAACTATACTCTCATCAAACATACATCAATGCCTCACAACTGTGTTTGTGTCTACATGTAAAGATCTATCTTGCAAAGTAGAATTATTTATTGTCTCTACAGGTTGAGTATTGGCATTTCTAACTATACTCTCATCAAACATACATCAATGCCTCACAACTGTGTTTGTGTCTACATGTAAAGATCTATCTTGCAAAGTAGAATTATTTATTGTCTCTACAGGTTGAGTATTGGCATTTCTAACTATACTCTCATCAAACATACATCAATGCCTCACAACTGTTTGTGTCTACATGTAAAGATCTATCTTGCAAAGTAGAATTAATTATTGTCTCTACAGGTTGAGCATTGGCATTTCTAACTATACTCTCATCAAACATACATCAATGCCTCACAACTGTTTGTGTCTACATGTAAAGATCTATCTTGCAAAGTAGAATTAATTATTGTCTCTACAGGTTGAGCATTGGCATTTCTAACTATACTCTCATCAAACATACATCAATGCCTCACAACTGTTTGTGTCTACATGTAAAGATCTATCTTGCAAAGTAGAATTATTTATTGTCTCTACAGGTTGAGTATTGGCATTTCTAACTATACTCTCATCAAACATACATCAATGCCTCACAACTGTTTGTGTCTACATGTAAAGATCTATCTTGCAAAGTAGAATTAATTATTGTCTCTACAGGTTGAGCATTGGCATTTCTAACTATACTCTCATCAAACATACATCAATGCCTCACAACTGTTTGTGTCTACATGTAAAGATCTATCTTGCAAAGTAGAATTAATTATTGTCTCTACAGGTTGAGTATTGGCATTTCTAACTATACTCTCATCAAACATACATCAATGCCTCACAACTGTTTGTGTCTACATGTAAAGATCTATCTTGCAAAGTAGAATTAATTATTGTCTCTACAGGTTGAGCATTGGCATTTCTAACTATACTCTCATCAAACATACATCAATGCCTCACAACTGTTTGTGTCTACATGTAAAGATCTATCTTGCAAAGTAGAATTAATTATTGTCTCTACAGGTTGAGCATTGGCATTTCTAACTATACTCTCATCAAACATACATCAATGCCTCAGACCTGTGTTCTATATCTACACAAGTTTGGCATTTCTTCCTATTCCCTGCACTAAGATGTTATTACATCTTATCCTTTGCCCTACCTTTACTCCACCTATCTTCCTGTAACTTAGTTTAAGAATTAATTCCCTCTTTATAGTTATTAAAAAATATGCATCCTCGGACCTTTAATTCTGCTGTATACTCTATACTGATGCCTATCTATGTACAGTTTCTTCCTGCTTGCCATTGTTGCAAGAATGTTGAGCTTAAAGCTTATCCTCATCGGACACAAGTCTGTGTTAGGATTAGCAATAGTGTACTTGAAATAAATTATTGTGTCAACATAACATTGAAGCAATCTGTCTAAGTCCACAATTATGTCAAAAAAATTTCAAATTTCTGGACTCTCTTTGCACAAATTTTCTTATATATACATTACAGATTTGTGGAATATATATTTTTTATTTGAGTTTGTGGATCTCTGTTTCTCCAAGATGCTTTCTTATCTGTATTTGTAGGTAACCACTTCACTCTGAGTATGTCTAAGAACTTTGATTAGAAAATGTCTTCCTTTCCACTCTTGCGAAAAGAACATAGCTAGATTGGCAAACTAAAGTTCTGAATTCACCTCAGAGTTTTTTTGAAAAAGGTGAAAGTCTCCAGTCGCTCGTTTCACTGTACAATTTTATCTTAGTCATGTTTTGATACGGTAACTTCTCAGACAGGGTCAAGTTGTGAAACAGAATGTATAGACAGCTAAGCTTAAGGAAAGTGATATTATTGTTGTATTATATGTATTATTATCACAAATTCTCTCATGATATAATATTATTATTTCAGTTCACAAATTTTTTATAATATATAAAACATATTAATTAAGTAAGCGCATCATCTTAAGAATTAATGATTTTTATTAAATTGTTTTTAGTGGACTATTTTATTCCCTAATTGAAATTAATTTTAATATTAATTATTCTTACACGACATTATTCTGTGTTGAACATAATTTGATAAATTTTATAGGTTTCGACTGATTAATGCAGCATATAAAATAACCATATAAAACTTGTCTTATATATTTTTTAATATCAACTGGAATTTGTTAAAGATAGTTTTAAACTGTATTCCTCGAATTATTTAATTAATCTTGAATACTATAAAGTCATTACAATTTTAAATTAATAGGATATGGGAAGGTTTATTCTTTTACGATAGACAATGGTATATTTTTAAACTTGTATATGGCTAGAGTTTTTCACTTCCATTGCATGATATGAGCACACATGTTTTACTTAGACGCAGAGTTGCTAAACTAATCATGCAATCTGGATTACTGATCTGTAATATTAAATCCTGTGTCAGTTTCATTAAATTTTATTTCAGTAAAAGTAATTTTTTTAAAAAAATCATAATTTACAGTAGAGCTTACAAAAAAAAACCAAGAGTAGAACCCTGTTAGTGGAATCTCAATGGGGTCGGGACAAAGCTTAATGAAAATCCAGATTACCTGAAAATAGGGTAGAATATTTTGTTACAGCAAGTTGATGAGACCCATAGTAAAGTATTAAATCTATTACTATTATTGCACAAGTATTATGCAACTTTACTAAATAACATGGAACTGAGAACCCTATAGTAAATGTATTGATGAATTGTTTGTAAACAAGTAATGTAAACAAAAATTTTTAGTCACTTTTTGCTTTGGTCAACAAAGACAAATTTATTTAGTTACTTTTTATTAAATAATTACAATTAATGTGAATAAAATAACATAACCTGAGTGTTAAAACAGCTGTTCTACCACAAAGCCTGTAACATAAAATCAGCTGTTTTATGAGATCATATGTTATCATTTTTTTAAGCCAAATAGGACAAAATAATTATATTTCTCCATAAATTTAATTAATGAATTAATATTTGAAAGAACTGTATTAACATCAAGTGTCATCTATTACAAGTTTGAAAAAAATGTATTTGGACTTGATTGAATGGATAAAAAGTATTTTATTAACGATTGAAAAGTATTTAACAAAAAAATATATATATATTTAGGTTAGTTTTGGTTGGTAAAGATTATTTAGATTTTTTGGACTAGGAGACTGACAGACTTACCTTGGTAAGAGTCCACTCTGTAGTCTTGAAATAGAAACACATAAAAGCACTTAAACAATGATATATTTCAACCACACAGTGGTCTTTGTCAATCGAAGAGAAAACACAAAAAGAAATGAAATAAAATAATTTCTAAAAAAATGAAATAAAATAGTTTAAGTGCTTTTATGTGTTTCTATTTCAAGACTACAGAGTGGACTCTTACCAAGGTAAGTCTGTCAGTCTCCTAGTCCAAAAAATCTATATATATATATATATATATATATATAGAGAGAGAGAGAGAGAGAGAGTGAGAACTAATAGAAGGCATTGATAACAATGGAGGAAAAATTAGCAAGTATATGCAAAACAGTATTTAACGGACAGAGATCAGCCTTTATTGTTTCTAGCTTTCACTCAAAATCTGTCCATTAAATTTACCATGTGTTATTGTATTACTATTTCCCATTGTTTTCCTGTTCTTTTAGTTGCTAATGTCAAGTGGCTTGTGTGAAAAACAAATAGAGAAATTACTTTTATCAGCAGCTGCCTGCAGCCAGCTACATAAAATAATCCACATTCTCTCTAGATCTTGATTTCAAAATCATTTCTCTCTAGAAATGTTTCAAAACATCATGGCCCAGCCAGATGGACTTTCACTGGGAATGGTTAATTTCCAGAGACTTGTCCCAATGTTTACCATTAATTGATCCTTAAAGTGATAGACCATATTTTATATCTAAAGACAAACTTATAAATAATAATTCACTTTAAGATTATTTGTTTTCTACACTTTTTTTCAATCATTTGGAAAACCATTAAAATTCTTGTGGGATTTGGATTTGAAATTTTGGATTTTTCTCTACCCAGAGTTTTGAACTACATCAGTGAATTTTGGTAATTTCTTGAGCGTTTCTGTATTTACACAGTCCAACAAATACCGTACTTGGGCGTTCATCAGCTTTTAATGATGAAATATGTGAGTGAATAATAAAATTAACTCCTTGTTGCATTGAAATTTCAACTTATCTTCTGAACTCATTGCATTGTTTCAAAATTTTGTTTGGCAGTTCTAGATTACTAGGTTCTACTGTATTTTAAAAAAATTTCACAAGTTATACATGTATATACTAATAAGTTTCAATTCTGTTTAAATTAAACATAAGAAGATTATAACATAAATCTCTTTTAGATTGTACAACTGATTTTGAATCTTTGCTCAAGAATGAAAAGAATATAAATGAAAGGCCAGTACTAAAACCATTACTGCAGTAAAATGGACTCCATCTTTGTTAACTGAAAGTTGATAATACATTTAATTTCTCTTGTATATGGTTATTTAAAGTTTATATATAGTTTTACATTTTATTAAGAGTTAAAATGGGTGTAAGCGTCAGTTTTAAATGCATAATTTATAGGGTAAGCAATTCATTCTGGATTTATTTATTGTTGTCATTAGAAGAAATTGTTATATTAATTTTAATGTAGAATATTAGGTCATAAATCATGTTACGTCATTCAAATTACTGATTTTTTTAAAGTTTAGTTTATCTGGTATGTGATTAAAGTTTTATTTTAATTAGGAAATTAAGAAAGGAATTAACAAAAATGAAGGAAAGTAAATATTTCTTTTTATTACAATCATTTTAAATGTTATTTTTTTTAAAGCAATATTTGTTTTCAACTTGAAGTGTGTTATAAACTATTATTTAGTTTTATTAGTTATTTTCCGTAATGTTTGATAATTTATTATTTCATAAAAATAGGAATTTTAAACAAAATTAATCCCTATCTACTTCAAACACGTTTTGTACAAAAGATTAAAAAAGCATATAAATCAAAATATGAATATTATTATATTAACTGAAATAGTTTTTAAAGCCTAACAATTTGAAACTGAATCAGTTTTAAAAGTAAATTAAATAAATGTTCTTTGTAAGTTAAATTTATAAACATATTTTGGTGAAATAATTTTAAAAGCTTTTTAAACAATATCTATTCTTTTACAGCTTCATAGTTTCTTATAACCTTTCTCTATATAGGGTGATTCATATAAACCTCATGATTTTCATTTTATGTTTATTTTAAGAAGAAAAATACAAGTAACATGTTATTGTTCTATACATGTACATAATATCTGGGAGGTTAATTGGTTGTTAAAGGCTATGTTGAAAATGTCGTCCATCCCCCTGCTGAACTCATGGTACCATGCTTTTGATAGTTTGCTGAATTGTTATGTTATCAATACTGTTGATTTTGGGTGTAATATTGTTTATCAGATCATCCAAATTCTGAGGGTGGGTAGTGTAGACTCTTCCCTTTAGATAACCCTACATTAAGAAGTCTGGTGTGGTCAAGTCCGGTGATCTTGGTGAATACCAATTCCTGAAAATTATGTGGTCTTCAAAGTAACTTTTGATCAACACCATAGACTCGCGTGGTGTATGGCAAGTGGCATCGTCCTGTTGAAAGTAACCTAGATGCTGCTGAATTTCATCTAATTGGTCAACGAAATCGCTGAAAATGCATCGGAGCTCTTCGGTGTTCACTGTACCATGGAAAAAAATAGGACCCACGATTTTCTCTGCTGATACTTCACACCTAAATTCCCTCTGCTGATAGATGAAAAATTCTCTTCTGACAAATGCGTGACATACAAATAAAACTCCAAAACCTCCTTGTGACATTTGATAGCCACATAAAACCTTTCGACGTATTCCTACTGAATTGGACAATTGAAAAACATGAGTTTTATATGAATCCCCTTATACTTTATTGTTGAGTTGCCAAAACACTCAATTACCTCATTGGTTTTTCCACTGTAGCAAACTGTTTCTTGCAAATTTACAAAACCATTTCCTTATTTGTTTAAATCATAAACAAGGCTGATTGGATTATGATTCATTTGACTGTACAGAGAGTGATGAGGTAAATACCTTAATTTGTCACACTGTACCAGTGGAATACATCATAATGTAACTGATTGTGTAGTTAGTTTTATTGTGATGACTCACATTTACAATGTTTTTATGAGCAGCAATCTCCATTAGCCTCATTTTAGTTGTTTGCATTTTTGTTTGTGATGAGGCCAATTGTTTTACCTGGATGCTCAGGCATTGGTCCTGGTGCAAAATCTTATGCCATGTTTTCAAAATTAAAAGTGTACTCATGCTCAAAAGCCCTAAGCTAGAATCTGAATAGAACAGGAAAATCTGGAGTTGAACAGTATTTTAGTAACCACTTTTAATCCTGCTGCGCCTAAGCTCATCTGCCTTGTCCGTTTGTGCATTCATTAATAATAATGACTCCTTTATAAGATGTGGTGTGTGGTATTAGAGACAGAGTAGAGCCGTCTCACTTGGAAGAAGAAAATGTGACAAGTATCATACTTCAACCACTGTTGAAGTAGTGTTTGGAATAACTCTGACTACTTATTTTAATGGGCCGAGTTGACCTGGGAGTTGAAAACGCACACACAAACTCTTTGGTGTTTCTGGGAATCATACCTTTAGTTTGTGGTCAAGTGCGTTGAGCAGCTTTTCTCACAGTATATATTTTGCCTACAGACAGGAATAGTTTTTCTCATTGAATTAATTTTTTTAATGTCTTGGGCTCTCCATTTGTGACAAAAAAAATTGTAAAAGCCTAATACTTCACATGCAAAGTAGTGTTTATCCTCAATTGTCCTACCAAACAGATGCTGCACCCTCTCATAAGTTGAGGGAGTTTCTTGGAGACTTTTACTATGAGAAAACATTGTATGTGGCATAATCTGCTGCACCAAAATACTAGAAACTTCAACCATTAGGTTTTAAAGGATCTTCATAACATTTCAGTTTTAGTGGAGTACATGAAATTTTATTAAAACTTCTGTGTCTTCCATTTCACATCACATTGATTCTACACAATGTTTTAGAACATGTCTGATTTACAAGTGTTATTAGAATCAGAGCTAACATTTCAGTGTAAGAATTTGCAGTGTGCAAACCTGGAATAGTAAATAAACCATTGATATTATGATTCAGTGGTTTGTCATTACAAGTGCACCTTTAAAAGGTTTATACCAGTTATATAAAATGTCCTGATGTACATTTCGATTGCAAAGAAATCATCCTCAGAGGAAATTACTGCAAGACTAACCATATTTATACAACTATTCTTTAAGCTTAGTTTGTGAGTTTATGTTAAAACAAATAAAAACATACACAAAACTCACAAATTAATCATTTAGATTTTTTGGACTAGGAGACTGACAGACTTACCTTGGTAATAGTCCACTCTGTAATCTTGAAATAGGAACACATAAAAGCACTTAACCAATGAAATATTTCAACCACACAGTGGTCTTTGTCAATCAAAGAGAAAACACAAAATGAAAAATGTGATTCGACAATGGTCAAGTGACAGAAAGGTGCTTCATCACACAAGGTAAAATTATTGCACTTAGTGGTGGATAAAAGTATTTACAATAGTAATATATCAACTTCATAAAGTAAGTGCAACGTAAAATATCAAGATATAAATATATATATATATATATATTTTAGGTTAGTTTTGGTTGGTAAAGATTATTTAGATTTTTTGGACTAGGAGACTGACAGACTTACCTTGGTAAGAGTCCACTCTGTAGTCTTGAAATAGAAACACATTTAAGATTATTTTATTTCATTCTCTCATATTTTTGTGTGTGTTTTCTCTTCGATTGACAAAGACCACTGTGTGGTTGAAATATATCATTGTTTAAGTGCTTTTATGTGTTTCTTACCAAGGTAAGTCTGTCAGTCTCCTAGTCCAAAAACTCTCTCTCTCTCTCTCTCTCTCTCTCTCTCTCTATATATATATATATATATATATATATATATATATATATATATATATATATATATGTACATAGTTAACACCCTTACCACGCCTCTTACAATAACCAACTAGTTATGTAGCGGCAAGGTGCTTAGTATGTCAAGTTAGTGGACCAGAACTTACTGTGGCAATATTGGTCGGTTGAAAGGAGATACTTGCTGCTATATAATTGGTCGGATAGTGTAAGAGGAGTGGCAAGGGGGTTAACGATGCATATATGTTAAATGTAATGACTAAATGTAGATAGTCTTGAAATAATTCCCTCCTATGATGATTGCTTTGCAAAGATAATGTACATAACTATTTAAATAAAAAGGCTTTTGTGGCTTAAGAGGTTTTATTTATTTATATTCTAATCATTGATGATCTGTTTAGCAGCTGTTTATGAAAAAATAAAATTTATATACATTTTATTTACATTTTCACTTTTTTGTTAATTTCTTCCTTGGCATTTTGTTTGAAAGATTAGTTAGTAATATATGTTAACTATTTGTTTACTGCCTACTTTATGAAATCTGTTGTTACATCGTTTTAGGTTTACAATCATTTATATAGTGTTATTTTAACAGGTGCAATTTATTTTATATTAGACTATTTATGGCTGTATTTATTTTACTTATTGTTTATTTTTGTCAACCGTTTTCTGGTTTCATGTGTAAAATATTGATATTGTTTATTTATTTGCACACTAATGTACCTGAGAATAAAATGTAATGTCAAACCGTAAAAGTCAAGTTAATGTATACTGTGTACTGCTTTACTATAAATTAAGTTCTGTACGCTATTAGTTATACATGCATTTTCTATGTGGCAGTTAATTTTTTTATGTGTTAATTTATAATTTTATTTAGCGTACGTTGGATTAAATAAATGTTGTGTGATTATTCTTTTAGAAATAAGAACAAATACACGTTTTTTAATTAAAAAAAGAATATATATTTAATTGTCTTAATAAGAATTAACCAAGATTATATTAAAACCAAAAAAAAATATTTTAAAAAAAATTTAAAGCAAGATAAAAGATTCTGGATGTGTTTACATACTGTTTTCAACTTGCCTTTAAGTAAAAACACATCAATCAAAGTTACTGTATGTGTAGATTGTATAACATGCATACAGTTACAATAAAGTGTAATATTTTGTGTTAAAAACTTTCAAAGGTCTGAATGAATAAGAATTTTGAAGGGTAATAGTGAATTGCTTTTTATAGTAAAATCCATCTGAGACAAACTTTGTTGCATAGAGACCTGTGGAATATAAATATCTGGTATAAGGATATTTTCTTTAAAACACTTTTGCTTTAGCAAGACAGAATAAATTAGGCAATACAATAAATAAAAATGGTAAAATGAAATGGAAGATCCTTCTAGGCATATGCAGTAGAACCTTCTTAATAATTAAAGGTGTTCAGTAGATGCGAACAACTTGCCACCATGGATGTAACAAAATATTATCTGGTAGTAAACATTTTTATTATACAAGACTCAACAATGAAAAGATTTTTTTGGAGTCTATGATTTATGGTGTATGCACTATACATTTCCAGTTGTCATGTTTCACATTACATATTAAGATACTTATTAATATGAGTGTATTAGAACGACAAAAGTCACAAAAAACTTAATGTGTGATAAATAAATAAATATATATATATATATATATATATATATATATATATATATATATATATATATATATATATATATAGTGCATACTATAATAATAAATTACAATGTAATAACATAATTAAGATTGTAGCTTTATTTCGTGGTTTTAAAATATAAATCTCTAAGGTTTACAAAACCATTTCAGATTTATCAAATGTAGATTTTAGAAGCTGACGTCAATAATTTGATATAATGTATGGGCACACTAAAAAATAAGCAAATTGTGTTCAGATATCAAACTCATGATTGATGTTTTAAAAAACAAATTCTAATGAATTCTCTTTAATCAAATATTCTTTTAAATATTTATGTGTATAAATACTAAAAACTTAAGAACTGCAGGTGACTTTATTGCAAATACCATTTGCTGGAAAAATTATGAGAGGGTTCGACTATCATTTCCCTTCTGCATTGCTGACCTTCCCTCAACTCTAATATGAAACAAAGACAGTAGATTTTGTGTCCATTAGACCAAGTAAAGCTTAGAGATTGTTTTGGAATTTTTTTCCAGTTCATTTATTTTTTTAATATTTTGATGGATTTCTTAAAGAAAAGTTGCACACATAATTTTTGATCAAATCAGAATTATGATTTGTTTTTAAATGCCAATGACCATTATTTTTAAAAGTACTTTTTAATTTGCATTTCACCATACAGTAGAGTCTTGATAATTCAAAGTAAATGGGATCGAGACCTCCTTGGACTAACAAAAACTCAGATTACACAGAAATATGTTCCTGTACTTTAAAAAAATAGGCTCTCTAATGAACCCTAATTCTATAATTAAGAATGCACAAAATACGTTTATAGAACTGTATTGATCACAATACTTACAGAAACTAATGTTGCTTCTGAATACATCTCGGTTGCTACATTTAAAAAAAAAAGTTATAAAGTGTCTTCTGCGTCTGCTTATCAGATTGTTTTCGAGCTGCAGTGCCAAGTAGATGTCTTAGCAGAAGCATACCTGTTGGCGGGGTATCTGTTATTAAATATAACGTAGTGCAGTTTCCAAGGTGGCCGTTCTTTCAACATGAATAATTTTCCCTTCTTGTACTGTCTTGGTCGAACCATCATCTTTATTCTGGTCCTCAACAACTTCAGTAGTTTCTTGTATCATTTCAATAGTCGTAACATGTGTTATTGTTAATTCCTTATTCATCCATTGACGCACGTCCGTATCATCAACATTTTCACAACCTGGAAATTTCTTAATAAGAAATGTTAAATCGGTTTCTTCTTGTGGATCTGAATGACACAGTCAACAAATGTATTATGATTCAGGACTTTTTTCTACTACTTTCTAGATGTTTCTTTTTTTATTTCATTCTATGATTTGGCTCCACGGTTCACAACTTTCTTAAGTATATATTTGTTTAGAAACCCTAAAATGCTTTCTTCCCTTTCAGGTGCTTATAAAAGAGAGTGTAGAAGGTAATGTCTGTATTATTTTCATATATTCCAGAACACCGTGATCCATCGGCTGGATTAGGGTCATAACATTTGTGGGCAGAAATAAAGCACTGATATCGTCAGACCGCAGTTGATCTTCATCGGGATGCGACAATGCATTGTCTAACAGTTATTGTTTACTGAAATAGAAATAGGCTTGAATTTAACGGAACATTGGAAAATCGGGACTTGGATTTTCGAGATTAAACATTTTAACACCTGTTAAAATTACGCGAGTTACCTCGATTTTTTTTTTTAACTAGAAATGATAGTGGCATTCAATTTTTTAGTTAATATCAAATAAATTTATGGGAAAAATTTATAATTTTGTGGAGTTTTGCGGTAAGACTCAACAGTTGTGTTACGATTGGAGAAAGACTGAATATACAATTTGAGTTGAAGACCGAATAATATCATATTCTAAAACCTGTATTATGACTGTTAAATAAAATACACAAACAAAAAAAATACTTAGTGAATACAGTGGTGTGGGATTGTCTTACTTCACACTGGCAACAGTTTTAAGAAATAGAACTCATTTTGTGAAAACTACCCTCAACCTTAACACGATGAGGCAGACATTTTTAAAACAGTATTTGTACTACTTTTAAAAAAAATCATTTCGGATGTTGGTAAAGAGGGCTTGATTAAAATTGTTGGATCGACTTCCAGCAGACATGGTTCAAAACCGGCAGTCATTGTGGGTAAACTACATTCACAATGCTTAAATTACATATTTTATAATTAACTAATTCAGCTAATTAATACTGAGTGTTTCTAAATCTGTTCTTGCTTCTCTAAGTAACATAGTATAAAAAGCACTTGTAATTAGGTCTTAGCGAAATTAAAATAGTGTATATGCACATCAAGAAAAACATAAATAGATAAATTTCAATAATAATTTAATAAACTTTGTCTTAACATTTTTCATTTCATTTTGTATAAGATTAAAGCATATTGGTATATGGTTTTTTGTTCATACATTAAAAACATTACAATTGGAATAGACAACCTTTGAAAAAATTTTAAAATGTAATTGACAGTCTGTGTTTCTGTTGAAAGTAAAAAGATATTCTGAGACTGTTTTATCTCATCTTATTCTAACCAGATTTGATATATAGTATCTTGTTTATGAAATAAATGTTTTAATATAGTACAAACATTTACTGATGCCTCATTTATGGGTAAAGTTTTAAGGTTAAAATAATGCCATCTGTGAAATTTGAAAAATCAATTGGAGTGTGATGTTGAATTGTATACTTCAAAAACAATTAATAAAAGTACAGTCCAATTCCGGTAATCCGAAAGGATTTTCAAAAATATCAAAACGAGAAAGAAATAAATGGCTATAAGAGAGGTTCAAAGAAGAAAGGCAATATATTTTTGTTTAATTTAGAATTAACTCAGTGTATCAATCCCTTTTGATTAGTCAGTCTACAGCAGTTCAGTTTCAACGTTTATGGCAAACAGACGGTAAAATCGTCTTGTCATCGCATTGTGTTTAACTTTAATTTTTAAAATGGTGTTTTCTTCACACAAAACACTTTTATTGTCGGATAAATGTGACATTCTAAAACTACTTGATGCTGGGGTACCTGCTAAAATATCAGCAGAAGATTCAATAATCAGTTACATAAAAAAAAACAAAGAAAACATTTTGTTGTTTGTGTCTTGTATGGAGTAAGGTTAGCAGTAACCTCAGTGCATGGTAAGCAGTGAAAATAAGTGAATACGCTTTGGTAGATACTGCTTTATACACATGGTTTCTGCAAAAACGATTGCGAAAGCGCCCCATATCTGGCACTTTATTGCAGTAAAAGGTGGGATTCTTTTTTCTGAACTCTATCCCAACAAGGAAGAGTTTAAAGGCAGTGACCATTGGCTTGACAATTTCAAAAAGAGACTTGGAATTCAGTGCCTTTCTATCACAGGAGGAAAGTTGTCTAAGAAATCCAGATGCTATAGAACCTTTTCGCCAACAATTTCTGGAAAAAGTTAGTGAATTAAATTGGTCAGGTTTACAGTGCAGATGAAAGTGGCTTATTTTGGAAAACTTATAAAGGAAAACTTTAGTTCATAAGTATTTTACTTGAATAAGCATACTCTTAACATTAACCTACACCATAAAGGCATATATGAAGCCGTATATGTAGAATGTGTATAATCTGGTAATCCAAAAATGTCGTACATTTATTACTTCGGATTACTGGGATTGGACTGTAATTAGAATTAGGTGAAGAAGTATTTAGATTTTTCTAGAAATATTAATAAATTGATTGTAGATTAAATGATAGAGACATCCTATTTGCTACTGAACTTTTGGTTGTATAAAATGTAGTTGCATGTTCAAATACACAAATTACAAGTATACCAATAAGGCTTTCACAATCTATGAATCTGTATCCAGTTAATCTAAGTGTCAATCATGTAAGGAGGATAAGTCGGGGATTGTGAGTAGTGAGAAGGATTCGGCTGGAGATGTAACTATAACTTACATATGCAGGTTCACATACCTCAAATAGGCCTCCTCTATCAGCCTCACATTGAGGGTCTTCTATCCTAGAGAAATGAAAATAAAATGAACTTTTAATGAATTAACTAGAATCTAATTTATATAGTTATCATCATAATCAAATTTTAAGTTTGTATGTATGTGTTGGCTGATGTATGTTTTGTTATACTTCCAAGGTGATAATCTACTTATATCTCCTATAAAGAATAAGAATAGATTTGAATGAAGCTAGGAAGAGAAACCTCTGGTACAGGATAGTGCAGAGTGGGATTGTAGAATAATTACATCTACTGTATATTTAAGTCTAAAAGAGATGTCTACCTATTTAAACCGTTCAGAAGGATTAGGAAGGTCTATTAAATTGGGTAAGGCTAAGGAGAGTACACAACAATCTCTTGCAGGGTTGCTAACCTGAAATCCTCAATAGAGGCTGTATGGCTGCTATCTGGGAGAAAGGGATATCTGGAATCATGTAATGACAGTCATTCTCTGAGATATACTCGTTTGCATTTGGGATTATAGAGCTTAATGTCAAGGATAGCAAGATTATTGAAAACTAAACATTTTATTGCTAAACGCACAATTAAAACCTAATTTTGTACTATAGCTATTATATATGAGAAGTGTATCACATTTTTTTAAAGATTGTAAGACCAAATTTTTCAAAATATCTAATCAAAAATGATCCTATATCAGAATTAAGAGGTAATTTGACCAAAAAGAGACATTTGATATTAAAAAAAATATCTAGCCAAAATTGGACAGTCAGTTATTTATTAAACAATATTTTGTGTTATTTTAACATTGGTTTTAGATTATGTAAAATGATAGAAGATTTTTACTGTAAATTTCATCCAGAGGAAAAACAGAACTTTTCACCATTTTCTCAATTTTTCATATAAATTTTCAATTCCCTCATTAAAACAGATTTCATTAAACCTGATTTAAGTAATACTAAATTATTTATACTTAGGATTGTTATATGCCAACTTAAATAGGAGTATTTGTGGG
This sequence comes from Prosapia bicincta, assembly GCA_036971475.1. Classification (NCBI taxonomy): domain Eukaryota; kingdom Metazoa; phylum Arthropoda; class Insecta; order Hemiptera; family Cercopidae; genus Prosapia; species Prosapia bicincta. The sequence continues at coordinate 200,377,163 of JBAIZL010000002.1, forward strand.
TTTTAAAGTCTCAAAAGTTATGGGTAATTTTGAAAATCAACTTATCGCAGCGATTGTGGAGATTCAAGAATTAAGTGTATCTCTTGTATTTATAAGGCTTTTAAGATGAATTTAGAATAGTTTCACCTCTTAATTAATACAGTTAATAAATAATAGTATTGTATATTGCTCTTTGAAATATTTTTAAATACATAAAAAGCCAAATTATGAATGATGCTTCCATTTGTAGTTATATGCTTTGCAAGTTTAAGTACTAATAGTATATGCTGTGATTTTCCAGTGTACAAATCAATCTAAAACGTTGCTATTGAAGTAATTTTATATATTATGCTGTGAATTATTGTTTTAGGCGTTTATATATATATATATATATATTAATTTGGTTCTACATTAGTTTGAAATATATACTTAGCCATCATTATGACTCAGTGTTATTTTGAGTTTTTAATTATTTTTTTTACGAATGTTAAAAACTATTGGGAGTAATACATCATATTATTCTACCTGAGTTTTAAAAAAGCTGAACATTTTCAGGTGCAATAAAAGGCAACTCTGTATAAATGAAGCTCTTAAAAAGAGAGTTTGTACTAATGTACAGTTTTCTTACCATCTAGTTGTTTTCATATTGTTTTAAACTTATTTGGTAAACCAATGTTTATGTTTTAATGAGTTATTTAGAAAAGCACTTCAAAAATATTTTATTTACTTGTAGTATATTTGTGTTGTACTTATTCCTTGGTACATTAGTGTGCAAGAACATTTGACATAGTATGTGGTATTAAAAATGTTTAAGTGTATTTTTTAAAGAAATATATACTTTTTCATTAAGATAGAAACTTACAAATATTAAGACCAGTTTTGTTGAGATTTTTAAATTTCTTTCATAAATACAGTAGTTATAATTGCATGTTTTTGTTTCACTTATAATTCATTCTCATTATGGTCTGACCAGTTTTTAAATATTGTAGTTGATATCTATAATGCCACATACCAAAAATATTATTCTGTTCAGTATACTATACAATTACATTAATAAACTAAATATTTAGTATGTTTTATTGAGTTTGGTTGCGGTGGTCAAGAGACTGACAAGTTGTTGTGCAAATTGTTTTTATACATATAGCAAATGACTAACTACTTGTATTAGGGATAAAGGGTTGAAACATTCTCCATGCACTTTGCAGATTGTTAGTTCATCAGTTGCAAATTTTGACTGTTAAAATCTTTGGTCTAGGTCATCTCAACTCACACAAAAGAATTTTTAATTTAAAAATTTTCACAAATTGAGCTTCTGATGTCAATAATAATTTGTAAATTTACTTCATATATTTCTTTACTGAAGTTTAACTTTTTTTAATTTAAAAACTTGTACAATTTTTAATTTAACTCTATTTTTCTTTGTTTATTGATATTTGTGTACTATAAAACTTAAAAACAGAGTGTTTCAAGAGAAATCTGCCATACTGCACAAGTTTATTACTCTCACCAAAATAATGGAAAAAGTTCATATAAACACGGGTCCGGAAACTCTTTGTTGGCGAGTTATACAGGATCAAAGATTTAACTTGAATTGAATTGAAATTCAGCTTCAATAGTGAAATTAACTTACCCTGAAATTTTTAGGGCATTAATTGAGTTTGTCAATTAGATATGTTTTATGTAGTATGAGCTGACAAATCGTATAAAACCTGTCACAGAACTCTATCTAATAGTTTAACACTTACAAGCACACATGTGTCTAATAACGTAAAAGACCACATCCGGTCATTTTGACCGTGTGGTGCATGTTTCACGTATTTTATCTCTTTTAGTACTAAAAACACATTGTGGGACAATAAAATGAGAAAGTACATTTAAATTGACAAAAACAGTTTATTTTACATGACTGTTATTAACATATTAACAAAATTATAAAAGTAAGAAAATTACGAAAATTAGGTTTTTGTAGAAAGTTATGAAACTTATAAGACAAAAGACAAAAACATACCTGTTGTGTAAAGTAGAGTTACGGGTAAATTTCACACAAACACAGGCTCTTTGCTTATTCTCACACACTTTTCCTACTTTCACATACATATTACTGCACAGTCATTGCATACTCTTTTTTGACATTGGCCACAAATTGCCAGACTGCACTTTATGCACTTGTGTTGTGTCTTCCTGTCTGAACCTGGTGGGCACTTCTCACAAGTTTTTCTCTTCTGTAGATGGTCATCAGGCACGCAGTCAACTTGGGGAGCTGTGTTGTTTCCAAGTATCTTTCTTATTTCTTCCTTGAGGTCTCTTGGAAGATTTGCTACTTCATTGATTCTCTTGCGAAGATGAGGGGATATTAGCTCTGTGGCGAGGATCTTGATAAAAGAAGGGCGTGTTGTATTTGTATGTCTAGTGTAACTAATATACAATGAAACAGTTGACACTGGCGATATTGATAAGTCTATAAAAAACAACCAGCGGCCACCGTCTTGTTCTCCTGCTCGAGGAGAAAACAGCACATTTCATGTCTAGCAGGTCAACGCCGGCCTTTGTGCTGTTATAGAAACAAATTATTTCTGGCTTTCTCTTTTCTTCATTAGTTGCAATTGTGTTATGCATACTAGAAACTAGACAAACTGCCCTGTTTTTTTTTGGCACATAAGATAGCAGCGTGATTTCATTTCTGAAGCCATACAGAGTAGATACTGCAGGGCGTTTATTATTGGGGAGGAATTCAGTTGGTATAAAACGTTTATCCTTTTTCAAGGTTCCAACGTAGGTGAGCTTTCTTTTGCCTAGTTCTTCTACTGTCTCCAATGAAGAAAACCAGTTGTCAGCAGTCACATTCCTGTTGGATCCTGCAATGGTTTTACTTAGACGTACAACTGCTTGTGCTGGGGTACTCAATTTTTTTTCATTTTCAGACAGGCCAAATCCATCGCTTTCTTTTCCTGTATAAATGTATGCATCGCATAAATACGAAGTTTTAGAATCAGCCAGACACATAACTTTTATCCCGTATTTTTTTGGTTTCTTCGGCATGAAAATCCTGAATGGACAACGTCCTCGAAAAGGTACTAGCATTTCATCAATTGTGACGTAAGCCGAAGGACAATAATTGGCTTGGCTGTTGCTGATGATTTTCTCAAAAATTTCTGAAATAGCTGCTGCTTTATTATCTCTCTTTCTCTCATCACGTGTTTGAATATCGTCAAATCTCAGGGTTGCTACTAGAACCTTATAACGATTTCGTGACATAGTCGCTCGGAAAATTGGTCGACTGAAATCGTCTTTTGCGAACAGTGATTCCATGTTTTCGTCATTTGATTTCAGAATAGAAGCCAAGAGCAGCAAACCAATGAGAGCATTTACCTCTTCTGCATTGGTCTCTCTGTAGTTTGATTTACTTTTGCCAGGGGGAATTTTCTCTCGAGTAGATGCTAATTTCACGTTAGTATTATCAACTATACTACTGTTTTTTCAACTATTGAAATAATAGCATCGTCGAAAAACAGTTTCCAAGCGTCTGCTTTACTAGATTCGTTTCCTAAGTCTCGTGCAGGCCCTTTTATCCCTGGAAATCGTCCCCTTATGATATTTCGACCTGGATTCCTCACATTGCAAAGAGGAGGCTTACTTGACCAAGCATTTGCAGGACCTCTCTCCTTTTTTTTCATCCTTTCCAAAAAATATGTAGGCATCGGAACACCTTCAGCAACTGCATTTATTGACTGACTTACTGCTTCACCCACGTCGTCTTCTAACATTGCTTCGTCTTCTGAACTTGAATCATCTGATTCTTCATCGCTTTCGTGTAATATAAAGTCTGGGTCACTGTCAGAGTCATCCACTTCTGAATAAACATCATCTGGTTCATCAGGATCATCGACTTCTTCTTCCAAAAGTCTAAGCACTCTGTCCTCAAAACATGGATCTACCACTGTCAAAGCTTTACTACCGCTAGCACGGTTCATTTTGTGTGAAAAAATGAACAAAAAGTGAATAAAACTAACCTGACTATGTCCACACAAACTCAAGCTTATACACGAGGTATATTACTAATAAAAAAAAAAAAATATCACCACTAAAAATGTACGTTGATATACTACAGTCTACGTGAAGGCACACATACGGTAATAATGACCGACAGCTAAATAACGGTAAAGACCACACTCAGTATTTTTGACCGACCGACAAATCAACAACACGTCCGTATCGAACAACGCCGCCGGCAAAAGTGATCGATATTTTGCCGTTGGGTAGTGGGAGTAGGAGGAGGAAGGTATTGAGCGCGGCAGGCGTCATGGTCAAACAGCTGGGCCAATACAAGAGCGTAAAAATGCCCGTCGGTCAAATTGACCGATGTGTGCTTGTAAGTGTTAAGAGAAAATTGGGGTAAAGCAAAAAATCTTAGGGTCGAAAACACACTTTTTTTAATTTGGACTACAATAACTCTGTTAAATTGGCTATAAACAACAAAATGTTCAAAGAAAATTTGTAGAGAATTTTATTTCAGAAAAATGATGTAAATAAAATCAATAAAAATAGAATAGTTATTTTTTAAGAGATCCCCCGATTTGAACCCCTTGGACTTCTTTGTATGAGGATACATGAAAACATTAGCAAATATTCAAAACTCGGATAATGAACTTTTACACAGAATCATGATTGCTGCCCGAGAAATAAAAAAACTGTCCAAAAACGAGAATCCAGTGGGCTCTTTAAATTGCCGGGCTGAAATGTCTATTAACAATGGGGGTGGGCATTTTGAGCAGTACTACTGTTATCAATGTAAGTTGATTAAGTCATTTTATGATTAATACTGTGTTTTCACCCTAACCTTTTTTTTACTCTCCAAGCTCTACTGGTCTGCACGATGCCAAATGGTCGAGTTACCAAGGGCAGGCGTTGGATAAAGTAAAGTAAGTACCCTAACCTTTTTTTGATTTACCCCAATTTTCTCTTAAACTATTAGAGATAGAGTTCTGGGACAGGTTTTATACGATTCGTCAGCTCATTTTACATTAAAAACATGTCTAATTAACAAAATCAATTAATGCCCTAAAAATTCCAGTGAGATAATTTCACTGAGGGTCCTGATTTTCAGGTTAAATCTTTGACTGGTTTTCAGGTTAAATCTGTATAACTCAACAACAAAGCATTTCCAGACCCATGTTTACACGAGCTTTTTTCATTATTTTGGTGACAGGAATTAGCTAGTGCAGTATGGCAGATTCCTCCTGAAACACCCTGTATATAATTTAAAAAGGATTATTTAGGGTGCATATTGATAAACCAAACTCTGGTTTCATATTTGCCAATTTCTCTGCCACACCACAATTGATGTCAAAATGTTTTATTTATTACTATCCCTAATTACTTTGAAAAATTTAACTACAAGATTAGTTAATTAATAATATTTCTCGTTGTTATATTTCTGAATTATTGTTTAACTTATTTATTTATGTTTTAGCTTGTTCTACTATTATAAACGTTTTCTTTACCAATTTTTATTCATATTGAATATGTGTATTATGTTTAAGCATAATCAATGTATTATGTTATTACTGGGCATCATTGTTTATTTGGACTGAAATATCTCAGTTGGGCTATAATTTAAACTTTATTTTTAGACATTCATTTTATGGTGAAGTTAATGTAAATCATATGACATTGATTTAAGGTATGCTAACCATCTGAAAACACAAATTAATATATTTTTAGTTTTTAATTCCCTTACAAATAATGTAGATATAATTCCTTATTTATTAAAGCTATAGGCTAATTGTCCATTTATAATAAACTTTGTCATGTCCTTGTGAATGTTCAATTGGAAATATGTCTGTATTTTTATACCTGACGGTAGGAAAAGGATTATTGATAGGTGTTTAGTTGTATTCAGTGAGTTGATAATGTGTTGCAATCCTGGTCATCATATTTTCTGTATCATAATGTACATTTTATAAACACTTTATAAAGCTCTTTAGTTGTCTCATGTAATGTAGTACACAAGCATAATGGCGTACTTGCAGGAATACTCGATTAGTTGTGTTTGTTGTACCAAGTGTGGTATGTATTGTAAATTTCCTTTGGACTGATAAATAGAGAGAAGATCATTGCTCAATCATCCTTTTGTAATATATGTGAATTTTTGTGTAACAATAAAATTGTTTTTCATCCCCATGAAATTTTGTTGTTTCTAAATTACTACCGCCTATATTTATAAAATAAGATGACCTAACTGGCTGATTCATAATCAACAAAAGACTGTAATGGAAAGACACTTGAAATTTGGAAGGAAACTTCGTTTGGTAATATAATAGAGTGATAAGAAGGAATTTTTTACAATTTTAAAATGTTTTTCATTAATTTATTGTCATAGAACAGCTAAGTATCCTTAAGTATGTAAGTGATCAGCTGTTTCAAATTCATTAAATAGCCAGTTTAGCCATTATTAACAGCTTGGAGCGATTGTGATGTAATTTTTTTATCGAAATCTTGTTGCTGTTCATGACGAGCTGGTTGTAAATTACAAATTACACTTTTGCTATTACTTGCGACCAGACATTTGTTAACTAAAAGTTGTTAATTGTTAACTTACACTTGGAGGAAACGTTTTTGTCTTACGACTTCTTCAGCCTTGTATTTTTGCCGCTTCCTAGCAGCATTCCCAGCGGCAAAAATACGAGGCTGAAGAAGTCGTAAGACGAAAACGTTTCCTCCAAGTGTAAGTTAACAATTAACAACTTTTAGTTAACAAATGTCTGGTCGCAAGTAATAGCAAAAGTGTAATTTGTAATTTTTTAATTTTATATAAATAATACCTCTTAACCATAAAAATTTTTTATTTAAATTCTTATCTACATTTTGATTGCAAAGCAATCGTCTTCATAAGAAAATATTACAAAAATAACAAAATTATTGCTTTTCAATTTAAATGTACTTGTATATAAAAATTAAAAAAAAGGTTTTTGTGGCTAGGAGGTTACATTTATAATTAAAATAGAAAATATTGTTAATGTGAAAATGCAAACCATTTTAATATCTAAATAAATATGTAAACTACATTTTTCATCCAAGTATTCAATTCAAATCTATGTCAGACTTGTGATGTCCATATTTTTCATTTTAATTGTATTTCATACATATAATACAGAGTGGAGGGCAAGACTGCAGGCGTCCTCATCAGCTACTTACTGATCCCTCTCACCAATGTTGTCTGCTGTAAGGTTGCTGAATAGATGGTTGATTGTAGACTGAAAGATTTCCTGGAAAGAATGTGTACCAATAGCAAAAAATCATTGCCTGACAACGGATCAATTTAACTCAGTCAGTCAAAGATGGTTTCCACAAAACAAAATCCACCTATGCAGTATTGGTCCGCTTTGATGCTGCCTATGATAAAATTTGGCACTAGATGCTCATGAACAAACTTAATTTAATTGGGGTTAAGGATAATGTGAACAAGCGGGTAAGCGGCCTCCCCTCAAACCGACATTATGTGCAAACTTCTCACCACACTGCAAGGCCTATAGGAAGCAGTTTTAAGCTGTTACCTTTTAATCTGGTGGTAATGGTCTGGAAGGTGCCATTAGAAAAGTCCCAAGTGTGTGATGCTTGTTCTTTGCTTATGACATAATCTGGGGGAAAAGTAGCATCATACAGGCACAATTCAACTATGGTTAGGTTTGAAGAATGGGCGGTAAAAATAAGATTGAACTCGATATTGAGTTGTTCCAAGTCAGCTGTTGTAGAAAAACTGTCAAACAAACCAAGTACTTGTGAGTCTCCGTGGATACCAAACTATCATTAAAGGACCATGTTAAATTCACAACTGAAAGAGGCAACAAATATAACAATCTATTGAAGAGACTGACAGCTACACAGGATGGAATGGCAACACCCTGTGTTAGAGTTAAGTTTTTTCTACAGGAAGTAATTATAATCTAGCCAACCATGAAATTGTTCCAATACAATGCTCTGAATATTGTTACTGGAGTGTTGAGGTCAACCCCTGCAGGGCAATGGATATCCAGCCATGAGTCGAACCAGAGGTTTCCTTGAATTATGGGAAAGAGCTAGGAGATTGGATGGAAAATTTTGGAACTCATACAGACTGTTCTAAGTTCCTCTGAAAATACTCACATCCCCCGTATGCTATGTCGAAGCCACTTAAGGTAAATATTAGCTACCACTTCATAATTATATTTCAGTGGTGACTAACCTTCCAAACACATGCACAACCCTATATGATACAAATCAGATTCAAAACCCTTGGCACTAAAATACACGCGTTTGAGACCATTGCCATGAGGTACTTATTCTCCTAGTAATTGGCTGCACATCTACACTTATAATTTTTAATATTTTTCTGTGAAACACAACTAATAAATGACTGATTATTTAGGATTCAAACATGCTCAATATTTTGAAGTGATGACTATAAATAAAATTTGAAGTCACTTGACAGTTGAGGTAATTATTTTATACTTAACTAACGATAAGTATATTTATGTCATAATACTGATTTTACAAATTACTCGTTATTGATTCAAACTACACTATGATTTACATACATATAATATAACTTATATGTAATAATTCCAATAATTATAGTTTAAACTCTTGAATTTTGTGGACCATTACGTCTGGTGAAACTTATTTAATCAAAAAGTTATATTTTATATTTGATGATTCCATCTTCACGTGAGCTACTAGTTTTCACTAACACTTGTAAATATTAATAAACTTGCCTATAGTAGCGCTTACCGGGCAGTCTGAGTTGACAATGGGACACATCTCTCAAAACGACTGTCCTCAACAAATATAAGTAAGTGCTACTATAGGCAAGTTTATTAATATTTAGAAGTGTTAGTTATATTTTAATTGTAAAATGTAGTTCATATCACTTATGATGACCGGACCATTGAAGCACTTTTGAAACATGCTTTAAAGTTGTTTATTGTGTGTGTTAGTAGTATTACTAAATAAATAATTTTGAATGAATTAAAAAAAACAGATGGTAGGCTAAATGACATAACTGGATCATAAGACCTGTCTTTTAGGATCTAGCCTTTGTTGTTGACCTACTGAGGGACCATTGGATGCTGATACAGTCATGGTGTAGGACAGGTATGGCCAACTAGCGGCCCACAACCTGGTTTATGAGGCCCCAAACAAATGTTAAAAACATTAGATTATTGATTTATTAATAAACATAAAAATGTATATTTATTTATTTATGTAAAACAAAAATATAGTTCATAAGATATAGGTTGAACACATCTTATAACCCCAGTAAGAGTCTCTCACTTGCAAAGTGATCCATTTTTTTAGAGAAGATTGGAAACTGGAACTGCATTTTGTTGTCAAGTGCTTGGGGAGAAATAACCAAAACTAAGTGTCTTCGGTAAAGAAATAGTTTTAATGTTTGGAAATAAATACCTTTGTGAGTGTACCTTTTCAACAATGAAATTTATAAAATCAACTCAAGGCAACAGTCTATACATCTTTCAGATCTGCTAAAGGTTGCAACCACTTCAAATAAAATTGATTTTGATAACCTTTGAACGATTGTACCCGCCCAAAGAGATCTCTTCAGGTGAAGTAGACAGGCCTACATATTTATGAATGATTTTAAATTTAAATAAATTGCAGTTTTTTTCCATTTCTGATAAACATAAACAACATGGTTTAATAGCAACTAAAAATTTAATATTATTTCGATTCTTTAACTTATTTTGATCCTTTGAAGGGCTGCATTGAGTTTGATATTAAATGTATATGAATAACTTTTATTGATTCATATTATTTTCTATACGACGTATACTATAAGATACATGTAATGCCTATATTTGGTTTATTGATGTATGTGTAAAACTCCTCGTCTTCACTGAAAATTTTAAAGTGGCCCTTTAGGGTTAAGAAGTTGGCCATCCCTGGTGTAGGATATTACTGAAATGTTATATTCTCCATTAAAATACAGTTTCAACATATGTAAAAAATCAACAATGATAAGACACATTTATTAGCAACACCTTAAAACATCCAATCCATCATAAACTTCCTGCTTTTGAAATGAGCGCAGATTTTATAAAACTATTCTGCGGCTTTACAGACTAGAAGATACCAATCCCAATCTCCACTAAAACTCCAACAAAGAAATCGACACAACTAAGTACCTAGCATAGAGAAATGGATGCAGTAACAGAATAGTTAATAACTAGCACAAACTGTAATAAAAAACAACAGGGCGAAGAGAAACTGTGTCATCACACATACATAGACCTTAATGTACCAGACATCTCAATTGACACACACACACACACATATATATGATGAATAGTTATTATCTGACCACCAGATTAGCGACCAACAGTTGACCTACTCTTCAACTGTTGTTGGGTTCACCTCTTCAATGCTAGATGAGATTGTAGCGAAACATCGGAACTGCTATTTTATGCACTGCAGAATGAACGGATGTACTCCAGATAATAGCTATTCATCATATTAATCACTTAAACAATAGTTTATGACTATCCGAACGACCTAACCATAACAAAAAGCCACACACAAAAGCACAGCTTCAACATTTACAGGAAACCCATAACGACAGACACACTTATTCACAACACCTCAAACCCCCCTATCCAACACAAACACGCTGCCTTCAGATCCATGCTCCATAGACTTAAAGAAATCCCAAAGACCATAGAAAACATAAACAAAGAACTAGACACAATTAAATATTTAGCATGCACAAATGGATACAACACCACAACAATAGACAAACTATGGTACAAAATACAAAAAAACACTAAAATTAACACTACAGACAGGGAAAACAAATACATCACATTACCATACATAAACAAAACAACAAACAAAATAGCTCGCAAATTTCAAGAAATAGGGTACAAAATAGCATAAAAAACTAATAACAAGTTACAATACAAAATACAACACAACACCAACAACAAAGATAAGCTACAAGCACCAGGCATATACAAACTGAACTGCGATAAATGCAACAAATTCTACATTGGATAAACAGGCCGAAGCTTTGAAGAAAGAGTCGAGGAACATAAACAGAACACCATAGCAAAACTATGAGAAGGCTCATATATGTTTCGAATGTAAGCGCATAGGACAAATAAATGGAACAACTTAGTACTAAAAAATGCTAACATTCATTTAAAGTTTTTTATGGATGTGATGTTATACACATCTTTATTTATAGTCACCTGAGTGACTTTTAAACTTTTCTTAATCTACAGAAACGATAATTAATTTGAATGGAATGTTAATAAATCAGTTTGACAAATACTTGTTCTGTTTGTACTTGAAATTTAATGTTTCTATTTGTTGATTCCATCTTCACATTAATATTTCTCTTTGCAAAAATTTGCAACCGTTTCCATTACTAAAATGTTGGAAAGTTGGTAGTTTAACTAAGGCAATAATAATTTTGTTAACATTGTATTTATAACTTTAATACTTAAAAATCACTGACATACAGTATTTTGTATTTCTTAGCAAACATGCTTTGTTCTACATTAGTGAATTGTTCAAATGCTTCCAAAATAGTATCTCTGGTTACATGGTACAGAGCTTCTTACAAAGTGAGAATATTCAGATTTGTATCAGATATTGAACAATGCACTGAACTGGCATAAAGCCCATTTGTTGAGAAATTTCTGTAAATCAGTGGTTTTAGTCAAATATCTAAATTATAAAAAAGATGTACACAACAAACTTAACAAATTTATATTTGGCATTTATTCTAATTTAAAAATATTAGCATTGCTTATTAATATTAATTATTGATCAAAATTTATTTCAACTTCTATAAACTGTCTGAAAATAATCACCATAACCATTAATAGGCCTGAATAATGATAATAAAATTAGCAGATAGAGACAGCTAAAACCTATTAAAGTTTTGTTTTTGTAGCATGAGGTACTGTATTCATAATCTGGGTGGTTTCTACCAGTTTCGCAGCGTTAAATGTTAATCATTGACTATTGTTAGTTTAGATTAATAAAACCATTAGCTCAATTTCTATAGAAACGATTTTTCATTTTCTAATCAATAGAAACGTACATAAAATACCAAGTGATTATCTCTGTATGATTTTCTCATTTCCGAAGTCGTAGGTAGTTCACAATATTTTCTATAGGGGCGCTATTAATCAATATGAGCAGTTTTGGAGCGCAATTTGAAATTAGGGAACTTTTTAAACTCTACCATTTTGCGTTTCATATTAATTATGATAGATTTTTGGATTAAATGATTATTTAAAATCTTGCAATATTTTCGAATAAATAAAATTACTCCAAAGTCAAATATTTACACGCTACTTGTCAGGCGCTTATCCAGCGACTTGCTTAAGGGGGGGGGGCGATCGATGCATTATATATATATATATATATATATATATATATATATATATATATATATATATATATATTTAAAGAACTAAGTCAAAATACAAATACAAGAATTATAATTGAATTTACAATTAATATTCCTGATGATGTTGGTACTGTTAGCCAACGAAAAGCTTTAAGAATTGTAAATTCAATTATAATTCTTGTAATTGTATTTTGACTTAGCTCTTTATTAATACACAAGAATACATATTGCGATATATATAATATGTGTGTGTACGTTTATGAGGGTAGGCCGAGGGATTGCGTCACATTTTCAAATTAAAATTTAAAATTTTATTTCTTATTTACAATAAAAGACGAATTAACTTGAGTAAATTAAGTTAAAATTCGAGCGTATTTATAAACATAGACTAGCATTTGATAAGTAATTCTATTTTTGTAATTATTCAAAGAGCATTACAATGTTACAAAATTATTATTTTATTTATTAGAGTTAGGATTTTATATTTGAGAATATATAATACCTTAATTATCGAAAAAAGTCCTAATTTAATAATATATTGTCGATTTTTAACCCAAAGTTCTTGAGGGTTGGAGGGGGGCGATCGCCCCATCGCCCGCCCCCTTGGATACTCGCCTGACTTGTGTACATCACAGTTTATTACGTTTAGTAAAGTTTCGAAAATGTATGAGCGTGTTCAGTTCCTTCTATTAGTTCTCACTCTCCTTATATATATATATATATATATATATATATATATATATATATATATATATATATATATATATATGTATGTATGTATGTATGTGATGAATAGTTATTATCTGGAGTACATCCGTTTATTCTGCAGTGCATAAAATCGCAGTTCCGACGTTTCGCTAGAATCTCATCTACGAGGTGAACCCAACAACAGTTGTCTCGCCTTCAACTATTGTTAGGTTCATCTCGTAAATGCTAGATGAGATTCTAGCGAAACATCGGAACTGCGATTTTATGCACTGCAGAATGAACGGATGTACTCCAGATAACAATAACTATTCATCAGGAATATGTATCAGCATATATATATATATATATATATATATATCTTTTTCAAATTTTTAAACGTTAAACAAATACTTTTTAATCATCTACTCCAGTTCATCATTTTTTTAAAACTTGTAGCGGATGACACGATGATAATACATTTTTTAAAACAATAATTCATTAATTAAAAAATTAATTAATTAAATTTAATTAATTATTTTTAGTTTTATATGGGAGAAAACCTTCTACAAATGGGGCAAGGTATGTAATATAGTTATTTCCTTCCATTTGGCTTTAAATAAATTAAAACATATGATTTCATAAAACAGCTGATTTTATGTTGAAGGTTATGTGGTAGAGCAGCTGTTTTAACGCATAGGTACTTTTTTAATAAGAAATAACTAAAATAAAATTTGTCTTATTTACTTGGTAAGTAGGAATTGACTTAAAAATTTTGTTGTTGTTTATATTACTTGTTTAGTTTATTTCTTTTCTTGTTGAAATGTAGAATTTGTAAGTTGGTGTAAGTGTGTATCATGTTCTGTATAGACCTATGTATAGTGATATTTGATTTTGGTTGTGTGTTTTTCATGTCATTTATGTGTTCCTTGTATTATCGTGTGGTGAAGTAGAATCTCTGTAGAATCTAGGACAGTCAATACACATGATCCTGTATTCTGCTGTCCTGTCGTGTTCTGTTGTGTAGGTGTTTTAAAGGCAACTTTGGGTTTGAAGAATGAAACTAGTTTTTGTAAAATGTTTTTATTGGTATTGCTTGGCAAAAAAACATATCTTCCTGATATTTTCCAGCAGACGCGTTTCACACTAGATCAGTGTTGTTAAATGCTGTGAGTCTCGGTCAAGACCGTTGCTCAGGTGTGTTGTGTTGGTGTGAGTCTGTGGTGTTTTGGTGCTCTGTGGTGTGTCATTGTTCATACAGAAGTTGCAAGTTATGAGTTCAAATATAGTATTTTATTGTGGGTTTTTGTCACTATATTTGAACACATAATTAACAACTCCTCCATAAACAGCGACACACTACAGAACACCAATAGACCACAGACTAACACTAATACAACACACCTGAGCAAGAGTCTTGTCCGTGACTCACAGCATTGAGCAATGCCCTGATCTAGTGTGAAACGCGTCTACTGAAAAATGTCAGTAACTAGTGGTTTTTAGCCAAGTTATCATTAAAAATAATTTTAAAAAATCTCAAGATGCACAACACAAAAACTGCAAGAATTATTTGTATATTAAGATACGCGCCGAATACTACGGGACAACCGGGGAGCTCAATATAGGGCACCAAACTGTGAAAATGTGGGTAAACATATCTAAAGCGTAACCAATACCTGGCACTCGGACAAACCGACAGGCCTTAAGTATCGGAATGACAAAAATTCTATTCCTATTAGACGGTTAGTTAAGTCTGGCCACCACGATTGAGGTTTTCCCCAGGGCTCCCAAATTTGTAATTACATCATTGAAAAGTTGATGGATCAACTTCAAATTTAACACTTAAAGCCGGAAATAGCTCCAAGGTATTACAGTTGCACCGTCAGGCAGACTTGAAACTATCGTTTATACGATAGCAAAGAACTTAATGGAAAGCCCACTACGACAAAACCTTTTCGATCCCACTAAGTAAATCTTCGTCAGTGCGAGGTGTGGCCGCTAGGAAGCGTTGCTTGACATGGCGGCGACGGTCAGGCCGGTTTTCTTCGACGTATCTGTGCTCTGTATTGTGTTTGTCCATTTAATATATTTTTATATTAGGCCTATAATTTAAGGCTCAGCTACGGAGATTAAACGAGTAGAGAATACAAGTAACGGAGGCTTGTAGGGTACATTACGTCTCACAACACGATTTCGGCAAGATCTAGCGCCGAATGACCACGCAAAGAGTATAATCGGGTTTGTTACGTCCTTGTAGTTATACACTTGGCGTGGTCATGTGTCCGCAAGGTCACTAACATATCCAGTAATTTATTGTTAATCCAGAATATATTGTTAATTGGTTACTTATTACATAATTTTGTTAATTGAGATATTGAACAAAAGTGGTTCTGGGTCTTTGTTAATTGTATTAATTTGACGATCTGCTTTCGAAAACACTATTCCGTGACTTTCCAAAAAAAATATTGAATAAATAAGTGTAAATTGTAATATTTAGTTTTAAAATTATTCAAGAAAAGAAAAATTAACAAAAATATGTTAACCTATTTACGGGTCGTACGTGCGGCGAGCTCCAAAGGTCTGTCGCCGTGTAAACTTTACAGGGAGTCGCGAAGTTTGCCTTGTTTTGAGGTTAGGTCGCGCTGCCCTACTTTGGAAAGGTTCGATAACTGTGCTGCATTAAAATCTGAGAAAATGTTTTATGAAACGAAACAACGATATTAAATTTTAAAAAAAGGGACGAAGTAAAATAAAATTTATGGGCTAATCTGATGAATGAATGCACGGGTGTATTCGGATACGTCGTCGCGACCTTGGCAAGTATCGAGCCGAATCTGTGTCCTTACTTAGGTGCTCTAGTCATGTGACCTTTATAACTTCCTTCCTGGTAGAGTTTCAAGCCGACGGAAGTTGTCAAGGCACAGAGTAACCAGGACAAAATATGTTTTGCAAATGACATTTGGTCTCCCGCCCCCTGTATTTAGCGTTTATTGTATTTTTATTCAAATATTAGTTATGAGTGTATTTATTATTTTGACCTACATTTTAAAGTTTTTATGTATGGTTTCTCTGTGGTTATATTAATTTAAGTCTTATAATCCATATTTTTCTTTATAATTCATCAATTATAGTAATAGTATATTAATAATTTAACCAAATAGTTTTTGGTTTACTTGTTTTTTTTTTACTTTTTTACGCTTGTTCTGGATACAAAGTCTTAAATATCACTTTTACGGTGTTTTATACTAAAATAAATATTGTGTACTTTTTCACCTGGAATTACTAAAATTTAATAATTGTAAGCCCTTGACGAGAACGCCTGCCCCGCAAACATTAGAAAGAGAGGGCGCTGCGAGACATAATGCGTGTGATTGATAGTTAAGGGTGTGTAAGTGCTTGGACCGCATGCGGAGCTGCGCTCTAGTGGAGATGTTTCCAACTAACTACGCTATTGATCTGACGCAAAGCGGCAGCGGGAGGCAGAACAGGATCGGGGCGGCGTCCCAAGCAAACCTTGCAGGCGGTGTGAAGCGTTGCCGCGCTGTTGTGTGTGTGTTTCGACAGAGGACCTGGGACATGTGGATTCCAGGTAATACAGCAAAGAATTTTATTATATTTTACGCTAAGCTTGGGATTGTTTCAAGTATTTTGCCTGAGCGAAGTAGGATTTTGTGTGAACTAGTGTTTGTAGTCCTGGTAGTTTTTACTCGCCAGTGGACGGGTGTAGTTTTAACGAAAACCATTAAACTGCTGTGTTACTTTGGCGTTAGGTACGAGTTACAGCAAAGTGTTTCGGTTACTGGAACAGTTCTGTTTAAAATGCGTAGCACTTCGGGACAATTTGTCAGCGTTCGATAAAAATACAGAATTTAAAAGAGTGGAAAGTGGTTCTAAAATTATTTACGGGCCCAGTGTTGAATAATTTCTTCACGTTTTTTGAATTTTAACTATTACTGACTGAAAAATTGTCATATTTCGTGATACGAATGATTAACAACAAAATAAATTTATAAACAAAAAGATAAGTTTGTGCAATATTTAAAAGCCAATATCCAACACTCATATCAATCTGTATTATTTTTTGAAATTAAAAATTCTGTCAATAAATGTTGTAATAATAAGAAGATGTAGAAAGGAGTAAAGCAAAGTTTCGTAAAGTGAAGACAATCTGTTGGTCGCACGGAGAGTGTTCGCTCCCCGGACCAACTATTTCTTCCAAATTCTGGCCAGCTCCTCCCCTTTATAAACTCCTATCTAATTCCACACAGTGTTAACAACATTTTACAAAAAGACTGTAACAGCATTTACAAACACGTTCTAAAAATAAATAAATATGTACAAATTATTTACCAAAAGTAGTAATAAAAAACCTCAGCTACATGCATATTTGATGAATAATACTAAAACAAACAAGAACGAAATATCATCGTTTTTCAAAGTGATTGTCAAATTGTTAATGATAGGGATTTGTAAAATTATATTAAAATGTTAAATATTATCGGCAACAATTGTTACAAGTATTTCCGATAAAACCTTCTCAGCCCTAAAGTGCGATAGCCTATGAGGAACATTTAGAGAAAGAAACATTAAAAAATCCGTCTATGTTTTCTAATATATCTCTCCTATATTTTATAGAATTAATTATTATTACATCTTCAAATATTTATTATTTTTCTTTAAATAACAATGAGAGATTATAAATTAATGAATTAGATAAATTAAATTTACGATTTCGCGTCATTAGTTTTTGAACAAAAAAACCTAAGACGATAAGTTTTATCGTAACTATTATTCAGCTCGGTATATCACGTAATACTATATTATAGTTCAAGTTTGTTACTATAAACACGGGTTGTGCAAACAGTTTAACCATCATTAGCGTCGAAATGCTCGTAGCACAACAAACATTATCGCATCACGGATTTGCGTCGGGCCTAAAGTATTTGCCTTAAACTATTGCAGCCTTATCTGGCGCGAGAGGGGGAGGGAGTATAGATTACATTCGCTAAGTTGGGCAAAAGATATGTGTTCATCGAATCCATGAGGCGACACTTTGTTTCTGTTTGAATCTTCGTGAGTGGAAGCATGGCGCGCTGTAGTTTCCTATTAATGGATGTTTCAAGGTCTTATAAATTGGCACAACTTATGTTGTATAAATGTATTATGTTGTATAAATGGCAATGCGTTTCTTACTTTTCCATTGCTACTATTAGTTCACATTCTACCTATATATATATATATATATATATATATATATATATATATATATATATATATATATATATATATACACATCTGTTCAAATTTGTAATCGTTAATAAAATACTTTTTACTCGTGCACAATTGTTTAAACTTGTAGCGGATGACACTTGATGATAATACAGTTTCCCTCAAATAATAATTAATCAATTAAATTAATTAATTAATTTTAATAAATAATTTCACTTTCTATTTTGCCACTTAATATTGTGATTCTGTCCCATGTATATAAATATTTATATTAATTGTAATTATTTAATAAAAAGTAAGTAAAATAAAAATTTCTTTATTGACCCAAGTAGGAACTTATTTAAATTGTTTTAATTGTTTGTTTTTATAATTATAAACTTTAAAATAAATGTGTTCTAACTCCACAGAACGTATGTGAGTGGTTAAAAAAGTTGGTAAAAGTCTAGAACTTAATTCATACTTCAACGTTTTGGTTGAAGTAAGTTTAGGTGCATAATTTCTTAAACAAATCGACAACCAAGTAATGAAAACAAATTTTGTATCAGATAAACAATGTAATGTGTGCCAAAGAAGATTTTTGGCAAAAAAATCTAAAATTAAGCAAGTAATACAAAACAAAAACTTTAAGTAAATTCCTACTTAGGTCAAGAAATAAAACTTTCATTTTATTAAATAATTACAATACATATAAATATAATATGTATGAAAGAATCACAATATTAAATGACAAAATTAAAAGCGAAATTCATTATTTAAATTAATTAGTTAAATTTAATTAATGCAATATATATTTGGGAAAACTGTATTAACACGAAGTGTCATCCACTATACAAGTTAAACAAAAAATGTGTTTGAACTTGAGTGAATGAATAAAAAGTATTTTATTAACGATGGAAAATTTGAACAAGATTTATAAATATATATTTCCACTTGCTAGTATTTTTCGGAAAAAATGTAAATAAAACGTAATGTTGCATGAAGAAATAGACAATAAATCGTCGAGTAGATTTAAAAGTCATAAATTGTTTTCAAAAACATGCTTGCAAAGAGCAACCGAAGTAATTGGTCTCGCTCGGAAACAGTTGGCAGGCAACAGATAGAAAGGAAAACAAATAAATATGTAAAAAAGTGTGTTTCTAATAATAAAGAAAAACAATAATAACTGATAGTAAAAGAAATAATAATTAGTTATTTATTACAATAGGAATTGTAATTTGTTGGCATAATGTAGCGGAATTTAAAATACTTTAGGATTTAAATAGCATTTAGAAAGCGACTTAAACATCTCCTAAAATTGATTTACTAAATTCCTTCTACTAGTTCACTCTCTCTCTCTCTCTCTCTCTCTCTCTCTCTCTCTCTCTATATATATATATATATATATATATATATATATATATATATATATATATATATATATATAATGTTCAAATTTTCAATCATTATTCAAATAATTTTTATTCATCCACTCAAGTCAAAAAACATTTTTTAACTTGTAGTGAATGACACTTCATGTTAACACAGTTTTTTCAAATGTTAATTCATCAATTAAATTTAATGATTTAACTTTAGTTTTATATGGGAGGAAAACTGTTCACAAAAGGGGCAAAGTATGCAATATAGTTATTTCGTCCCATTTGGCTTAAAATAAGTGATAACATGATTTAATAAAACAGCTGATTTTATGTTATAGTTTATGTGGTAGAACAGTTGTTTCAACGCATAGGTTATGTTACTTTATTTATATTCATTGTAACTATTTAATAAAAAGTAACAAAATTCAAAATTTTCTTTGTTCATTTAAGTAGAAATTGACTTTTAAAAGAAAAGATTTGTTTATAGCACTTGTTATTAATTTAATTTCGTTGGTGATTCAACGGAACTCAGACATGGTTGGTTGTTGTAGGCTAATCATCTTGAATTCACTGATTAGATCATAAATAGTTATTTGAAGAACTAAGTGACGAGTAACAGAACTTGCTGACGCGTTTCATATACGAAGCCTAAACTGCTACTCAAAACCGATATTCGAAACGCGCCAGCAAGTACGTTAATTATGTTCCCTTAGTTTTTCTAATAATTACATGCGCTACTTGTATTACCGTCAATATTGTTAGATACCTGTGTTGAAAT
The DNA here is from genome assembly GCA_036971475.1 of Prosapia bicincta. NCBI lineage: Eukaryota > Metazoa > Arthropoda > Insecta > Hemiptera > Cercopidae > Prosapia > Prosapia bicincta. The sequence continues at coordinate 200,397,600 of JBAIZL010000002.1, forward strand.
TCTTTCCCAATCTGTTACGAACGAACTTGTCCTGGATTATAAAAGTTTATTGAAATTTCGCACAACACGTAAAGACTTGGGCTTTTGTAATGACAAAGTGACAAGATAATCGCAGGAACGTAAATATGGCACTAAGTATATAGGAAAGTTCGTCCGGGAAAACCCACCGTGCAGCGTACCAACAGGTCTAATTTAAACGTTTCTTTTCTAATAAAAAGTGTTTGTAGTTTGAGAAATTTTATTTACCTATAGTTAAAAATTACATCACAGTTGCTCCAAGTTGTTATAGGACTTATTGTTTCTATTATTTTAACCACGAAAACATCAGTATTACCGTTTAGAAATGTTTTCTTAAAAAAGAAATTGAACCATTAATTCATTATTTACTGTAATTAATTTTAACGTTTAAAATTAATTTAAAATTTCACCGCAATTTCAAAGCTTCAAAATTTATATTTAAAATAGGGGCTTGTAGGGACAAAGGCCCCTATTCTTATTGAAACAAATTTTAAACTTTTGTAACATAATTTTATTTTTTAATACAAATTAATTTAATATAATACAAGTTTTTCATAACGAAATTTCCTTATAAACTATATTTTTTGTAAATGCGTTTTCAATTTGATTTTTTTGACCAATCCTATTTTCAATATGTATCTTTAATCCATCTTGAGATTTTACTCGACTTGGTGTAACATATAGTTGATCATGTATAAAAACAGGTTTGGTTAATTGAAGCCCATCTGTTAGGAATGTTTGATTCTGAGCCTTATTTATAGTTATGGAAAATGCAAGTCCTAAAGAAATTTGGTTCCTTTTCATTTGGCATGTTAGGATCAGTTGATATTAATTTAATTATTGGTACAAATATGATATTTCTATTCCAGAACCAGCGATTATTTCTAGTTTAATACACTTGTGAAACATATCTAGTACGATAAGACGTACTCCATTAACTAAACCTCATCCTAAGTTCATATTTATAATTAATATTTAATACTGTTAAAATATTTGTACTCAGTTGTTTTTAATATAATATTTATACAGCTGTTTCTCAGCTGAAATATTTGAAAATCATACTCAGCTGTTTTTCATTGAAATGTATTTCTTATGGAGATTTTGGGCATTTAAGTTCCTCAAAACCTTATAAATGTTGTAAATTTTAAAAAAAACCTATATTTTCCCCGCTCCTTCGTGTCAATACATTTACATTGAGCCATCTCCCAGCTTCATACGACTTCCCGAGCTCCCACAATGCTTCTCTCACAACTTGGCTTACGAAATTATATATATATATATGGATTTTACATGTATAGTTATCTCCACGCTTTTCACATTCACCTTTCTTTAGAGTGTCGGTCTCTTTCTGTCGTTCGTCTTATTTCCTTTGTCTCTACATCGTCGAGGTAGTTTTATTCTTCTTCGTCTCAAGCCATTCGTTTTTTGATTCGCATCATTGACTTGTCATCTTTTGGTCTTCTAAAACTCAATTTATGTAACAACTCAATTTTTGCAGTGAAAACTTCTATAGCGACGCCTACAAAACTTATTGGATGAAGGTATTCCATCAAGACAAAATAAGAATTAAATTTATGGCCTCAATATTTTTTTTTGCTATATATGTTTTATATATACGTTTTAAATTAAATTAATGTTTTTGTTCAGTACTTCTGAAGATGGTTACCTTGTAACTGAAATGTACATCAGGTGAATAAATAAAGTTATTTTGTGGTTATTGGGTTTATTATTTCAAATATTATAGCTGATTTTATGTTATACGTTATGCTGTAAAACAACTGTTTTAACACGTAGGATATGTTATTTTATTCATTGAACATTATTAAACAGGTTATTATTAAATAGTTTTGATCAGTTAATAAATATATTTGTTTATTTAAATTTTGATAAATCTCAATACAAATAACCCAATATAACGGTAATAATACGTTACGTATTTTTAATCCAATTTTGGAAATGAAAACATTCCTAGGCGTCTGATAAGAAATACTTAGGTAATTTCTCATTACGCAAAATTTTTGTAGATGTGACTGTAAACATTTTTTTGTGTTCTATATACCAGATGACGATTTGTTGTCTATTTTAGCTGTAGCTGTTAGCTGCAGGCATAAAAGGCATCTAAGCTGTCTGTTAAATTTATTCTTTCTCCTCATCTTGGCTGTGCTACAAGATCATTAGCATTATACATTTGCTGACATTTTCTTTATTTGTCTTTTTTATAATTCAACTTACCGCCCCGTTTTGACACTAATTAATATTTTAATTTTATTACTGATTAAATTCGTATTTTCATACCTCGAATGAAACATGACACAAGCATAACCTCTATTGGAAACAAAAACAGCTGTTTTATGAAATCACATGTTAGATGAATTGTAAAATCAGCTTATTGAAAAATTATTGATGGAATATCTACAAATGGAATGACAAACTCTAAGAACCTATTAGATAGCACCTGCTCTAATCTTAAGCGGGCCTGTACAAAGTGAAGTAACATTTTTATAAAGTTGTGTAAGGTTGCTAAAAGGAAGATCAAGTTTATACACAGTTATGTCAAGCTTTAATACGTATCTACTAAAACCTACGTACAACCCATCGAAAACCAGTTTTGTTGCGAGAAATTTCCCTGCACAAGACTGCCGAGCGGTAGCAATTTCAAGTGCTAATGCATTCCGGTACCGATTTGATCAGACATCAATATAATTTTTTAAAGACTCTGTAACAAATTTATTGCGTTAAATTGTCAATTCATAGCTTAAGAACTACAATTCAAGTTTTCATTGCTATTTTTAACTTCATCCGATCCCAAAATAAAACACTTTGACAAAAATCCCAACTTTTTTTGTAATTAAGTAAAAATTCTGAAACTTATAAATGTGGTATACAAATATATGTGCTACAACCTATTAAATTTTTAACACGAT
>JBAIZL010000002.1:200403041-200513041 GCA_036971475.1 Prosapia bicincta
TGGTGCCTTCAAAGCAGATCAAAGCTTCCCGCTTGACGGTTTAACAAATACTACAATCCCTTTCCCCTGTCTGACCAACCCTCGTAGTGCGTAGTTAGTCAAGTTAAGGGTTGCTAATAAGTGCAGTCATTGATTTTGTAAGAACTCTATTTTGTAAAATCCCAACTGACGACCCTGCTCATCTACATCATTACACCCAATAACTATTTGCTTGCATTTAGCTATATTTATCTCGTACTTAGTTACAGTTTCTTCCGTAGTACAAGTTTGGCGCTAGTGTATTGGTTTTATAATTTAATGTACAACATAAAAAGTAGTTGATATTTAAAACGTTTTAGTGATTTCTTGAATTTGGGAAGGAAATCTATACATAAAGATGAATTTAGACACACTCATCGAAGTACAGTCTAAACTGTAATAAGATACTTACTTTACTTTATCCAATGCCCGCCTTTGGCTGTTGAACCATTCGGCGCCGAGCTTCCCGGTAACGACCAGTTCTGGACAAGTTGAAATGTGGTCCCCATTCATAATACCATTGAGACAGAGCGGACGTAATAAGATGAAGACTTATAGTTTTGAGTGTGTTTTGGCTTTGTAATTAAACAGTTCGTTATGAACAAAATTTGAAAAATTTTGAAATTAAGGGGCAAAAATTGCGAATTAAATTGATTTTAAAAACAACGTATACTGTACAAAGTAGAAAACAATTTTTTTTTTTTTTAATGTACGATTCGTAATGTAAGTGAATAGTAAGAAACAAAAACCAAATCTATTGTTAACAACTTGAAGCAACTGTGGCGTAAATGTTTATATTAATTAAAACAAACTCTTACCACAAATTCAACAATTTTTATTTTAACCTTATGTACATTTCGATCACAAAGTAATCATCTTCAGAGGTATTTTACAAATAACTGTTATTTGTAAAATACCTCTGAAGATGATTACTTTGTGATCGAAATGTACATAAGGTTGAAATAAAAATTGTTGAATTTGTGGTAAGAGGTTGTTTTAAATTTAATATATTAATTTCATAAATATTAATTTTGTAATTAAACAGAAAAAAATATTCATTAATTAATTAAATTTCGTTTTATACAAGAAAAACTTTTCCCAATAAAAGGGGCATCATATGCAATATATTTATTTCGTCCCATTTGGCTTGAAATAAATTAAATTTGATTTCATAAAACAGCTGATTTTATGTTATAGGTTATGTGGTAGAACAGCTGTTTTAAGGAATAGGTTATGTTACTTTATTAATACTAACTGTAATGATTTATTAAAAAGTAAATAAAACAAAATTGTCTTTGTTGACCTAAGTAGGAATTGACTTTAAAAAAATGTTTGTTTATGCTACTTGTTTATTTTTAGAAAACACCATGATCAAAATAAGTAGTTTCAACACTATTAACTTAGGCTGCTTCTGAAGGCAATTCCAAGGGAAACGCAATTAATCATATTGCAAATGTTTTGGTGGACATCTGGTTTCGTGGAATAAAGTATCTGATTCATAAATTATAATTGTGCGTGTTTTATGGCAATAGGTGGGCGCGTGCGTGTGAGCTGGCGTGGGGGCGAGCAGGTTGCGGTTAGACTTTAATTTTAATAGGGCCAGTTGTCGCATATTTGCACGCGTCCGCGCTCTACAGCAAACGCGAATAAATCTCCGACTCCAGCGCGGTAAATACAGGCCCAAACGTTCAGGGCACACGCAGCCATTTGTCCGGCGCGGTTTGACGCTTTAATCGTCAGCTTCTAATCCAGCTGGTTTACTTGAATAAGTATTTTCCCTCTAACATTTACATTGCAACTATGGACACCAGGTTTGTTAGGGCACACCCTTTACTCCGGTTGGGAGTAGGTTTATGTCATTTAAGAGACCCTGTCATTATTTCCCCCTTGATCTAGGGTTAGCGTTCCCTGACCTGGATGGGGTTTATCATTTCCCAAAAACAAGTCCCTAGTCTGAGGGTCTGAGAGTAAATAAAGGTCCGATTGCCCTACCTGGACTCTACGCAGAGAGGACGATGCAGGAACCATGGGTCTGACTTGTAGATGATGTTTGCCCTCAGCTAATGATGTAGCACTTTAACTGTGGTTAATAATTGGAACGTGACTTTCCGTTACAGAGGGGCATGATTGCTCCACAAAAAGTTCTATTGTTGCTAAAATATACAAAGTGTTCGAAAACAGATAGTTTATTCATTTTTCGAACGAACGTCTTTTAGACAAAAACGTTTATATTTGAAATATTTACTGTTATTTTCCGACACTAACTGAAAACACGAACAAAAAGATTTGTTTTTCCACAAATCTGGATTGGAAGAACATTGTGGGAAATTAATTGTATTTGAAAAGGCTTCTCAGATCCAGGTACCTTCAAAGATGCTAATTCGAAGGCCATGGTAATCTCAGTAAGGAGTTTGGGGATGGGTTCTAGTGGTGCGGGACATTGGGATGCAGTGACCAGATACCATCTGGGCGAGCGATCTGGGCAGAGAGACCAGAAAAACTCGAAGCAACTGCGAGGCCATGGTAATCTCAGTAAGGAGTTTGGGGATGGGTTCTAGTGGTGCGGGACATTGGGATGCAGTGACAAGATACCATCAGGGCGAGCGATCTGGGCAGAGAGACCAGAACAACTCGAAGCAACTGCGAGGCCTTGGTAATCTCAGTAAGGAGTTTGGGGATGGGTTCTAATGGTGCGGGACATTGGGATGCAATGACAAGATACCATCTGGGCGAGCGATCTGGGCAGAGAGACCAGAACAACTCGAAGCAACTGCGAGGCCATGGTAATCTCAGTAAGGAGTTTGGGGATGGGTTCTAGTGGTGCGGGACATTGGGATGCAGTGACAAGATACCATCTGAGCGAGCGATCTGGGCAGAGAGACCAGAACAACTCGAAGCAACTGCGAGGCCTTGGTAATCTCAGTAAGGAGTTTGGGGATGGGTTCTAATAGTGCGGGACATTGGGATGCAGTGACAAGATACCATCTGGGCGAGCGATCAGAGAGACCAGAACAACTCGAAGCAACTGCGAGGTCATGGTAATCTCAGTAAGGAGTTTGGGGATGGGTTCTAGTGGCGCGGGACATTGGGATGCAGAGACAAGATACCATCTGGGCGAGCGATCAGCAAGGCTAGAACAACTCGAAGCAACTGCGGCGTACATTATATCAATTGTTTAAATCCTCTTAAACACAATTAAACTGTTTAGTTACTTAAATCCTCGATAAGCAATCACCTTCAGAGGAATCTGTTAAAGTAACTCTCTTGTGTAAGAAGAGTAGTCGAAGGTGGATCCGAAAAAGTAGACAATCCCACAGTGTCTGGATGGAGTATCGCCTTGTCCCAAGGTCGGACCGGTGACAACTCCAAGTTATATTATAAGGATTTCGGGCTCCTACATCTATCTCAGGAGTGACGTTTACCCCCCCCCCCGTTCGGAATCCAGGAGTTTGAGGTTGGGTTCATAGGGACGTGGATCCACAAGCTGGAGTATAGATAAACAGGAAAATGTCTCACTATCTCCATGTTCTTCCGATGTAGTGAGACAAGGCGACCGCCTGATTGAACTTCATCTACATTCCCATATTTCACCACTTTTCCTCCTAAACATTTCACAGAGACACTGGACCTAGGATTAGGAGGGTTTCAACGAATCTGCTTTCTCCATATTTCACCACTTTTCCTCCTAAACATTTCACAGAGACACTGGACCTAGGACTAGGAGGGTTTCAATGAATCTGCTTTCTCCATATTTCACCACTTTTCCTCCTAAACATCACAGAGACACTGGACCTAGGATTAGGAGGGTTTCAACGAATCTGCTTTCTCCATATTTCACCACTTTTCCTCCTAAACATTTCACAGAGACACTGGACCTAGGATTAGGAGGGTTTCAACGAATCTGCATTCTCCATATTTCACCACTTTTCCTCCTAAACATTTCACAGAGACACTGGACCCAGGATTAGGAGCGTTTCAACGAATCTGCTTTCTCCATATTTCCCCACCTTTCCTCCTAAACATTTCACAGATACACTGGGCCTAGGATTAGGAGGGTTTCAACGAATCTGCTTTCTCCATATTTCACCACTTTTCCTCCTAAACATTTCACAGAGACACTGGACCTAGGATTAGGAGGGTTTCAACGAATCTGCTTTCTCCATATTTCCCCACTTTTCCTCCTAAACATTTCACAGAGACACTGGACCTAGGATTAGGAGGGTTTCAACGCATCTGCTTTCTCCATATTTCTCCACTTTTCCTCCTAAACATTTCACAGAGACACTGGGCCTAGGATGAGGAGGGTTTCAATGAATCTGCTTTCTCCATATTTTACCACTTTTTCTCCTAAACATTTCACAGAGACACTGGACCTAGAATTAGGAGGGTTTCAACGAATCTGCTTTCTCCATATTTCACTACTTTTCCTCCTAAACATTTCACAGAGACACTGGACCTAGGATTAGGAGGGTTTCAACGAATCTGCTTTCTCCATATTTCACCACTTTTCCTCCTAAACATTTCACAGAGACACTGGACCTAGGACTACGAGGGTTTCAACGAATCTGCTTTCTCCATATTTCACCACTTTTCCTCCTAAACATTTCACAGAGACACTGGACCTAGGATTAGGAGGGTTTCAACGAATCTGCTTTCTCCATATTTCACCACTTTTCCTCCTAAACATTTCACAAAGACACTGGACCTAGGATTAGGAGGGTTTCAACGAATCTGCTTTCTCCATATTTCACCACTTTTCCTCCTAAACATTTCACAGAGACACTAAGCCTAGGGTTAGGAGGGTTTCAACGAATCTGCTTTCTCCATATTTCACCACTTTTCCTCCTAAACATTTCACAGAGACACTGGACCTAGGATTAGGACGGTTTCAACGAATCTGCTTTCTCCATATTTCACCAATTTTCCTCCTAAACATTTTACAAAGATACTGGACCTAGGATTAGGAGGGTTTCAACGAATCTGCTTTCTCCATATTTCACCACTTTTCCTCCTAAACATTTCACAGAGACACTGGGCCTAGGATTAGGAAGGTTTCAACGAATCTGCTTTCTCCATATTTCACCACCTTTCCTCCTAAACATTTCACAGAGACACTGGACCTAGGATTAGGAGGGTTTCAACGAATCTACATTCTCCATATTTCACCACTTTTCCTCCTAAACATTTCACAGAGACACTGGACCTAGGATTAGGAGGGTTTCAACGAATCTGCTTTCTCCATATTTCACCACTTTTCCTCCTAAACATTTCACAGAGACACTGGACCTAGGATTAGGAGGGTTTCAACGAATCTGCATTCTCCATATTTCACCACTTTTCCTCCTAAACATTTCACAGAGACACTGGACCCAGGATTAGGAGCGTTTCAACGAATCTGCTTTCTCCATATTTCCCCACCTTTCCTCCTAAACATTTCACAGATACACTGGGCCTAGGATTAGGAGGGTTTCAACGAATCTGCTTTCTCCATATTTCACCACTTTTCCTCCTAAACATTTCACAGAGACACTGGACCTAGGATTAGGAGGGTTTCAACGAATCTGCTTTCTCCATATTTCCCCACTTTTCCTCCTAAACATTTCACAGAGACACTGGACCTAGGATTAGGAGGGTTTCAACGCATCTGCTTTCTCCATATTTCTCCACTTTTCCTCCTAAACATTTCACAGAGACACTGGGCCTAGGATGAGGAGGGTTTCAATGAATCTGCTTTCTCCATATTTTACCACTTTTTCTCCTAAACATTTCACAGAGACACTGGACCTAGAATTAGGAGGGTTTCAACGAATCTGCTTTCTCCATATTTCACTACTTTTCCTCCTAAACATTTCACAGAGACACTGGACCTAGGATTAGGAGGGTTTCAACGAATCTGCTTTCTCCATATTTCACCACTTTTCCTCCTAAACATTTCACAGAGACACTGGACCTAGGACTACGAGGGTTTCAACGAATCTGCTTTCTCCATATTTCACCACTTTTCCTCCTAAACATTTCACAGAGACACTGGACCTAGGATTAGGAGGGTTTCAACGAATCTGCTTTCTCCATATTTCACCACTTTTCCTCCTAAACATTTCACAAAGACACTGGACCTAGGATTAGGAGGGTTTCAACGAATCTGCTTTCTCCATATTTCACCACTTTTCCTCCTAAACATTTCACAGAGACACTAAGCCTAGGGTTAGGAGGGTTTCAACGAATCTGCTTTCTCCATATTTCACCACTTTTCCTCCTAAACATTTCACAGAGACACTGGACCTAGGATTAGGACGGTTTCAACGAATCTGCTTTCTCCATATTTCACCAATTTTCCTCCTAAACATTTTACAAAGATACTGGACCTAGGATTAGGAGGGTTTCAACGAATCTGCTTTCTCCATATTTCACCACTTTTCCTCCTAAACATTTCACAGAAACACTGGACCTAGGATTAGGAGGGTTTCAACAAATCTGCTTTCTCCATATTTCACCACTTTTCCTCCTAAACATTTCACAGAGACACTGGACCTAGGATTAGGAAGGTTTCAACGAATGTGCATTCTCCATATTTCACCACTTTTCCTCCTAAACATTTCACAGAGACACTGGGCCTAGGATTAGGAAGGTTTCAACGAATCTGCTTTCTCCATATTTCACCACTTTTCCTCCTAAACATTTCACAGAGACACTGGACCTAGGATTAGGAGGGTTTCAACGAATCTACATTCTCCATATTTCACCACTTTTCCTCCTAAACATTTCACAGAGACACTGGACCTAGGATTAGGAGGGTTTCAACGAATCTGCTTTCTCCATATTTCACCACTTTTCCTCCTAAACATTTCACAGAGACACTGGACCTAGGATTAGGAGCGTTTCAACGAATCTGCTTTCTCCATATTTCACCACTTTTCCTCCTAAACATTTCACAGAGACACTGGACCCAGGATTAGGAGCGTTTCAACGAATCTGCTTTCTCCATATTTCCCCACCTTTCCTCCTAAACATTTCACAGATACACTGGGCCTAGGATTAGGAGGGTTTCAACGAATCTGCTTTCTCCATATTTCACCACTTTTCCTCCTAAACATTTCACAGAGACACTGGACCTAGGATTAGGAGGGTTTCAACGAATCTGCTTTCTCCATATTTCCCCACTTTTCCTCCTAAACATTTCACAGAGACACTGGACCTAGGATTAGGAGGGTTTCAACGCATCTGCTTTCTCCATATTTCTCCACTTTTCCTCCTAAACATTTCACAGAGACACTAGGCCTAGGATGAGGAGGGTTTCAACGAATCTGCTTTCTCCATATTTTACCACTTTTTCTCCTAAACATTTCACAGAGACACTGGACCTAGAATTAGGAGGGTTTCAACGAATCTGCTTTCTCCATATTTCACCACTTTTCCTCCTAAACATTTCACAGAGACACTGGACCTAGGATTAGGAGGGTTTCAACGAATCTGCTTTCTCCATATTTCACCACTTTTCCTCCTAAACATTTCACAGAGACACTGGACCTAAGACTACGAGGGTTTCAACGAATCTGCTTTCTCCATATTTCACCACTTTTCCTCCTAAACATTTCACAGAGACACTGGACCTAGGATTAGGAGGGTTTCAACGAATGTGCATTCTCCATATTTCACCACTTTTCCTCCTAAACATTTCACAAAGACACTGGACCTAGAATTAGGAGGGTTTCAACGAATCTGCTTTCTCCATATTTCACCACTTTTCCTCCTAAACATTTCACAGAGACACTAAGCCTAGGGTTAGGAGGGTTTCAACGAATCTGCTTTCTCCATATTTCACCACTTTTCCTCCTAAACATTTCACAGAGACACTGGACCTAGGATTAGGACGGTTTCAACGAATCTGCTTTCTCCATATTTCACCAATTTTCCTCCTAAACATTTTACAAAGATACTGGACCTAGGATTAGGAGGGTTTCAACGAATCTGCTTTCTCCATATTTCACCACTTTTCCTCCTAAACATTTCACAGAAACACTGGACCTAGGATTAGGAGGGTTTCAACAAATCTGCTTTCTCCATATTTCACCACTTTTCCTCCTAAACATTTCACAGAGACACTGGACCTAGGATTAGGAAGGTTTCAACGAATGTGCATTCTCCATATTTCACCACTTTTCCTCCTAAACATTTCACAGAGACACTGGGCCTAGGATTAGGAAGGTTTCAACGAATCTGCTTTCTCCATATTTCACCACTTTTCCTCCTAAACATTTCACAGAGACACTGGACCTAGGATTAGGAGGGTTTCAACGAATCTACATTCTCCATATTTCACCACTTTTCCTCCTAAACATTTCACAGAGACACTGGACCTAGGATTAGGAGGGTTTCAACGAATCTGCTTTCTCCATATTTCACCACTTTTCCTCCTAAACATTTCACAGAGACACTGGACCTAGGATTAGGAGCGTTTCAACGAATCTGCTTTCTCCATATTTCCCCACTTTTCCTCCTAAACATTTCACAGAGACACTGGACCTAGGATTAGGAGGGTTTCAACGAATCTGCTTTCTCCATATTTCACCACTTTTCCTCTTAAACATTTCACAGAGACTCTGGACCTAGGATTATGAGGGTTTCAACGAATCTGCTTTCTCCATATTTCACCACTTTTCCTCCTAAACATTTCACAGAGACACTGGACCTAGGATTAGGAGGGTTTCAACGAATCTGCTTTCTCCATATTTCACCACTTTTCCTCCTAAACATTTCACAGAAACACTGGACCTAGGATTAGGAGGGTTTCAACAAATCTGCTTTCTCCATATTTCACCACTTTTCCTCCTAAACATTTCACAGAGACACTGGACCTAGGATTAGGAAGGTTTCAACGAATGTGCATTCTCCATATTTCACCACTTTTCCTCCTAAACATTTCACAGAGACACTGGGCCTAGGATTAGGAAGGTTTCAACGAATCTGCTTTCTCCATATTTCACCACCTTTCCTCCTAAACATTTCACAGAGACACTGGACCTAGGATTAGGAGGGTTTCAACGAATCTACATTCTCCATATTTCACCACTTTTCCTCCTAAACATTTCACAGAGACACTGGACCTAGGATTAGGAGGGTTTCAACGAATCTGCTTTCTCCATATTTCACCACTTTTCCTCCTAAACATTTCACAGAGACACTGGGCCTAGGATTAGGAGGGTTTCAACGAATCTGCTTTTCTCCATATTTCACCACTTTTCCTCCTAAACATTTCACAGAGACACTGGGCCTAGGATGAGGAGAGTTTCAACGAATCTGCTTTCTAGGTTTTAGATGTGAGGGGTTCCTCCCGGGTAAAGGGAGGATCCACAATCTGCATCATATGTTGGTATATTCGGAGGTGAAATAGCCACAATTTGTGGATTCACCAAGGGTGCGGGCTCACTGTCTGCGGCCGTTTTGTAAATATGAAAAAGTCGTCCCACTCTAACAATGTCGGCAACTGGACCGATGTTTGGCTAAACAATAATGTACTCCAGAGCTGTTGGGAAAAATATTAATGTTATTTTGTAAACACACTGAATATTATTAATATATATTTAAGTGAGGCACCTACTGTTTAAACATAGTTTCAACTGTTGCAGGAAATGTTTTAAAATAATTTTAAATGATTCATGAAATGTTTAGATATAATTTTATTTTATGCATAACCGTTTAAATATAATATATATTGATGCATGTCTAAATATAATTTTAATTGATGCACGACCTGTTTAAACAATTTTGATTGTTGCATAAAATGTTTGAATATAATTTTAAATCGTTGCATAAATGTTTAAACATAATTTTAATTGTTGGATGAAATGTTTTAAAATAATTTATATTGATGCATGAACTGTCTAAACATAGTTTTAATTGTTACACGAACCGTTTAAACAATTTTAATTGATTGATGAACTGTTATAACACAATTTTAATTGTTGGATCAAGGTTTCAATATAATTTTAATTGATGCACGAACTGTTTAAACATAATTTCAATTGTTACATGAAACGTTTAAATATAGTTTTAATTGTTGCATAAATGTTTAAATATAATTTTAAATATAATTTAAATTGTTGCATAAATGTTTAAATATAATTTTAATTGATGCACAAACTGTTTAAACATAATTTAAATTGTTACATGAAACGTTTAAATATAGTTTTAATTGTTGCATAAATGTTTAAATATAATTTTAAATATAATTTAAATTGTTGCATAAATGTTTAAATATAATTTTAATTGATGCACAAACTGTTTAAACATAATTTCAATTGTTACATGAAACGTTTAAATATAGTTTTAATTGTTGCATAAATGTTTAAATATAATTTTAAATATAATTTAAATTGTTGCATAAATGTTTAAATATAATTTTAATTGTTGGATGAAATGTTTTAAAATAATTTATATTGACGCATGAACTGTCTAAACATAGTTTTAATTGTTACACGAACCGTTTAAACAATTTTAATTGATTGATGAACTGTTATAACACAATTTTAATTGTTGGATCAATGTTTCAATATAATTTTAATTGATGCACGAACTGTTTAAACATAATTTCAATTGTTACATGAAACGTTTAAATATAGTTTTAATTGTTGCATAAATGTTTAAATATAATTTTAAATATAATTTAAATTGTTGCATAAATGTTTAAATATAATTTTAATTGATGCACAAACTGTTTAAACATAATTTAAATTGTTACATGAAACGTTTAAATATAGTTTTAATTGTTGCATAAATGTTTAAATATAATTTTAATTGATGCACAAACTGTTTAAACATAATTTCAATTGTTACATGAAACGTTTAAATATAGTTTTAATTGTTGCATAAATGTTTAAATATAATTTAAATTGTTGCATAAATGTTTAAATATAATTTTAATTGATGCACAAACTGTTTAAACATAATTTAAATTGATACATTAAACGTTTAAATAAAATTTTAATTGTTGCATAAATGTTTAAATATAATTTTAATTTATGCACGAACTGTTTAAACATAATTTTAATTGTTGGATGAAATGTTTAAATATAAATTTAAATTTTAAATAATGCTTACATTTTTAAATATATTTTTGATTGTTGCATCACCTGTTTAATAGTTTTAAGATAGCGTAAAAAAAGGTTGAATTAGAAGCTCAAGTTCAAGATGGAAACGATTAATATAAAGGACTACTTTTGAGTTAAGGAACATAATGAAACAATACAAATTTTTAATCACCGCTGAAGAAAGATAACCAATACGTGTGTGACTAGGCCTCAAGTGACGGTCGAGATATACTGGCAACTTGGAGGGGGAAACAGAAGCATCCGCGGTACGCGTAAAAACAATGGAGATATTGTGGAGAATTCTTCCTGCTGTTGACGTCCTTCGGCGCAGCATTATGACTGACCCACATCCACCACTTGTCTATTTCCCGTCTCAAGGCCCTGCTCTATCAACGTCCCACATTAACTCTGCTCTTAACAAGCCAAGTAGACAATTTACTTTTCAGTTGTCTGAAATATATATTTTTATTCCACGATTGTTCACTGTGATTTTAATGAGTTCTGATAAGATCGGGTTGCATAATGTAGAAGACATAAAATATTTAACATAACGTAACTGATAATGTAATGCATTTTTATTTTGCAGTACTGAAAACTAAAAGTTCTTATTTTGGTAAATCTTAAGATTCATCAAAAAGAATAAACTACGATAACCTAACCTTACATAGCATAACATAACCCAACCTAACCTAACATAACATAACATAACCCTACCTAACCTAACATAACATAACATAACCCTACCTAACCTAACCTTACATAGCATAACATAACCCAACCTAACCTAACATAACATAACATAACCCTACCTAACCTAACATAACATAACCCTACCTAACCTAACATAACATAACATAACCCTACCTAAACTAACGTAACATAACATAACCCAACCTAACCTTACATAGCATAACATAACCCTACCTAACGTAACATAGCATAACATAACCCAACCTAACCTTGCATAGCATAACATAACCCAACCTAACCTTACATAGCATAACATAACCCAACCTAACCTTACATAGCATAACATAACCCTACCTAACGTAACATAGCATAACATAACCCAACCTAACCTTACATAGCATAACATAACCCAACCTAACCTAACATAACATAACCCTACCTAACCTAACATATTTTAACATACCCCAACTTGCCCTAATCCGACCTAACCTAACCTAGGTTGCTAGATGGTGTAACCGATTAATACCTCGAGACTTACAGTGCCCTTCATAACATTGTTACATTACCTTTTATCGACGCATTTCCAAGAGCCTTCATCACTCAGAGCTTTCTATTAAAGTTTATAAAGTTTGGGAGATGCTAGGTTTCACCAATTACGGTGGCTAAATGTTGGCTTTGGAAATAAAACAATGAATATTTCTTAGGAATTTGTTTTGTTAACAAAGAGCGAGTACATTTTGATTAGGTGGGAAAATATTTACTGTGTCTCTGATATCAAACCCGAGATTTACCGAGTGTATGATGATAACCATTCGAATTGTACGATGATCACCGAAGAGTTCGGGCTCTTTAAGCAAATCGATCCGGATACAGTACTTTAGTAGTACTTTATTAATGGTAGTATATTTCAGTTTTCATAGTGATATGATTTGTAGTATAAATTCGTCAATAAATAATTGCTTAAAAGGCATCGTGTTTGCAAAGCGAGGTTACGCCTGCGCCGGTATCTGCCCTTGTATATAGTAACATATGTATACAAGGATAAACACTACCTGTCGGTGAATCTGTGTCCTTATATTCTTCCGCTATCTCCTTACGGTGCTACTCGAAGCGTTTTAGGGTGACTCCATGTTCCTAACTTATAGTTCCCCACTATTGAAGGAGATAGGATCATTCGTAACGCGAAAAGTATGAATTGCTTTTAGTAGATGAATTATTAACCGTAAATCCCTAGAAATAGACAAAGGTTTACGCTTAGTCGAAATCGATAGTTTACAGTCTCAAAGCAACGAAATCCTCATAAAAAATAGCTACACAAAATTTGTGGTATAACCATAGCAACTGAAAGCTTTCACCCTATATGCATACCGTAGGACACGCCCACTTACGTGCTACCAACATAACAACAATGAATATTGCATTAATCTAGAGCTTTGATTGGGCCGTGATTCATTATTTACGAATTCCATTTTTATATTTATTAATATACAACTTTCCATATGCGTCTAATACGTTAAACCTCTTGTCTTAAGCCTTCAGATTCGGTGTAACATTTAGTCCATGGTTTGACGAAATCATATTTCTCCCATATATTCGACACCTAAATGTCTTTTACAAAGGTCTTTAGAAAGGTAACGTAATAGAGCCCCAGAGGGGTTGTAATTAAGTATCCCATTGATGAGTGATATAAAAATAGGACCCCTCCCAGAGTCAGGTACCATGGACCAGTTACGTCGATGAGAACCCTACTCCCCCAGAGTCAGGTACCGTGAACCAGTTACGTTGACGAGACCCGCCCCCCCCGAGTCAGGTACCGTGAGCCAGTTACGTTGATTAGAAAGAGTCAGGTACCGTGAGCCAGTTACGTTGATTAGCCCCCCCCAGAGTCAGGTACCGTGAGCTCGTTACATTGACGAGACCCCTCCCAGAGTCAGGTACCGTGAGCTAGTTACGTTGATTAGAAAGAGTCAGGTACCGTGAGCCAGTTACGTTGATTAGACCCCCTCCGGAGTCAGCTACCGTGAGCTCGTTACATTGACGAGACCCCTCCCAGAGTCAGGTACCGTGAGCCAGTTACGTTGATTAGAAAGAGTCAGGTACCGTGAGCCAGTTACGTTGACGAGACCTGCCCCCCCCCCCCAGAGTCAGGTACCGTGAGCTAGTTACGTTGATTAGAAAGAGGCAGGTACCGTGAGCCAGTTACGTTGATTAGACCCCCCCCGGAGTCAGCTACCGTGAGCTCGTTACATTGACGAGACCCCTCCCAGAGTCAGGTACCGTGAGCCAGTTACGTTGATTAGAAAGAGTCAGGTATCGTGAGCCAGTTACGTTGACGAGACCTGCCCCCCCCCCAGAGTCAGGTACCGTGAGCTAGTTACGTTGATTAGAAAGAGTCAGGTACCGTGAGCCAGTTACGTTGATTAGACCCCCCCCCCGGAGTCAGCTACCGTGAGCTCGTTACATTGACGAGACCCCTCCCAGAGTCAGGTACCGTGAGCTAGTTACGTTGACGAGACCTGCCCCCCCCCCCAGAGTCAGGTACCGTGAGCTAGTTACGTTGATTAGAAAGAGTCAGGTACCGTGAGCCAGTTACGTTGATTAGACCCCCCCCCCCCGGAGTCAGCTACCGAGAGCGCGTTACATTGACGAGACCCCCCCCCAGAGTCAGGTACCGTGAGCCAGTTACGTTGATTAGACCCCCCCCCCCCGGAGTCAGCTACCGAGAGCGCGTTACATTGACGAGACCCCCCCCCCCAGAGTCAGGTACCGTGAGCCAGTTACGTTGATTAGACCCCCCCCCCGGAGTCAGCTACCGAGAGCGCGTTACATTGACGAGACCCCTCCCAGAGTCAGGTACCGTGAGCTAGTTACGTTGACGAGACCTGCCCCCCCCCCCAGAGTCAGGTACCGTGAGCTAGTTACGTTGATCAGAAAGAGTCAGGTACCGTGAGCCAGTTACGTTGATTAGACCCCCCCCCGGAGTCAGCTACCGAGAGCGCGTTACATTGACGAGACCCCCCCCCCCCCAGAGTCAGGTACCGTGAGCTAGTTACGTTGACGAGACCTGCCCCCCCCTCCCCAGAGTCAGGTACCGTGAGCTAGTTACGTTGATTAGAAAGAGTCAGGTACCTTGAGCCAGTTACGTTGATTAGACCCCCCCCGGTGTCAGCTACCGTGAGCTAGTTACATTGACGAGACCCATCCCAGAGTCAGGTACCGTGAGCTAGTTACGTTGATTAGAAAGAGTCAGGTACCTTGAGCCAGTTACGTTGATTAGACCCCCCCCCCCCGGTGTCAGCTACCGTGAGCTAGTTACATTGACGAGACCCCTCCCAGAGTCAGCTACCGTGAGCTCGTTACATTGACGGGACCCCTCCCAGAGTCAGGTACCGTGAGCTAGTTACGTTGACGAGACCTGCCCCCTTAGAGTCAGGTACTGTAAGCCCGTTATATTGACGAGACCCCTCCCAGAGTCAGGTACCGTGAGCTAGTTACGTTGACGAGACCTGCCCCCCCCAGAGTCAGGTACCGTGAGCTAGTTACGTTGATTAGAAAGAGTCAGGTACCTTGAGCCAGTTACGTTGATTAGACCCCCCCCCGGTGTCAGCTACCGTGAGCTAGTTACATTGACGAGACCCCTCCCAGAGTCAGGTACCGTGAGCTAGTTACGTTGACGAGACCCCTCCCAGAGTCAGCTACCGTGAGCTCGTTACATTGACGAGACCCCTCCCAGAGTCAGGTACCGAGCTCGTTATATTGACGAGACCCCTCCCAGAGTCAGGTACCATGAGCTAGTTACGTTGACGAGACCTGCCCCCTTAGAGTCAGGTACTGTAAGCCCGTTATATTGACGAGACCCCTAAAACAATTCGCTGATCACCAAATGCACATTTAAGTCCTATATAATTCTGGGGCCTAAATGGACTCAATAACGATTTAGAGACGGAATAAATCGATAACACGATTGACAAATTTGGAAATATTTTACTGGAAAATATACCCCAATATAAGATATTAAAATATAATAACTAATTAACAACGTTACATTGATTAAACCTTCTTGTATGTTTCGATCACTAAGTCATTATCAGAGGATGTATACAGAGTTATATTCTGTTGTAAGTAGTGAGTTTTTTTATGCTTTTATAGAATTGCTTGTAAATAGTTTAGAACAAATCATTATGTATATTTGAAGAGGGAAATCAGGACGGCGTGACTACAGGGTTGGAATGGAGGGTGGACTAAGTTTCGACTGCAAAGCAATCATCTTCCAAGGAAATTAGTGTAATGACTAACTATCTGTGGTATACAACTATTCTTTGAGCTTATCTTGTGAGGTTATGTTAAAACAAATAAAAAACTTACACAAAAATAACAAATCAATCATTTATTGACTCATACGCGTTTCAATGACAAAGTCATCATCATCAGTGAGTGTTGCTACTACAAACTCTAACAACTAAGGTAACATGTACTAGCTACCACAGTTGTAAATTAGAGTTTGTAGTAGCAACACTCACCGATGATGACGACTTTTTAATTGAAACGCATAGGAGTCGATAAATGATTGATTTGTGAGTTTTGTGAATTTTTTTTATTTGTTTTATGCTTGGTTTGTTACTTTTAAATTAGTTAAATGTTACAGTTAGTCTTATACACGATTGAAATGTACAATAGGACGTATATAAAAAGTTTTTGTGGCTTAAGAGGTCGAAACAGTAGATAATTGGGCCATCCGTGGGTTGCCCCTTCAGCTGGCTTGTAGGCAATGTGGCCATTACTACCCTGGAACAGACCGCTATTACCCTGGGTAGTTTATATTTTCTCAAGCAACGACAATCCTGGGGCTAAAGAGCACACAGAAATTCGTCAGCACTACCTCGAATCGAACCTAGCCACGCTCTTTGCCCACCCGGCCACCTTATTTTTCCATTATCGCAACACATTGATTATTAAACGCCGCCGCAAACCGTTCCGCGTATTATTGAGTTACGCCTGTGATGTATGCAAGACTCAGCTGCAATGGACATCCGGGCGGTCCATTTGCCACAAACAGTGAATTTTAAATGCCATTGCAAATTAAACATTGTTCCGTGGAGCGGACGGATCAATAATGTATCATGAAAATACTTACGCAAGGCTTCCATTTTTATTGTATTTCCAACGTTAAATTAAACCATATGTTTTCATTTTAAAAACAATTAACGCAATCAAACTCTGAACAATCAATGTAAATGCCAACTCAAACACTGTATGAAATCACCACTTCACGTGCTGATGTTACGAGAGTAAAGAAGTCTTATGTGTTATGCTTCAATACAAACTGTTCAAAGACTCAGCTGATGAAGGTGAACGCAGCACTTTAAAGTCTCGATATGTTATAAAGGTAATGAATAGTTTTGAGTATTGAAAATATTCTTCTTGATGACGTCAATAATAAATACAAACAGAAGTTCCTACAAGTCAATTCCTAATTAGATCAACAAAGACAAACTTTTATTTTGGTTAGTTTTTATTAAATAATTACAATTAATATAAATATGGATAAACATATGACAGAATCACAATATTAAGTGGCAAAATAGAAAGCGAAATTAATTATTAAAATTAATTAATAACATTTAATCATTTTATATATATATATATATATATATATATATATATATATATATATATATATGTGTGTGTGTGTACATATATATATAAATATATATGTACATATATATAAATATAAATATATATATATATATATATATATATATATATATATATATATATATATATATATATATATATATGTACATACATATAAATAAATATATATATATATATATATATATATATATATATATATATATATATATATATATATATATATATATATATATATATATATATATATATTAAAATAGAGGCACAACGACCTGAAACTGCATTGATAAATTGCTAAAACATTTTTAGTTTAAATTTAGAATATTCACGGAAACGATTTAATTTATTAATACAGGATTCAAATAGTTTGAGTGTTCATGAGAATAATTCACATTTAATCCTCAATTATCAATCATATTTCTAATTAGCAAATAATGATAATTTAAATCCTACTATACCAAATAACAACTGTTATAAAAACTATATTAATTTGAACCATTTAAAATCCGTGGAATAATTTTAAAATTAAATACGTTTGTTAAAGGAATATTTACGATGGTTATTGTTAAACATATTTTTAAAATATTTCACAACATTTTGAAATTCGAAAAATATTCAGACAAGCGAAATATTTGTTATATATTGTTAATTAGAGTATTTAAAAAGGTAAATAGTAAAACATTACACTCAAACTTTAGTTTATCAAGCACATTTTGTAGAACATCTTCCTGTAATCAAAGGGCTTACATAACTTCAACATACACACACACACACACACACACACATATATATATATATATATATATATATATATATATGCTATGGGCATATCATACAATGGATAGCCTATTAATAACAAACCTAATACTATGGGCTGTTTATATAATGGATGGAAATATTTAGTTTAAAATAAATTGTAACGATTGAATAAACGTTTTGTAAACAGGTAATATAAACAAAAAATAATTTTGGTACGTATTATACCACTACTTAAGTTAGAAGCCACTATTTTTATAGGTTATTTTGCGGAGGACGTAAGAACACTAAATATTTAAACAGGATAGACTTTATTTAACTAACTGTGAGAGTTACTTGTCATTAGGACGTACGGTTCTTGTTTTCTGCCTCCCACAAAAAACGATGTTAGCGAGAATTGAGTTGAACTCATCGCCGCCCGTCGCGGTCACTCCCAATCGCCACATAGTTTATATTCCGGGGGTACCTCGTTCCTCTATTTAGCACTGCCCCACATCCGATTCCTAATGTAAGAGGGAAGTAATAGTAGCTTACTTACGATCTAACATAACCTAACTACCACATCGCACTGTATAATAGTTACCCCCGTATAATACACAGTACCATTTAAAAAAAAATCAATTCCTGTTTAGGTCAAGAAAGAAAAATATTATTTTAGTCACTTTTTATTATATAATTACAATTACATGAAAAAAACATAACGTATGCATTAAAACAGCTGTTCTACCACATAACCTATAATATTAAATCAGCTGTTTTTAGAAATCATATGTTATCTTTTATTTGAGGCCTAGTTGGCATATTAACTTATCCCAGAGGGTGAAGCAATGTAAGGCAAATACTGCTTTTTGATTGATCTGTAGCTCCTCCCGCTTCACCAACAACTGTCAAATTCGTAGAGCCTTTAGAAAAAATTATTTTGGCCTCAGACATGCAAGCCTCAAAATAAATTACATGGGCCTCAAATAAATGAAATGTTTATATTATTATAGTTAAATATTGGAGTTTTTAATTCACGCCAAAATATTACAATATGTACATGTACGTAAACATCAAATGTTTGTGATTTCAACTATATCATTTGGTAGAATTATTAATATTTAGCTTGCAGGGTAGGTTTCATAAACTATTTTGGTAACTAAGAACTTCAAATCAAATAAGTACTTACCTACTTTACTCGGAAATTGAACTAAGTAATTAAACAATAACTGCCATACCTATAATATAGGTACCTATGACATATTATAATATATTGTGAAACATATAATATGTTTTACATTAACAAATACCAAAATTACCACTTTCCTCTATAATAATAAAACTTGACTGCACCCCATTACCAAATAAAAAAATAAATAAAATTATATATATATATATATATATATATATATATATATATATATATATATATGAAATATGGTGATATGTTTTCTTGTAATATAGTTAATAAATTAAAAATATTTCAAAAACAAGAATACTTTTATTGAATATATTTATTCAAAGCTTTTCGCCGATAAAATAGTACCAGCATCTTCAAAAAAAAAAAAAAAAAAAAAAAATTTACTGAAGATGCTGGTACTATTTTATCGGAGAAAAGCTTTGAATAAATATATTCATTAAAAGTATTCTTCTTTTTGAAATATTTTTAATTTACTATATATATATATATATATATATATATATATATATATATATATATATATATATATATATATATATATACGTATAAAGAATAGAATATAATGTGTAGGGGGCTAAAACCTTTTAAAAAATCCTCCAGATTTATTAAAGATAAAAATTAGGTGGTTTTATATTTTCATTCAACCCAAAACCTGGAGTGCTAGGTATCACAATGTTTTAAAGATTCACGATGTTGACAGTTGTTGGTGTAGTGGAAAGAGCTACAGACCAATCAAAAGGCAGTATTTGCCTTACATTGCTTTGATTTCTGGGATCAGTTAATATGCGCCTAATAGGACTAAATAATATATTGCATACCTTGCCCCTTGTGTGAAAAGTTTTTCTCCAATGAAATACGAAAATTAATGAAGTAATATTTGAAAAAAACCGTAATATCATCAAGTGCCATATAAATAAAATATTTCATTAATGATTGAAAATTTAAACAATATAAATAAATAAATAAATATATAATTCTAATAATAATAAATAATAATATATAATTTATATATATATATATATATATATATATATATATATATATATATATATATATATATATATATATATATATATATATATAAAGAGTGGGACCTTTCAGAGCCTTCAGATAATTTCTTAATTTCTAAAAGGGTTAGAATATCGTCCAATCTTCGACCTAAATTGTTTGTTACTGGTTTGAGGTACAGTCATCCATTCCCTCCTCCGCGAAGACGAGGAATGTTGAGACAGTGAATGTCCCATTAGGCGTTGTCACAACATGTGACGGCTACGCAAAGCGCAGTATGTATTGGATTACTTTGCCTTTAGTATGTCATCTATTTAGCCTCCGCGAGGACGAGGAACGTTGTGACAGTGACTGTCCCATTAGGCGTTGTCACAACATGTGACGGCTACGCAAAGCGCAGTACGTATTGGACTACTTTGCCTTTAGTATGTCATCTATTTAGCCTCCGCGAGGACGAGGAATGTTGTGACAGTGACTGTCCCATTAGGCGTTGTCACAACATGTGACGGCTACGCAAAGCGCAGTACGTATTGGACTACTTTGCCTTTAGTATGTCATCTATTTAGCCTCCGCGAGGACGAGGAACGTTGTGACAGTGACTGTCCCATTAGGCGTTGTCACAACATGTGACGGCTACGCAAAGCGCAGTATGTATTGGATAGTATGTCATCTATTTAGCCTCCGCGAGGACGAGGAACGTTGTGACAGTGACTGTCCCATTAGGCGATGTCACAACATGTGACGGCTACGCAAAGCGCAGTATGTATTGGATTACTTTGCCTTTAGTATGTCATCTATTTAGCCTCCGCGAGGACGAGGAATGTTGTGACAGTGACTGTCCCATTAGGCGATGTCACAACATGTGACGGCTACGCAAAGCGCAGTATGTATTGGATTACTTTGCCTTTAGTATGTCATCTATTTAGCCTCCGCGAGGACGAGGAACGTTGTGACAGTGAATGTCCCATTAGGCGTTGTCACAACATGTGACGGCTACGCAAAGCGCAGTATGTATTGGATTACTTTGCCTTTAGTATGTCATCTATTTAGCCTCCGCGAGGACGAGGAACGTTGTGACAGTGACTGTCCCATTAGACGTTGTCACAACATGTGACGGCTACGCAAAGCGCAGTACGTATTGGATTACTTTGCCTTTAGTATGTCGTCTATTTAGCCTCCGCGAGGACGAGGAACGTTGTGACAGTGAATGTCCCATTAGGCGTTGTCACAACATGTGACGGCTACGCAAAGCGCAGTACGTATTGGATTACTTTGCCTTTAGTATGTCATCTATTTAGCCTCCGCGAGGACGAGGAACGTTGTGACAGTGACTGTCCCATTAGGCGTTGTCACAACATGTGACGGCTACGCAAAGCGCAGTATGTATTGGATTACTTTGCCTTTAGTATGTCATCTATTTAGCCTCCGCGAGGACGAGGAACGTTGTGACAGTGAATGTCCCATTAGGCGTTGTCACAACATGTGACGGCTACGCAAAGCGCAGTACGTATTGGATTACTTTGCCTTTAGTATGTCATCTATTTAGCCTCCGCGAGGACGAGGAACGTTGTGACAGTGACTGTCCCATTAGGCGTTGTCACAACATGTGACGGCTACGCAAAGCGCAGTACGTATTGGATTACTTTGCCTTTAGTATGTCATCTATTTAGCCTCCGCGAGGACGAGGAATGTTGAGACAGTGAATGTCCCATTAGGCGTTGTCACAACATGTGACGGCTACGCAAAGCGCAGTACGTATTGGATTACTTTGCCTTTAGTATGTCGTCTATTTAGCCTCCGCGAGGACGAGGAACGTTGTGACAGTGAATGTCCCATTAGGCGTTGTCACAACATGTGACGGCTACGCAAAGCGCAGTATGTATTGGATTACTTTGCCTTTAGTATGTCGTCTATTTAGCCTCCGCGAGGACGAGGAACGTTGTGACAGTGAATGTCCCATTAGGCGTTGTCACAACATGTGACGGCTACGCAAAGCGCAGTACGTATTGGATTACTTTGCCTTTAGTATGTCGTCTATTTAGCCTCCGCGAGGACGAGGAACGTTGTGACAGTGACTGTCCCATTAGGCGTTGTCACAACATGTGACGGCTACGCAAAGCGCAGTACGTATTGGATTACTTTGCCTTTAGTATGTCGTCTATTTAGCCTCCGCGAGGACGAGGAACGTTGTGACAGTGAATGTCCCATTAGGCGTTGTCACAACATGTGACGGCTACGCAAAGCGCAGTATGTATTGGATTACTTTGCCTTTAGTATGTCGTCTATTTAGCCTCCGCGAGGACGAGGAACGTTGTGACAGTGAATGTCCCATTAGGCGTTGTCACAACATGTGACGGCTACGCAAAGCGCAGTATGTATTGGATTACTTTGCCTTTAGTATGTCATCTATTTAGCCTCCGCGAGGACGAGGAACGTTGTGACAGTGACTGTCCCATTAGGCGATGTCACAACATGTGACGACTACGCAAAGCGCAGTACGTATTGGATTACTTTGCCTTTAGTATGTCGTCTATTTAGCCTCCGCGAGGACGAGGAACGTTGTGACAGTGAATGTCCCATTAGACGTTGTCACAACATGTGACGGCTACGCAAAGCGCAGTACGTATTGGATTACTTTGCCTTTAGTATGTCGTCTATTTAGCCTCCGCGAGGACGAGGAACGTTGTGACAGTGAATGTCCCATTAGGCGTTGTCACAACATGTGACGGCTACGCAAAGCGCAGTACGTATTGGATTACTTTGCCTTTAGTATGTCGTCTATTTAGCCTCCGCGAGGACGAGGAACGTTGTGACAGTGACTGTCCCATTAGGCGTTGTCACAACATGTGACGGCTACGCAAAGCGCAGTACGTATTGGATTACTTTGCCTTTAGTATGTCGTCTATTTAGCCTCCGCGAGGACGAGGAACGTTGTGACAGTGAATGTCCCATTAGGCGTTGTCACAACATGTGACGGCTACGCAAAGCGCAGTATGTATTGGATTACTTTGCCTTTAGTATGTCGTCTATTTAGCCTCCGCGAGGACGAGGAACGTTGTGACAGTGAATGTCCCATTAGGCGTTGTCACAACATGTGACGGCTACGCAAAGCGCAGTACGTATTGGATTACTTTGCCTTTAGTATGTCATCTATTTAGCCTCCGCGAGGACGAGGAACGTTGTGACAGTGAATGTCCCATTAGGCGTTGTCACAACATGTGACGGCTACGCAAAGCGCAGTACGTATTGGATTACTTTGCCTTTAGTATGTCATCTATTTAGCCTCCGCGAGGACGAGGAACGTTGTGACAGTGACTGTCCCACTAGGCGTTGTCACAACATGTGACGGCTACGCAAAGCGCAGTATGTATTGGATTACTTTGCCTTTAGTATGTCATCTATTTAGCCTCCGCGAGGACGAGGAACGTTGTGACAGTGAATGTCCCACTAGGCGTTGTCACAACATGTGACGGCTACGCAAAGCGCAGTATGTATTGGATTACTTTGCCTTTAGTATGTCATCTATTTAGCCTCCGCGAGGACGAGGAACGTTGTGACAGTGACTGTCCCACTAGGCGTTGTCACAACATGTGACGGCTACGCAAAGCGCAGTACGTATTGGATTACTTTGCCTTTAGTATGTCATCTATTTAGCCTCCGCGAGGACGAGGAACGTTGTGACAGTGAATGTCCCACTAGGCGTTGTCACAACATGTGACGGCTACGCAAAGCGCAGTACGTATTCTATTACTTTGCCTTTAGTATGTCATCTATTTAGCCTCCGCGAGGACGAGGAACGTTGTGACAGTGACTGTCCCACTAGGCGTTGTCACAACATGTGACGGCTACGCAAAGCGCAGTATGTATTGGATTACTTTGCCTTTAGTATGTCATCTATTTAGCCTCCGCGAGGACGAGGAACGTTGTGACAGTGAATGTCCCATTAGGCGTTGTCACAACATGTGACGGCTACGCAAAGCGCAGTACGTATTGGATTACTTTGCCTTTAGTATGTCATCTATTTAGCCTCCGCGAGGACGAGGAACGTTGTGACAGTGAATGTCCCATTAGGCGTTGTCACAACATGTGACGGCTACGCAAAGCGCAGTATGTATTGGATTACTTTGCCTTTAGTATGTCATCTATTTAGCCTCCGCGAGGACGAGGAACGTTGTGACAGTGAATGTCCCATTAGGCGTTGTCACAACATGTGACGGCTACGCAAAGCGCAGTATGTATTGGATTACTTTGCCTTTAGTATGTCATCTATTTAGCCTCCGCGAGGACGAGGAACGTTGTGACAGTGAATGTCCCATTAGGCGTTGTCACAACATGTGACGGCTACGCAAAGCGCAGTACGTATTGGATTACTTTGCCTTTAGTATGTTCAACACACTTTTCATGAAAACATACTAATTTCCACCATTTTCATATCTCCTATTATTTATAATGTGTCTACATCTGACGTTCTGAATTATTTGTTGAAAAACCTTTCTTTACTCTGTCTTTCTCAACTCTCTATTTCCACCCATTGATCTTTATTTTCTCATTAGCTTTCGAGTATCTGTGGAAAGCATTTAGCAGCCTGATACAAGGGAATGCAGCAGGACCTTGCCCTCGTATCTACAGCAGTACGCATGCGCAAACCCAGATAGAAGGGCTCCCGAAATATTAGTCACAAGCTTCACTACAAAAGTATTTGCAATAAGGGCATAGCTCTTACTTGCGATACGTAATAGAGCTCTATATTTCTTGTGAAAAAGTAGTAAAAAAAATATTAAATGCAATTCCTACTTAACCCAACAATTTTTTTTCAAATTACTTTTTATTAAATACTTACAATTTATATAAATATTTATATACGTATGACAAAATCACAATATCAAGTGACAAAATAAAAAAAAGAAAATTATTAAAATAAATAAATATTATTTAATTAATGAATAAATATTTGAAAAACTATATTATCATCAAGTGTCATCTACTACAAGTTTAAAAAAATGTAATTGAACTTGAGTGGACGGATAATTTGAACGATTGATAATTTGCACAAGATATATATATATATATATATATATATATATATATTTGTGTGTGTGTGTGTGTGTGTGTGTGTGTGTGTGTGTGTGTGTGTGTGTGTGTGTGTGTGTGTGTGTGTAAGGAGAGTGTGAACTAATAGTGAGAATTGAAAATTGGACCACAGGACTATATAAAACGGATTTTTGGCTTACAATGTGGTCAAAGGCTTTATGCAATAACCCAACCCCAATCAATAATTTGTTTACGTAACGTGTTTCAAACGTGTTAAAAGAATTTCGGTAGTCTTTAGGTTATCCCACAATGATAACATCTACAATAGAATCGTTTAGCACACTTGTAACGAGATGTTGGTAAGCAATGATTCGCCTCAGTAATACCTACCTTTGCACATGATTATCCCACATTTTCAAGATCAGGGAGATTTATTTTCCTACGTTAATGCTTCCCGTAAGTCACCTCCATTTCTACATCCTCACCGGAAGCTTGCAATCGTAACAAACACTCATTGTCAGGTGCATTAAGTTTTGTTAAAAATATATTCGCGTAGAAACAACAGTCGCAGCTGATCAGTAGGTAAGTTATTTAAACCCACATTCCTTTGCCATGGTGATTACTGGCGTAAATATTATTAAAAACTATCAAATAAAATTTGAATTAGGTCAACAAAAAACATTTTATTTTAGTGTTTTTTTAATTAATGACAATTACCTAAAGAAACAACACAATCTATCCGTTAAAACAGCTGTTTCACCACATAACCTATAACATAAAATTAGCTGTTTTATGAAATCATATTATCACTGGTTTAAGCCAAATGGGACGAAATAACTATATTTCATACATTGCTGTCCTTTTCTGAAAGGTTTTTCTCCCATATAAAACTATAATTAATTAATAAAATTTAATTTATGAATTATTGTTTGAAAAAACTGTACTAATATCAGGTGTCGTCCAGTACAAGTTTTAAAAAAAATATTTGAGTTTGAGTGGGTGAATAACAAGTATTTTATTAACCATTGAAAATTTGAACAAGATATATACAAGGAGAGTGTGAACTAATTAATGGAACTGAAAAATCCGCGTTTACGTCTTCAATGACTCTACTTTCTTACCGTTAAAGAGTTGAGGGTTCATCTCAGAATAAAACCAGTCGCACCAAAGAAAAGCTGCGAACGCAACCAGTTATCGTTAAAACACAAACAGCCGTTAAATAGATTCCTAAAGAGATTACAAACAGCATAGGCTACGGTAGTTTGTGTGCCCTCATTCCGCGTGGACGAGGTTAATCACACTGAATTCAATCAGGCAACGTGGTATAATATTTAATTGTTTAACAGGGATTATTAAACCTGTTTACATCCAGTTTGCACGGCTACGTAATGTGTTGTGGCCTTTAAATTATTCAACTTGAAGTTATCCAGTGTTTTATTATTTTAGTTTTTAGAATTTATATGACCAAGCTATAGTTATCGTGATTATATGGTTTTTCGTGCATAAAAGGAGGTTTCAAAACCCTCATTCTATAATAACATACCACGCCAGGAAGGTTTTAAAACCCTCATGTTATGTCAATATATTACACCAAATAGGTTTTTAAATTCTCATTTTACACTAATATAAAAATTAAAGGGTTTTAAAACCTTAACCCTCATTTTATCTTAATATACTACTTCAAGAAGATTTTAAAACTCTCATGTTATGTTATACCAATGTGGTTTTTAAACTCTCATTTTATGAAATGAGACTATAGTGTATAAATATAGTCTCATTTTATACTATAATAAAAAACTAAGGGGTTTTAAAACCTTCACCTCATTTTATGTCAGGCAAAAAGCCTTAAGGACAATAAATACAGCTAATGTATCTTAAAGTCGGAACTAATAGCAACAAATGAGTAAATTTGTTTTAAAGAGGGAATCAATTAAATGTGAATATCCAAATATATACAGAACGTTATTTTAAACACTGAGTTTTCTGTTATTTAAGTAAATTATCAAAGAATTAATAGTTCCTAAAATTTAATATAAGTATTTAAAGGAATACGGTAATTTGAAAAAAAACATTAAAAACAGTTTCATTGTTACAAAAATAAATTTATTCAAATGTTTTATATTTTTCAAAATTTCTATAACATAACTGTGAGAGATTTTAAGCACTGTTTTATATAATTTTAAATATCTTTTAAAACTATTCAAGATAAAATATTATTGAATATTTAAACAAATATATTTTAAATAGAATTTTATTTTAATTTTTGAAAAATGCAAATTAACACTCGGACCACAATAAATTTTAACCCTTTGGTTATTATTATTATTTTGTAGTGTGAAACAGCACATGAAAAGGTTTGTGCCTCGCTTTGCACTATTTATATTTACATTGCCAATTAAATCTGGCGTCGAATCTATACTACAATTGAACAAGGCGGAAATTTTAAAATTTGTATTTTAATGACATTTTAATATTATTATTATTATTTTGTAGTGTAAAACAGCACATGAAAAGGTTTGTGCCTCGCTTTGCACTATTTATATTTACATTGCCAATTAAATCTGGCGTTGAATCTATACTACAATTGAACAAGGCGGAAATTTTAAAATTTGTATTTTAATGACATTTTAATATTATTATTATTTTGTAGTGTGAAACAGCACATGAAAAGGTTTGTGCCTCGCTTTGCACTATTTATATTTACATTGCCAATAAAATCTGGCGTTGAATCTATACTACAAATGAACAAGGCGGAAATTTTAAAATTTGTATTTTAATGACATTTTAATATTATTATTATTATTTTGTAGTGTAAAACAGCACATGAAAAGGTTTGTGCCTCGCTTTGCACTATTTATATTTACATTGCCAATTAAATCTGGCGTTGAATCTATACTACAATTGAACAAGGCGGAAATTTTAAAATTTGTATTTTAATGACATTTTAATATTATTATTATTATTATTTTGTAGTGTGAAACAGCACATGAAAAGGTTTGTGCCTCGCTTTGCACTATTTATATTTACATTGCCAATAAAATCTGGCGTTGAATCTATACTACAAATGAACAAGGCGGAAATTTTAAAATTTGTGTTTTAATGACATTTCATTACTATTATTATTATTTTGTAGTGTGAAACAGCACATGAAAAAGATTGTGCCTCGCTTTGCACTATTTATATTTACATTGCCAATAAAATCTGGCGTTGAATCTATACTACAAATGAACAAGGCGGAAATTTTAAAATTTGTGTTTTAATGACATTTCATTACTATTATTATTATTTTGTAGTGTGAAACAGCACATGAAAAGGTTTGTGCCTCGCTTTTCACTATTTATATTTACATTGCCAATTAAATCTGGCGTTGAATCTATACTACAATTGAACAAGGCGGAAATTTTAAAATTTGTGTTTTAATGACAATTTATTACTATTATTATTATTTTGTAGTGTGAAACAGCACATGAAAAGGTTTGTGCCTCGCTTTGCACTATTTATATTTACATTGCCAATTAAATCTGGCGTTGAATCTATACTACAATTGAACAAGGCGGAAATTTTAAAATTTGTGTTTTAATGACATTTCATTACTATTATTATTATTTTGTAGTGTGAAACAGCACATGAAAAGGTTTGTGCCTCGCTTTGCACTATTTATATTTACATTGCCATTTAAATCTGGCGTTGAATCTATACTACAATTGAACAAGGCGGAAATTTTAAAATTTGTGTTTTAATGACATTTTATTACTATTATTATTATTTTGTAGTGTGAAACAGCACATGAAAAGGTTTGTGCCTCGCTTTGCACTATTTATATTTACATTGCCATTTAAATCTGGCATTGAATCTATACTACAATTGAACAAGGCGGAAATTTTAAAATTTGTGTTTTAATGACATTTTATTATTATTATTTTGTAGTGTTAAACAGCACATGAAAAGGTTTATGCCTCGCTTTGCACTATTTATATTTACATTGCCAATTAAATCTGGCATTGAATCTATACTACAATTGAACAAGGCGGAAATTTTAAAATTTGTGTTTTAATGACATTTTACTATTATTATTATTTTGTAGTGTGAAACAGCACATGAAAAGGTTTGTGCCTCGCTTTGCACTATTTATATTTACATTGCCAATTAAATCTGGCATTGAATCTATACTACAATTGAACAAGGCGGAAATTTTAATATTTGTGTTTTAATGACATTTCATTACTATTATTATTATTTTGTAGTGTGAAACAGCACATGAAATGGTTTATGCCTCGCTTTGCACTATTTATATTTACATTGCCATTTAAATCTGGCGTTGAATCTATACTAAAATTGAACAACGCGGAAAATTTAAAATTTGTGTTTTAATGACATTTTATTATTATTATTATTTTGTAGTGTGAAACAGCACATGAAATGGTTTATGCCTTGCTTTGCACTATTTATATTTACATTGCCAATAAAATCTGGCGTTGAATCTATACTAAAATTGAACAACGCCGAAATTTTAAAATTTGTGTTTTAATGACATTTTGTTATTATTATTATTTTGTAGTGTGAAACAGCACATGAAATGGTTTATGCCTCGCTTTGCACTATTTATATTTACATTGCCATTTAAATCTGGCGTTGAATCTATACTAAAAATGAACAACGCCGAAATTTTAAAATTTGTGTTTTAATGACATTTTATTATTATTATTATATTGTAGTGTGAAACAGCACATGAAAAGGTTTGTGCCTCGCTTTGCACTATTTATATTTACATTGCCAATAAAATCTGGCGTTGAATCTATACTACAAATGAACAAGGCGGAAATTTTAAAATTTGTGTTTTAATGACATTTCATTACTATTATTATTATTTTGTAGTGTGAAACAGCACATGAAAAGGTTTATGCCTCGCTTTGCACTATTTATATTTACATTGCCATTTAAATCTGGCGATGAATCTATACTACAATTGAACAAGGCGGAAATTTTAAAATTTGTGTTTTAATGACATTTCATTACTATTATTATTATTTTGTAGTGTGAAACAGCACATGAAAAGGTTTGTGCCTCGCTTTGCACTATTTATATTTACATTGCCAATAAAATCTGGCGTTGAATCTATACTACAAATGAACAAGGCGGAAATTTTAAAATTTGTGTTTTAATGACATTTCATTACTATTATTATTATTTTGTAGTGTGAAACAGCACATGAAAAGGTTTATGCCTCGCTTTGCACTATTTATATTTACATTGCCATTTAAATCTGGCGATGAATCTATACTACAATTGAACGAGGCGGAAATTTTAAAATTTGTGTTTTAATGACATTTCATTACTATTATTATTATTTTGTAGTGTGAAACAGCACATGAAAAGGTTTATGCCTCGCTTTGCACTATTTATATTTACATTGCCATTTAAATCTGGCGATGAATCTATACTACAATTGAACAAGGCGGAAATTTTAAAATTTGTGTTTTAATGACATTTCATTACTATTATTATTATTTTGTAGTGTGAAACAGCACATGAAATGGTTTATGCCTCGCTTTGCATTATTTATATTTACATTGCCATTTAAATCTGGCGTTGAATCTATACTAAAATTGAACAACGCCGAAATTTTAAAATTTGTGTTTTAATGACATTTTGTTATTATTATTATTTTGTAGTGTGAAACAGCACATGAAAAGGTTTGTGCCTCGCTTTGCACTATTTATATTTACATTGCCAATAAAATCTGGCGTTGAATCTATCCTAAAATTGAACAACGCCGAAATTTTAAAATTTGTGTTTTAATGACATTTTATTATTATTATTATTTTGTAGTGTGAAACAGCACATGAAATTGTTTATGCCTCGCTTTGCACTATTTATATTTACATTGCCATTTAAATCTGGCGTTGAATCTATACTAAAATTGAACAACGCCGAAATTTTAAAATTTGTGTTTTAATGACATTTTATTATTATTATTATTTTGTAGTGTGAAACAGCACATGAAAAGGTTTGTGCCTCGCTTTGCACTATTTATATTTACATTGCCAATTAAATCTGGCATTGAATCTATACTACAATTGAACAAGGCGGAAATTTTAAAA
This sequence comes from Prosapia bicincta, assembly GCA_036971475.1. NCBI lineage: Eukaryota > Metazoa > Arthropoda > Insecta > Hemiptera > Cercopidae > Prosapia > Prosapia bicincta. The sequence goes on from JBAIZL010000002.1 coordinate 200,434,565, forward strand.
TTTGTGTTTTAATGACATTTCATTACTATTATTATTATTTTGTAGTGTGAAACAGCACATGAAATGGTTTATGCCTCGCTTTGCACTATTTATATTTACATTGCCAATTAAATCTGGCATTGAATCTATACTACAATTGAACAAGGCGGAAATTTTAAAATTTGTGTTTTAATGACATTTTACTATTATTATTATTTTGTAGTGTGAAACAGCACATGAAAAGGTTTATGCCTCGCTTTGCACTATTTATATTTACATTGCCAATTGAATCTGGCATTGAATCTATACTACAATTGAACAAGGCGGAAATTTTAAAATTTGTGTTTTAATGACATTTTACTATTATTATTATTTTGTAGTGTGAAACAGCACATGAAAAGGTTTATGCCTCGCTTTGCACTATTTATATTTACATTGCCATTTAAATCTGGCGATGAATCTATACTACAATTGAACAAGGCGGAAATTTTAAAATTTGTGTTTTAATGACATTTCATTACTATTATTATTATTTTGTAGTGTGAAACAGCACATGAAAAGGTTTATGCCTCGCTTTGCACTATTTATATTTACATTGCCATTTAAATCTGGCGATGAATCTATACTACAATTGAACAAGGCGGAAATTTTAAAATTTGTGTTTTAATGACATTTCATTACTATTATTATTATTTTGTAGTGTGAAACAGCACATGAAATGGTTTATGCCTCGCTTTGCACTATTTATATTTACATTGCCATTTAAATCTGGCGTTGAATCTATACTAAAATTGAACAACGCCGAAATTTTAAAATTTGTGTTTTAATGACATTTTGTTATTATTATTATTTTGTAGTGTGAAACAGCACATGAAAAGGTTTGTGCCTCGCTTTGCACTATTTATATTTACATTTCCAATAAAATCTGGCGTTGAATCTATCCTAAAATTGAACAACGCCGAAATTTTAAAATTTGTGTTTTAATGACATTTTATTATTATTATTTTGTAGTGTTAAACAGCACATGAAAAGGTTTATGCCTCGCTTTGCACTATTTATATTTACATTGCCAATTAAATCTGGCATTGAATCTATACTACAATTGAACAAGGCGGAAATTTTAAAATTTGTGTTTTAATGACATTTTACTATTATTATTATTTTGTAGTGTGAAACAGCACATGAAAAGGTTTGTGCCTCGCTTTGCACTATTTATATTTACATTGCCAATTAAATCTGGCATTGAATCTATACTACAATTGAACAAGGCGGAAATTTTAAAATTTGTGTTTTAATGACATTTCATTACTATTATTATTATTTTGTAGTGTGAAACAGCACATGAAAAGGTTTATGCCTCGCTTTGCACTATTTATATTTACATTGCCATTTAAATCTGGCGTTGAATCTATACTAAAATTGAACAAGGCGGAAATTTTAAAATTTGTGTTTCAATGACATTTCATTACTATTATTATTATTTTGTAGTGTGAAACAGCACATGAAAAGGTTTATGCCTCGCTTTGCACTATTTATATTTACATTGCCATTTAAATCTGGCATTGAATCTATACTACAATTGAACAAGGCGGAAATTTTAAAATTTGTGTTTTAATGACATTTTATTATTATTATTATTTTGTAGTGTGAAACAGCACATGAAAAGGTTTATGCCTCGCTTTGCACTATTTATATTTACATTGCCATTTAAATCTGGCATTGAATCTATACTACAATTGAACAAGGCGGAAATTTTAAAATTTGTGTTTTAATGACATTTTATTATTATTATTTTGTAGTGTTAAACAGCACATGAAAAGGTTTATGCCTCGCTTTGCACTATTTATATTTACATTGCCAATTAAATCTGGCATTGAATCTATACTACAATTGAACAAGGCGGAAATTTTAAAATTTGTGTTTTAATGACATTTTACTATTATTATTATTTTGTAGTGTGAAACAGCACATGAAAAGGTTTGTGCCTCGCTTTGCACTATTTATATTTACATTGCCAATTAAATCTGGCATTGAATCTATACTACAATTGAACAAGGCGGAAATTTTAAAATTTGTGTTTTAATGACATTTCATTACCATTATTATTATTTTGTAGTGTGAAACAGCACATGAAATGGTTTATGCCTCGCTTTGCACTATTTATATTTACATTGCCATTTAAATCTGGCGTTGAATCTATACTAAAATTGAACAACGCCGAAATTTTAAAATTTGTGTTTTAATGACATTTTATTATTATTATTATTTTGTAGTGTGAAACAGCACATGAAAAGGTTTGTGCCTCGCTTTGCACTATTTATATTTACATTGCCAATTAAATCTGGCATTGAATCTATACTACAATTGAACAAGGCGGAAATTTTAAAATTTGTGTTTTAATGACATTTCATTACTATTATTATTATTTTGTAGTGTGAAACAGCACATGAAATGGTTTATGCCTCGCTTTGCACTATTTATATTTACATTGCCAATTAAATCTGGCATTGAATCTATACTACAATTGAACAAGGCGGAAATTTTAAAATTTGTGTTTTAATGACATTTTACTATTATTATTATTTTGTAGTGTGAAACAGCACATGAAAAGGTTTATGCCTCGCTTTGCACTATTTATATTTACATTCCCAATTAAATCTGGCATTGAATCTATACTACAATTGAACAAGGCGGAAATTTTAAAATTTGTGTTTTAATGACATTTCATTACTATTATTATTATTTTGTAGTGTGAAACAGCACATGAAAAGGTTTATGCCTCGCTTTGCACTATTTATATTTACATTGCCATTTAAATCTGGCGTTGAATCTATACTAAAATTGAACAACGCCGAAATTTTAAAATTTGTGTTTTAATGACATTTTGTTATTATTATTATTTTGTAGTGTGAAACAGCACATGAAAAGGTTTGTGCCTCGCTTTGCACTATTTATATTTACATTGCCAATAAAATCTGGCGTTGAATCTATCCTAAAATTGAACAACGCCGAAATTTTAAAATTTGTGTTTTAATGACATTTTATTATTATTATTATTTTGTAGTGTGAAACAGCACATGAAATGGTTTATGCCTCGCTTTGCACTATTTATATTTACATTGCCATTTAAATCTGGCGTTGAATCTATACTAAAATTGAACAACGCCGAAATTTTAAAATTTGTGTTTTAATGACATTTTATTATTATTATTATTTTGTAGTGTGAAACAGCACATGAAAAGGTTTGTGCCTCGCTTTGCACTATTTATATTTACATTGCCAATTAAATCTGGCATTGAATCTATACTACAATTGAACAAGGCGGAAATTTTAAAATTTGTGTTTTAATGACATTTCATTACTATTATTATTATTTTGTAGTGTGAAACAGCACATGAAATGGTTTATGCCTCGCTTTGCACTATTTATATTTACATTGCCAATTAAATCTGGCATTGAATCTATACTACAATTGAACAAGGCGGAAATTTTAAAATTTGTGTTTTAATGACATTTTACTATTATTATTATTTTGTAGTGTGAAACAGCACATGAAAAGGTTTGTGCCTCGCTTTGCACTATTTATATTTACATTGCCAATTAAATCTGGCATTGAATCTATACTACAATTGAACAAGGCGGAAATTTTAAAATTTGTGTTTTAATGACATTTTACTATTATTATTATTTTGTAGTGTGAAACAGCACATGAAAAGGTTTGTGCCTCGCTTTGCACTATTTATATTTACATTGCCAATTAAATCTGGCATTGAATCTATACTACAATTGAACAAGGCGGAAATTTTAAAATTTGTGTTTTAATGACATTTCATTACTATTATTATTATTTTGTAGTGTGAAACAGCACATGAAATGGTTTATGCCTCGCTTTGCACTATTTATATTTACATTGCCAATTAAATCTGGCATTGAATCTATACTACAATTGAACAAGGCGGAAATTTTAAAATTTGTGTTTTAATGACATTTTACTATTATTATTATTTTGTAGTGTGAAACAGCACATGAAAAGGTTTATGCCTCGCTTTGCACTATTTATATTTACATTGCCAATTAAATCTGGCATTGAATCTATACTACAATTGAACAAGGCGGAAATTTTAAAATTTGTGTTTTAATGACATTTTACTATTATTATTATTTTGTAGTGTGAAACAGCACATGAAAAGGTTTGTACCTCGCTTTGCACTATTTATATTTACATTGCCATTTAAATCTGGCATTGAATCTATACTACAATTGAACAAGGCGGAAATTTTAAAATTTGTGTTTTAATGACATTTTATTATTATTATTTTGTAGTGTTAAACAGCACATGAAAAGGTTTATGCCTCGCTTTGCACTATTTATATTTACATTGCCAATTAAATCTGGCATTGAATCTATACTACAATTGAACAAGGCGGAAATTTTAAAATTTGTGTTTTAATGACATTTTACTATTATTATTATTTTGTAGTGTGAAACAGCACATGAAAAGGTTTGTGCCTCGCTTTGCACTATTTATATTTACATTGCCAATTAAATCTGGCATTGAATCTATACTACAATTGAACAAGGCGGAAATTTTAAAATTTGTGTTTTAATGACATTTCATTACTATTATTATTATTTTGTAGTGTGAAACAGCACATGAAAAGGTTTATGCCTCGCTTTGCACTATTTATATTTACATTGCCATTTAAATCTGGCGTTGAATCTATACTAAAATTGAACAAGGCGGAAATTTTAAAATTTGTGTTTTAATGACATTTCATTACTATTATTATTATTTTGTAGTGTGAAACAGCACATGAAAAGGTTTATGCCTCGCTTTGCACTATTTATATTTACATTGCCATTTAAATCTGGCATTGAATCTATACTACAATTGAACAAGGCGGAAATTTTAAAATTTGTGTTTTAATGACATTTTATTATTATTATTTTGTAGTGTTAAACAGCACATGAAAAGGTTTATGCCTCGCTTTGCACTATTTATATTTACATTGCCAATTAAATCTGGCATTGAATCTATACTACAATTGAACAAGGCGGAAATTTTAAAATTTGTGTTTTAATGACATTTTACTATTATTATTATTTTGTAGTGTGAAACAGCACATGAAAAGGTTTGTGCCTCGCTTTGCACTATTTATATTTACATTGCCAATTGAATCTGGCATTGAATCTATACTACAATTGAACAAGGCGGAAATTTTAAAATTTGTGTGTTAATGACATTTTACTATTATTATTATTTTGTAGTGTGAAACAGCACATGAAAAGGTTTGTGCCTCGCTTTGCACTATTTATATTTACATTGCCAATTAAATCTGGCATTGAATCTATACTACAATTGAACAAGGCGGAAATTTTAAAATTTGTGTTTTAATGACATTTTACTATTATTATTATTTTGTAGTGTGAAACAGCACATGAAAAGGTTTGTGCCTCGCTTTGCACTATTTATATTTACATTGCCAATTGAATCTGGCATTGAATCTATACTACAATTGAACAAGGCGGAAATTTTAAAATTTGTGTTTTAATGACATTTTACTATTATTATTATTTTGTAGTGTGAAACAGCACATGAAAAGGTTTGTGCCTCGCTTTGCACTATTTATATTTACATTGCCAATTAAATCTGGCATTGAATCTATACTACAATTGAACAAGGCGGAAATTTTAAAATTTGTGTTTTAATGACATTTTACTATTATTATTATTTTGTAGTGTGAAACAGCACATGAAAAGGTTTGTGCCTCGCTTTGCACTATTTATATTTACATTGCCAATTAAATCTGGCATTGAATCTATACTACAATTGAACAAGGCGGAAATTTTAAAATTTGTGTTTTAATGACATTTCATTACTATTATTATTATTTTGTAGTGTGAAACAGCACATGAAAAGGTTTATGCCTCGCTTTGCACTATTTATATTTACATTGCCATTTAAATCTGGCGTTGAATCTATACTAAAATTGAACAAGGCGGAAATTTTAAAATTTGTGTTTTAATGACATTTCATTACTATTATTATTATTTTGTAGTGTGAAACAGCACATGAAAAGGTTTATGCCTCGCTTTGCACTATTTATATTTACATTGCCAATTAAAGCTATCGTCGGATCCATAAAATAATTGAACGAGCAGGAAATTTAAAAATTTTGCATACATGAACCAGGCTCGTATTAATGTATTCCATGTTTACACAATGTATTCCTGTTTATTAATTTGCCAATGTTGGGTGTGACTGCCGTGGAGAGATGACGTCACTGCTGCAGTCGCCATGGCAACCGGCTGTAGGACTCGGTGATGACGTAAGAGGGGGTGGGTCATCTGTGGGCTTACAATATTTAGCTTTGCTGTAGGGAGGTTTTTTTTTATTGAGGAAATGATAAATGATGTGAGGAATGTAAAATAGCCGAGTGGAATGCGAGCTGCGAAAACAAATCGAAAGCTTGTGTAATGCGTCGTGCGCATGCGTCAGCCATTATTTATTCACGCACAAATATATAATTATTTTACGCGTTATATAAAATCTTCCCCAAGATTTGGGCGCTTTGTACAATTACCTATATTTAGATTATTGCATTTCAAAGAACACAGGTAACTTATAGTTATGTAGTTGTTTTATAAATATGTTTTACTTTTCTGTAGCATTGATCTTCTGTTTCTGTTCTTTCTGTTTCGGGTTATTGAATTTTTTTTACAACTTGAGACAGTTGTAGGGCTCATGTTTTAGTTTAATGTTGTAATCTTTATTTTGTTCTTTATTGTACTTTTATAAAATTTAAGGTTCTGTGTTGTATTGAGTTTTCACTTTGTATTTTTATTATGAATCTGTGGTCCTGAGTATGTTTTGTTATTTAATGTTGTGTTCTTTGTCGTATTGTGTTTTACGATCTGTGTTGTATTTAGTTCTTAAGTTGTAATGTTATACAACTTTTAAGTTGGTTTGGGCTCTGGTACAGGTTTTAATTTATTCTTGTGGTGTTTATTATATTTAATATTCTTGTGTTTATTTAGTTTTCATGTTGCATTTATTTGTTGTGTCTTTTATTATGTTATTATTTTATTTTATTAAAGTTTATGTTGTAATACATTTTTAAGTACTATTACCCGAATCTCCGATCCGCGGCTCATGGTAAAAGGTATTCTTGTGATCATTGCCATGTTAAATATTGCATTTAATTATATTTTGTTTTTTATTAATTTTTAAGTTGTATTTTTATTTTAAACATCCTATCCTGGGCCCGTGATCATTATAATTTGCATTATTGTACTTTATTAATTTTCAAGTTCTGTGTTATATTTAATTTTAATTTTTTTTTGTGAACCTGGGTTTCTGGGGATATGTTTTAACTTATTCTTGTGATATTTGTCATGTTTTTACTGTATTGAATGTATTTATTGTGAATCTGGATGACAGGAATTCGCTTTTAAGTCTCGTTTCTTGGCACCGAAATCGACTTGTACTAACGACGTATAGTGTGCATATGTTTTGCTCTCATTATGGATAAGGCTTCATCGAACGCTTTAAACCTTTAAAATATCTGTGATGGTATGGGCACCGGTTTGTTAGGATTGTATACCACTGGAGTTGCCACGGCGCTATATATGCAATCAGCGTGGCAATGGATAAAGCCTGTGTCTTTAGTTATAGGGGGCGGTAAGTCAGAACGGGTTGAATTAAGGATGTCCATGTGACCTAGATTTGCATATATACTATCTAACTTGGAATTACCCATGTAAGGATGTTATACAGTTCTTTTCGTGTTTAATTTAAATATAAAACAAATATAATAGAATTTTTAATAAGAGGTGTTTTGGATAATAAACATAAATTGTTTGATAAATTTTTAATGTTTTTTTGTTATTAATTTAATTTTTAGTTGCATAGTTTGTATAACATTTAGTACTTTTAAAGAGGATTTTATTTATGAATTATTGGATTTCAACGTAATTGTTTTCAATCGCTTACTATTTATATTACCATTGTATGTATCCTGACCTAATCTTTAATGGAGTCAAAAGTTTAAGCCTAAAGATGATAAAGTCAAGAGTAATAAAGATCAATGTAAAATTATAAATACCAGTTCACTTTATCATAGGATAAAGTTGTAATTCAATAGACTCGAAAACGGTAATCCTTTGATATGTTTTACCAAAATTGATTTTCTTCTTTTTTATTATTTTTAATAAAAAAATATTCAAACAAAAATAAAATGGGGTTAACTGTAGAAAAATATAAATATTTGTTAAAACATACAATAGTCATTACAATACAAACATAGCTTCTCATTTTGTAAACTCACTCCTTTATCAAACAATATTTGTAAAAACTACCACATTAATACACAACTGTATTAAAGTATTCTTACATTGTATCCGGGTGGGACATGTTTAGCTATAACAAAAACTACACGATGTGTAAACTCACTCCTTTATCAAACAATATTTGTAAAAACTACCACATTAATACACAACTGTATTAAAGTATACTTACATTGTATCCGGGTGGGACATGTTTAGCTATAACAAAAACTACACGATGTGTAAACTCACTCCTTTATCAAACAATATTTGTAAAAACTACCACATTAATACACAACTGTATTAAAGTATTCTTACATTGTATCCGGGTGGGACATGTTTAGCTATAACAAAAACTACACGATGTGTAAACTCACTCCTTTATCAAACAATATATGTAAAAACTACCACATTAATACACAACTGTATTAAAGTATTCTTACAATGTATCAAGGTGGGACATGTTTAGCTATAACAAAAACTACACGATGTGTAAACTCACTCCTTTATCAAACAATATTTGTAAAAACTACCACAATAATACACAACTGTATTAAAGTATTCTTACATTGTATCCGGGTGGGACATGTTTAGCTATAACAAAAACTACACGATGTGTAAACTCACTCCTTTATCAAACAATATTTGTAAAAACTACCACAATAATACACAACTGTATTAGAGTATTCTTACATTGTATCCGGGTGGGACATGTTTAGCTATAACAAAAACTACACGATGTGTAAACTCACTCCTTTATCAAACAATATTTGTAAAAACTACCACAATAATACACAACTGTATTAAAGTATTCTTACATTGTATCCGGGTGGGACATGTTTAGATATAACAAAAACTACACGATGTGTAAACTCACTCCTTTATCAAACAATATTTGTAAAAACTACCACATTAATACACAACTGTATTAAAGTATTCTTACAATGTATCAAGGTGAGATATGTTTAGCTATAACAAAAACTACACGATGTGTAAACTCACTCCTTTATCAAACAATATTTGTAAAAACTACCACATTAATACACAACTGTATTAAAGTATTCTTACAATGTATCAAGGTGGGACATGTTTAGCTATAACAAAAACTACACGATGTGTAAACTCACTCCTTTATCAAACAATATTTGTAAAAACTACCACATTAATACACAACTGTATTAAAGTATTCTTACAATGTATCAAGGTGGGACATGTTTAGCTATAACAAAAACTACACGATGTGTAAACTCACTCCTTTTTCAAACAATATTTGTAAAAACTACCACATTAATACACAACTGTATTAAAGTATTCTTACAATGTATCAAGGTGAGATATGTTTAGCTATAACAAAAACTACACGATGTGTAAACTCACTCCTTTATCAAACAATATTTGTAAAAACTACCACATTAATACACAGCTGTATTAAAGTATTCTTACAATGTATCAAGGTGAGATATGTTTAGCTATAACAAAAACTACACGATGTGTAAACTCACTCCTTTTTCAAACAATATTTGTAAAAACTACCACATTAATACACAACTGTATTAAAGTATTCTTACAATGTATCAAGGTGAGATATGTTTAGCTATAACAAAAACTACACGATGTGTAAACTCACTCCTTTTTCAAACAATATTTGTAAAAACTACCACATTAATACACAACTGTATTAAAGTATTCTTACAATGTATCAAGGTGAGATATGTTTAGCTATAACAAAAACTACACGATGTGTAAACTCACTCCTTTTTCAAACAATATTTGTAAAAACTACCACATTAATACACAACTGTATTAAAGTATTCTTACAATGTATCAAGGTGAGATATGTTTAGCTATAACAAAAACTACACGATGTGTAAACTCACTCCTTTATCAAACAATATTTGTAAAAACTACCACATTAATACACAACTGTATTAAAGTATTCTTACAATGTATCAAGGTGAGATATGTTTAGCTATAACAAAAACTACACGATGTGTAAACTCACTCCTTTTTCAAACAATATTTGTAAAAACTACCACATTAATACACAACTGTATTAAAGTATTCTTACAATGTATCAAGGTGAGATATGTTTAGCTATAACAAAAACTACACGATGTGTTAACTCACTCCTTTATCAAACAATATTTGTAAAAACTACCACATTAATACACAACTGTATTAAAGTATTCTTACAATGTATCAAGGTGGGACATGTTTAGCTATAACAAAAATTACACAATGTGTAAACTCACTCCTTTATCAAACAATATTTGTAAAAACTACCACATTAATACACAACTATATTAAAGTATTCTTACAATGTATCCGGGTGGGACATGTTTAGCTATAACAAAAACTACACGATGTGTAAACTCACTCCTTTATCAAACAATATTTGTAAAAACTACCACAATAATACACAACTGTATTAAAGTATTCTTACAATGTATCCGGGTGGGACATGTTTAGCTATAACAAAAACTACACGATGTGTAAACTCACTCCTTTATCAAACAATATTTGTAAAAACTACCACAATAATACACAACTGTATTAGAGTATTCTTACATTGTATCCGGGTGGGACATGTTTAGCTATAAGAAAAACTACACGATGTGTAAACTCACTCCTTTATCAAACAATATTTGTAAAAACTACCACAATAATACACAACTGTATTAAAGTATTCTTACATTGTATCAAGGTGGGACATGTTTAGCTATAACAAAAACTACACGATGTGTAAACTCACTCCTTTATCAAACAATATTTGTAAAAACTACCACATTAATACACAACTGTATTAAAGTATTCTTACAATGTATCAAGGAGGGACATGTTTAGCTATAACAAAAACTACACGATGTGTAAACTCACTCCTTTATCAAACAATATTTGTAAAAACTACCACATTAATACACAACTGTATTAGAGTATTCTTACATTGTATCCGGGTGGGACATGTTTAGCTATAACAAAAACTACACGATGTGTAAACTCACTCCTTTATCAAACAATATTTGTAAAAACTACCACAATAATACACAACTGTATTAAAGTATTCTTACATTGTATCCGGGTGGGACATGTTTAGCTATAACAAAAAATACACGATGTGTAAACTCACTCCTTTGTCAAACAATATTTGTAAAAACTACCACATTAATACACAACTGTATTAAAGTATTCTTACAATGTATCAAGGTGGGACATGTTTAGCTATAACAAAAACTACACGATGTGTAAACTCACTCCTTTATCAAACAATATTTGTAAAAACTACCACATTAATACACAACTGTATTAAAGTATTCTTACAATGTATCAAGGTGGGACATGTTTAGCTATAACAAAAACTACACGATGTAAAAACTCACTCCTTTTTCAAACAATATTTGTAAAAACTACCACATTAATACACAACTGTATTACAGTATTCTTACAATGTATCAAGGTGGGACATGTTTAGCTATAACAAAAACTACACGATGTGTAAACTCACTCCTTTATCAAACAATATTTGTAAAAACTACCACATTAATACACAACTGTATTAAAGTATTCTTACAATGTATCAAGGTGGGACATGTTTAGCTATAACAAAAACTACACGATGTGTAAACTCACTCCTTTATCAAACAATATTTGTAAAAACTACCACATTAATATACAACTGTATTAAAGTATTCTTACAATGTATCAAGGTGGGACATGTTTAGCTATAACAAAAACTACACGATGTGTAAACTCACTCCTTTATCAAACAATATTTGTAAAAACTACCACATTAATACACAACTGTATTAAAGTATTCTTACAATGTATCAAGGTGGGACATGTTTAGCTATAACAAAAACTACACGATGTAAAAACTCACTCCTTTTTCAAACAATATTTGTAAAAACTACCACATTAATACACAACTGTATTAGAGTATTCTTACAATGTATCAAGGTGGGACATGTTTAGCTATAACAAAAACTACACGATGTGTAAACTCACTCCTTTATCAAACAATATTTGTAAAAACTACCACATTAATACACAACTGTATTAAAGTATTCTTACAATGTATCAAGGTGGGACATGTTTAGCTATAACAAAAACTACACGATGTGTAAACTCACTCCTTTATCAAACAATATTTGTAAAAACTACCACATTAATACACAACTGTATTAAAGTATTCTTACAATGTATCAAGGTGGGACATGTTTAGCTATAACAAAAACTACACGATGTGCAAACTCACGCCTTTATCAAACAATATTTGTAAAAACTACCACATTAATACACAACTGTATTAAAGTATTCTTACAATGTATCAAGGTAGGACATGTTTAGCTATAACAAAAACTACACGATGTGTAAACTCACTCCTTTTTTAAACAATATTTGTAAAAACTACCACATTAATACACAACTGTATTAGAGTATTCTTACAATGTATCAAGGTGGGACATGTTTAGCTATAACAAAAACTACACGATGTGTAAACTCACTCCTTTATCAAACAATATTTGTAAAAACTACCACAATAATACACAACTGTATTAAAGTATTGTTACATTGTATCCGGGTGGGACATGTTTAGCTATAACAAAAACTACACGATGTGTAAACTCACTCCTTTATCAAACAATATTTGTAAAAACTACCACATTAATACACAACTGTATTAAAGTATTCTTACAATGTATCAAGGTGGGACATGTTTAGCTATAACAAAAACTACACGATGTGTAAACTCACTCCTTTATCAAACAATATTTGTAAAAACTACCACAATAATACACAACTGTATTAAAGTATTCTTACATTGTATCCGGGTGGGACATGTTTAGCTATAACAAAAACTACACGATGTGTAAACTCACTCCTTTATCAAACAATATTTGCAAAACACTACCACATTAATACACAACTGTATTAGAGTATTCTTACAATGTATCAAGGAGGGACATGTTTAGCTATAACAAAAACTACACGATGTGTAAACTCACTCCTTTATCAAACAATATTTGTAAAAACTACCACATTAATACACAACTGTATTAAAGTATTCTTACAATGTATCAAGGTGGGACATGTTTAGCTATAACAAAAACTACACGATGTGTAAACTCACTCCTTTTTCAAACAATATTTGTAAAAACTACCACATTAATACACAACTGTATTAAAGTATTCTTACAATGTATCCGGGTGGGACATGTTTAGCTATAACAAAAACTACACGATGTGTAAACTCACTCCTTTATCAAACAATATTTGTAAAAACTACCACATTAATACACAACTGTATTAAAGTATTCTTACAATGTATCCGGGTGGGACATGTTTAGCTATAACAAAAACTACACGATGTGTAAACTCACTCCTTTATCAAACAATATTTGTAAAAACTACCACATTAATACACAACTGTATTAAAGTATTCTTACAATGTATCCGGGTGGGACATGTTTAGCTATAACAAAAACTACACGATGTGTAAACTCACTCCTTTATCAAACAATATTTGTAAAAACTACCACATTAATACACAACTGTATTAAAGTATTCTTACAATGTATCCGGGTGGGCCATGTTTAGCTATAACAAAAACTACACGATGTGTAAACTCACTCCTTTATCAAACAATATTTGTAAAAACTACCACATTAATACACAACTGTATTAAAGTATTCTTACAATGTATCAAGGTGTAACATGTTTAGCTATAACAAAAACTACACGATGTGTAAACTCACTCCTTTATCAAACAATATTTGTAAAAACTACCACATTAATACACAACTGTATTAAAGTATTCTTACAATGTATCAAGGTGGGACATGTTTAGCTATAACAAAAACTACACGATGTGTAAACTCACTCCTTTATCAAACAATATTTGTAAAAACTACCACATTAATACACAACTGTATTAAAGTATTCTTACAATGTATCCGGGTGGGACATGTTTAGCTATAACAAAAACTACACGATGTGTAAACTCACTCCTTTATCAAACAATATTTGTAAAAACTACCACATTAATACACAACTGTATTAAAGTATTCTTACAATGTATCCGGGTGGGACATGTTTAGCTATAACAAAAACTACACGATGTGTAAACTCACTCCTTTATCAAACAATATTTGTAAAAACTACCACATTAATACACAACTGTATTAAAGTATTCTTACAATGTATCCGGGTGGGACATGTTTAGCTATAACAAAAACTACACGATGTGTAAACTCACTCCTTTATCAAACAATATTTGTAAAAACTACCACATTAATACACAACTGTATTAAAGTATTCTTACAATGTATCCGGGTGGGACATGTTTAGCTATAACAAAAACTACACGATGTGTAAACTCACTCCTTTATCAAACAATATTTGTAAAAACTACCACATTAATACACAACTGTATTAAAGTATTCTTACAATGTATCCGGGTGGGACATGTTTAGCTATAACAAAAACTACACGATGTGTAAACTCACTCCTTTATCAAACAATATTTGTAAAAACTACCACATTAATACACAACTGTATTAAAGTATTCTTACAATGTATCCGGGTGGGACATGTTTAGCTATAACAAAAACTACACGATGTGTAAACTCACTCCTTTATCAAACAATATTTGTAAAAACTACCACATTAATACACAACTGTATTAAAGTATTCTTACAATGTATCCGGGTGGGACATGTTTAGCTATAACAAAAACTACACGATGTGTAAACTCACTCCTTTATCAAACAATATTTGTAAAAACTACCACATTAATACACAACTGTATTAAAGTATTCTTACAATGTATCAAGGTGTAACATGTTTAGCTATAACAAAAACTACACGATGTGTAAACTCACTCCATTTTCAAACAATATTTGTAAAAACTACCACATTAATACACAACTGTATTAAAGTATTCTTACAATGTATCCGGGTGGGACATGTTTAGCTATAACAAAAACTACACGATGTGTAAACTCACTCCTTTATCAAACAATATTTGTAAAAACTACCACATTAATACACAACTGTATTAAAGTATTCTTACAATGTATCCGGGTGGGACATGTTTAGCTATAACAAAAACTACACGATGTGTAAACTCACTCCTTTATCAAACAATATTTGTAAAAACTACCACATTAATACACAACTGTATTAAAGTATTCTTACAATGTATCCGGGTGGGACATGTTTAGCTATAACAAAAACTACACGATGTGTAAACTCACTCCTTTATCAAACAATATTTGTAAAAACTACCACATTAATACACAACTGTATTAAAGTATTCTTACAATGTATCCGGGTGGGCCATGTTTAGCTATAACAAAAACTACACGATGTGTAAACTCACTCCTTTATCAAACAATATTTGTAAAAACTACCACATTAATACACAACTGTATTAAAGTATTCTTACAATGTATCAAGGTGTAACATGTTTAGCTATAACAAAAACTACACGATGTGTAAACTCACTCCTTTATCAAACAATATTTGTAAAAACTACCACATTAATACACAACTGTATTAAAGTATTCTTACAATGTATCAAGGTGGGACATGTTTAGCTATAACAAAAACTACACGATGTGTAAACTCACTCCTTTATCAAACAATATTTGTAAAAACTACCACATTAATACACAACTGTATTAAAGTATTCTTACAATGTATCCGGGTGGGACATGTTTAGCTATAACAAAAACTACACGATGTGTAAACTCACTCCTTTATCAAACAATATTTGTAAAAACTACCACATTAATACACAACTGTATTAAAGTATTCTTACAATGTATCCGGGTGGGACATGTTTAGCTATAACAAAAACTACACGATGTGTAAACTCACTCCTTTATCAAACAATATTTGTAAAAACTACCACATTAATACACAACTGTATTAAAGTATTCTTACAATGTATCCGGGTGGGACATGTTTAGCTATAACAAAAACTACACGATGTGTAAACTCACTCCTT
Source organism: Prosapia bicincta (assembly GCA_036971475.1). Lineage (NCBI taxonomy): Eukaryota > Metazoa > Arthropoda > Insecta > Hemiptera > Cercopidae > Prosapia > Prosapia bicincta. The sequence continues at coordinate 200,450,877 of JBAIZL010000002.1, forward strand.
TATCAAACAATATTTGTAAAAACTACCACATTAATACACAACTGTATTAAAGTATTCTTACAATGTATCCGGGTGGGACATGTTTAGCTATAACAAAAACTACACGATGTGTAAACTCACTCCTTTATCAAACAATATTTGTAAAAACTACCACATTAATACACAACTGTATTAAAGTATTCTTACAATGTATCCGGGTGGGACATGTTTAGCTATAACAAAAACTACACGATGTGTAAACTCACTCCTTTATCAAACAATATTTGTAAAAACTACCACATTAATACACAACTGTATTAAAGTATTCTTACAATGTATCCGGGTGGGACATGTTTAGCTATAACAAAAACTACACGATGTGTAAACTCACTCCTTTATCAAACAATATTTGTAAAAACTACCACATTAATACACAACTGTATTAAAGTATTCTTACAATGTATCCGGGTGGGACATGTTTAGCTATAACAAAAACTACACGATGTGTAAACTCACTCCTTTATCAAACAATATTTGTAAAAACTACCACATTAATACACAACTGTATTAAAGTATTCTTACAATGTATCAAGGTGTAACATGTTTAGCTATAACAAAAACTACACGATGTGTAAACTCACTCCTTTATCAAACAATATTTGTAAAAACTACCACATTAATACACAACTGTATTAAAGTATTCTTACAATGTATCAAGGTGGGGCATGTTTAGCTATAACAAAAACTACACGATGTGTAAACTCACTCCTTTATCAAACAATATTTGTAAAAACTACCACAATAATACACAACTGTATTAAAGTATTCTTACAATGTATCAAGGTGGGACATGTTTAGCTCTAACAAAAACTACACGATGTGTAAACTCACTCCTTTATCAAACAATATTTGTAAAAACTACCGCAATAATACACAACTGTATTAAAGTATTCTTACAATGTATCAAGGTGGGGCATGTTTAGCTATAACAAAAACTACACGATGTGTAAACTCACTCCTTTATCAAACAATATTTGTTAAAACTACCGCAATAATACACAACTGTATTAAAGTATTCTTACAATGTATCAAGGTGGGGCATGTTTAGCTATAACAAAAACTACACGATGTGTAAACTCACTCCTTTATCAAACAATATTTGTAAAAACTACCGCAATAATACACAACTGTATTAAAGTATTCTTACAATGTATAAAGGTGGGACATGTTTAGCTATAACAAAAACTACACGATGTGTAAACTCACTCCTTTATCAAACAATATTTGTAAAAACTACCACAATAATACACAACTGTATTAAAGTATTCTTACAATGTATCAAGGTGGGGCATGTTTAGCTATAACAAAAACTACACGATGTGTAAACTCACTCCTTTATCAAACAATATTTGTAAAAACTACCGCAATAATACACAACTGTATTAAAGTATTCTTACAATGTATCAAGGTGGGACATGTTTAGCTATAACAAAAACTACACGATGTGTAAACTCACTCCTTTATCAAACAATATTTGTAAAAACTACCACAATAATACACAACTGTATTAAAGTATTCTTACAATGTATCAAGGTGGGACATGTTTAGCTATAACAAAAACTACACGATGTGTAAACTCACTCCTTTATCAAACAATATTTGTAAAAACTACCGCAATAATACACAACTGTATTAAAGTATTCTTACAATGTATTAAGGTGGGGCATGTTTAGCTATAACAAAAACTACACGATGTGTAAACTCACTCCTTTATCAAACAATATTTGTAAAAACTACCGCAATAATACACAACTGTATTAAAGTATTCTTACAATGTATCAAGGTGGGACATGTTTAGCTATAACAAAAACTACACGATGTGTAAACTCACTCCTTTATCAAACAATATTTGTAAAAACTACCACAATAATACACAACTGTATTAAAGTATTCTTACAATGTATCAAGGTGGGACATGTTTAGCTATAACAAAAACTACACGATGTGTAAACTCACTCCTTTATCAAACAATATTTGTAAAAACTACCGCAATAATACACAACTGTATTAAATTATTCTTACAATGTATCAAGGTGGGACATGTTTAGCTATAACAAAAACTACACGATGTGTAAACTCACTCCTTTATCAAACAATATTTGTAAAAACTACCACAATAATACACAACTGTATTAAAGTATTCTTACAATGTATCAAGGTGGGACATGTTTAGCTATAACAAAACCTACACGATGTGTATACTCACTCCTTTATCAAACAATATTTGTAAAAACTACCGCAATAATACACAACTGTATTAAAGTATTCTTACAATGTATCAAGGTGGGACATGTTTAGCTATAACAAAAACTACACGATGTGTAAACTCACTCCTTTATCAAACAATATTTGTAAAAACTACCACAATAATACACAACTGTATTAAAGTATTCTTACAATGTATCAAGGTGGGACATGTTTAGCTATAACAAAAACTGCACGATGTGTAAACTCACTCCTTTATCAAACAATATTTGTAAAAACTACCGCAATAATACACAACTGTATTAAAGTATTCTTACAATGTATCAAGGAGGGGCATGTTTAGCTATAACAAAAACTACACGATGTGTAAACTCACTCCTTTATCAAACAATATTTGTAAAAACTACCGCAATAATACACAACTGTATTAAAGTATTCTTACAATGTATCAAGGTGGGACATGTTTAGCTATAACAAAAACTACACGATGTGTAAACTCACTCCTTTATCAAACAATATTTGTAAAAACTACCACAATAATACACAACTGTATTAAAGTATTCTTACAATGTATCAAGGTGGGACATGTTTAGCTATAACAAAAACTACACGATGTGTAAACTCACTCCTTTATCAAACAATATTTGTAAAAACTACCGCAATAATACACAACTGTATTAAAGTATTCTTACAATGTATCAAGGTGGGGCATGTTTAGCTATAACAAAAACTACACGATGTGTAAACTCACTCCTTTATCAAACAATATTTGTAAAAACTACCGCAATAATACACAACTGTATTAAAGTATTCTTACAATGTATCAAGGTGGGGCTTGTTTAGCTATAACAAAAACTACACGATGTGTAAACTCACTCCTTTATCAAACAATATTTGTAAAAACTACCGCAATAATACACAACTGTATTAAAGTATTCTTACAATGTATAAAGGTGGGACATGTTTAGCTATAACAAAAACTACACGATGTGTAAACTCACTCCTTTATCAAACAATATTTGTAAAAACTACCACATTAATACACAACTGTATTAAAGTATTCTTACAATGTATCAAGGTGGGACATGTTTAGCTATAACAAAAACTACACGATGTGTAAACTCACTCCTTTATCAAACAATATTTGTAAAAACTACCACATTAATACACAACTGTATTAAAGTATTCTTACAATGTATCAAGGTGGGACATGTTTAGCTATAACAAAAACTACACGATGTGTAAACTCACTCCTTTATCAAACAATATTTGTAAAAACTACCGCAATAATACACAACTGTATTAAAGTATTCTTACAATGTATCAAGGTGGGACATGTTTAGCTATAACAAAAACTACACGATGTGTAAACTCACTCCTTTATCAAACAATATTTGTAAAAACTACCACATTAATACACAACTGTATTAAAGTATTCTTACAATGTATCAAGGTGGGACATGTTTAGCTATAACAAAAACTACACGATGTGTAAACTCACTCCTTTATCAAACAATATTTGTAAAAACTACCACATTAATACACAACTGTATTAAAGTATTCTTACAATGTATCAAGGTGGGACATGTTTAGCTATAACAAAAACTACACGACGTATAAACTCACTCCTTTATCAAACAATATTTGTAAAAACTACCGCAATAATACACAACTGTATTAAAGTATTCTTACAATGTATAAAGGTGGGACATGTTTAGCTATAACAAAAACTACACGATGTGTAAACTCACTCCTTTATCAAACAATATTTGTAAAAACTACCACATTAATACACAACTGTATTAAAGTATTCTTACAATGTATCAAGGTGGGACATGTTTAGCTATAACAAAAACTACACGATGTGTAAACTCACTCCTTTATCAAACAATATTTGTAAAAACTACCACATTAATACACAACTGTATTAAAGTATTCTTACAATGTATCAAGGTGGGACATGTTTAGCTATAACAAAAACTACACGATGTGTAAACTCACTCCTTTATCAAACAATATTTGTAAAAACTACCACATTAATACACAACTGTATTAAAGTATTCTTACAATGTATCAAGGTGGGACATGTTTAGCTATAACAAAAACTACACGATGTGTAAACTCACTCCTTTATCAAACAATATTTGTAAAAACTACCACATTAATACACAACTGTATTAAAGTATTCTTACATTGTATCCGGGTGGGTCATGTTTAGCTATAACAAAAACTACACGATGTGTAAACTCACTCCTTTATCAAACAATATTTGTAAAAACTACCACATTAATACACAACTGTATTAAAGTATTCTTACAATGTATCAAGGTGGGACATGTTTAGCTATAACAAAAACTACACGATGTGTAAACTCACTCCTTTATCAAACAATATTTGTAAAAACTACCACATTAATACACAACTGTATTAAAGTATTCTTACAATGTATCAAGGTGTAACATGTTTAGCTATAACAAAAACTAAACGATGTGTAAACTCACTCCTTTATCAAACAATATTTGTAAAAACTACCACATTAATACACAACAGTATTAAAGTATTCTTACAATGTATCAAGTTGGGACATGTTTAGCTATAACAAAAACTGCACGATGTGTAAACTCACTCCTTTATCAAACAATATTTGTAAAAACTACCATATTAATACACAACTGTATTAAAGTATTCTTACAATGTATCCGGGTGGGACATGTTTAGCTATAACAAAAACTACACGATGTGTAAACTCACTCCATTATCAAACAATATTTGTAAAAACTACCACAATAATACACAACTGTATTAAAGTATTCTTACAATGTATCAAGGTGAGATATGTTTAGCTATAACAAAAACTACACGATGTGTAAACTCACTCCTTTATCAAACAATATTTGTAAAAACTACCACATTAATACACAACTGTATTAAAGTATTCTTACAATGTATCAAGGTGAGATATGTTTAGCTATAACAAAAACTACACGATGTGTAAACTCACTCCTTTATCAAACAATATTTGTAAAAACTACCACAATAATACACAACTGTATTAAAGTATTCTTACAATGTATCAAGGTGGGACATGTTTAGCTATAACAAAAACTACACGATGTGTAAACTCACTCCTTTATCAAACAATATTTGTAAAAACTACTACATTAATACACAACTGTATTAAAGTATTCTTACATTGTATCCGGGTGGGACATGTTTAGCTATAACAAAAACTACACGATGTGTAAACTCACTCCTTTATCAAACAATATTTGTAAAAACTACCACATTAATACACAACTGTATTAAAGTATTCTTACAGTGTATCAAGGTGGGACATGTTTAGCTATAACAAAAACTGCACGATGTGTAAACTCACTCCTTTATCAAACAATATTTGTAAAAACTACCACATTAATACGCAACTGTATTAAAGTATTCTTACAATGTATCAAGTTGGGACATGTTTAGCTATAACAAAAACTACACGATGTGTAAACTCACTCCTTTATCAAACAATATATGTAAAAACTACCACATTAATACACAACTGTATTAAAGTATTCTTACAATGTATCAAGGTGGGACATGTTTAGCTATAACAAAAACTGCACGATGTGTAAACTCACTCCTTTATCAAACAATATTTGTAAAAACTACCACATTAATACACAACTGTATTAAAGTATTCTTACAATGTATCAAGGTGGGACATGTTTAGCTATAACAAAAACTACACGATGTGTAAACTCACTCCTTTATCAAACAATATTTGTAAAAACTACCACATTAATACACAACTGTATTAAAGTATTCTTACAATGTATCAAGGTGGGACATGTTTAGCTATAACAAAAACTACACGATGTGTAAACTCACTCCTTTATCAAACAATATTTGTAAAAACTACCACATTAATACACAACTGTATTAAAGTATTCTTACAATGTATCAAGGTGGGACATGTTTAGCTATAACAAAAACTGCACGATGTGTAAACTCACTCCTTTATCAAACAATATTTGTAAAAACTACCACATTAATACACAACTGTATTAAAGTATTCTTACATTGTATCCGGGTGGGACATGTTTAGCTATAACAAAAACTACACGATGTGTAAACTCACTCCTTTATCAAACAATATTTGTAAAAACTACCACATTAATACACAACTGTATTAAAGTATTCTTACAATGTATCAAGGTGGGACATGTTTAGCTATAACAAAAACTGCACGATGTGTAAACTCACTCCTTTATCAAACAATATTTGTAAAAACTACCACATTAATACACAACTGTATTAAAATATTCTTACAATGTATCAAGGTGGGACATGTTTAGCTATAACAAAAACTACACGATGTGTAAACTCACTCCTTTATCAAACAATATTTGTAAAAACTACCACATTAATACACAACTGTATTAAAGTATTCTTACAATGTATCAAGGTGGGACATGTTTAGCTATAACAAAAACTACACGATGTGTAAACTCACTCCTTTATCAAACAATATTTGTAAAAACTACCACATTAATACACAACTGTATTAAAGTATTCTTACAATGTATCAAGGTGGGACATGTTTAGCTATAACAAAAACTGCACGATGTGTAAACTCACTCCTTTATCAAACAATATTTGTAAAAACTACCACATTAATACGCAACTGTATTAAAGTATTCTTACAATGTATCCGGGTGGGACGTGTTTAGCTATAACAAAAACTGCACGATGTGTAAACTCACTCCTTTATCAAACAATATTTGTAAAAACTACCGCAATAATACGCAACTGTATTAAAGTATTCTTACAATGTATCAAGGTGGGACATGTTTAGCTATAACAAAAACTACACGATGTGTAAACTCACTCCTTTATCAAACAATATTTGTAAAAACTACCACAATAATACACAACTGTATTAAAGTATTCTTACAATGTATCAAGGTGGGACATGTTTAGCTATAACAAAAACTACACGATGTGTAAACTCACTCCTTTATCAAACAATATTTGTAAAAACTACCACATTAATACACAACTGTATTAAAGTATTCTTACAATGTATCAAGGTGGGACATGTTTAGCTATAACAAAAACTGCACGATGTGTAAACTCACTCCTTTATCAAACAATATTTGTAAAAACTACCGCAATAATACGCAACTGTATTAAAGTATTCTTACAATGTATCAAGGTGGGACATGTTTAGCTATAACAAAAACTACACGATGTGTAAACTCACTCCTTTATCAAACAATATTTGTAAAAACTACCACATTAATACACAACTGTATTAAAGTATTCTTACAATGTATCAAGGTGGGACATGTTTAGCTATAACAAAAACTACACGATGTGTAAACTCACTCCTTTATCAAACAATATTTGTAAAAACTACCACATTAATACACAACTGTATTAAAGTATTCTTACAATGTATCAAGGTGGGACATGTTTAGCTATAACAAAAACTGCACGATGTGTAAACTCACTCCTTTATCAAACAATATTTGTAAAAACTACCGCAATAATACACAACTGTATTAAAGTATTCTTACAATGTATCAAGGTGGGACATGTTTAGCTATAACAAAAACTGCACGATGTGTAAACTCACTCCTTTATCAAACAATATTTGTAAAAACTACCACATTAATACGCAACTGTATTAAAGTATTCTTACAATGTATCCGGGTGGGACGTGTTTAGCTATAACAAAAACTGCACGATGTGTAAACTCACTCCTTTATCAAACAATATTTGTAAAAACTACCACATTAATACGCAACTGTATTAAAGTATTCTTACAATGTATCCGGGTGGGACGTGTTTAGCTATAACAAAAACTGCACGATGTGTAAACTCACTCCTTTATCAAACAATATTTGTAAAAACTACCACATTAATACACAACTGTATTAAAGTATTCTTACAATGTATCAAGGTGGGACATGTTTAGCTATAACAAAAACTGCACGATGTGTAAACTCACTCCTGTATCAAACAATATTTGTAAAAACTACCGCAATAATACGCAACTGTATTAAAGTATTCTTACAATGTATCAAGGTGGGACATGTTTAGCTATAACAAAAACTACACGATGTGTAAACTCACTCCTTTATCAAACAATATTTGTAAAAACTACCACATTAATACACAACTGTATTAAAGTATTCTTACAATGTATCAAGGTGGGACATGTTTAGCTATAACAAAAACTACACGATGTGTAAACTCACTCCTTTATCAAACAATATTTGTAAAAACTACCACATTAATACACAACTGTATTAAAGTATTCTTACAATGTATCAAGGTGGGACATGTTTAGCTATAACAAAAACTGCACGATGTGTAAACTCACTCCTTTATCAAACAATATTTGTAAAAACTACCGCAATAATACACAACTGTATTAAAGTATTCTTACAATGTATCAAGGTGGGACATGTTTAGCTATAACAAAAACTGCACGATGTGTAAACTCACTCCTTTATCAAACAATATTTGTAAAAACTACCACATTAATACGCAACTGTATTAAAGTATTCTTACAATGTATCCGGGTGGGACGTGTTTAGCTATAACAAAAACTGCACGATGTGTAAACTCACTCCTTTATCAAACAATATTTGTAAAAACTACCGCAATAATACGCAACTGTATTAAAGTATTCTTACAATGTATCAAGGTGGGACATGTTTAGCTATAACAAAAACTACACGATGTGTAAACTCACTCCTTTATCAAACAATATTTGTAAAAACTACCACAATAATACACAACTGTATTAAAGTATTCTTACAATGTATCAAGGTGGGACATGTTTAGCTATAACAAAAACTGCACGATGTGTAAACTCACTCCTTTATCAAACAATATTTGTAAAAACTACCGCAATAATACACAACTGTATTAAAGTATTCTTACAATGTATCAAGGTGGGACATGTTTAGCTATAACAAAAACTGCACGATGTGTAAACTCACTCCTTTATCAAACAATATTTGTAAAAACTACCACATTAATACGCAACTGTATTAAAGTATTCTTACAATGTATCAAGGTGGGACATGTTTAGCTATAACAAAAACTGCACGATGTGTAAACTCACTCCTTTATCAAACAATATTTGTAAAAACTACCACATTAATACACAACTGTATTAAAGTATTCTTACAATGTATCAAGGTGGGACATGTTTAGCTATAACAAAAACTGCACGATGTGTAAACTCACTTCTTTATCAAACAATATTTGTAAAAACTACCACATTAATACACAACTGTATTACAGTATTCTTACAATGTATCAAGGTGGGACATGTTTAGCTATAACAAAAACTGCACGATGTGTAAACTCACTCCTTTATCAAACAATATTTGTAAAAACTACCACATTAATACACAACTGAATTAAAGTATTCTTACAATGTATCAAGGTGGGACATGTTTAGCTATAACAAAAACTGCACGATGTGTAAACTCACTCCTTTATCAAACAATATTTGTAAAAACTACCACATTAATACGCAACTGTATTAAAGTATTCTTACAATGTATCAAGGTGGGAAATGTTTAGCTATAACAAAAACTGCACGATGTGTAAACTCACTCCTTTATCAAACAATATTTGTAAAAACTACCACATTAATACGCAACTGTATTAAAGTATTCTTACAATGTATCAAGGTGGGACATGTTTAGCTATAACAAAAACTACACGATGTGTAAACTCACTCCTTTATCAAACAATATTTGTAAAAACTACCACATTAATACGCAACTGTATTAAAGTATTCTTACAATGTATCCGGGTGGGACGTGTTTAGCTATAACAAAAACTGCACGATGTGTAAACTCACTCCTTTATCAAACAATATTTGTAAAAACTACCACATTAATACGCAACTGTATTAAAGTATTCTTACAATGTATCAAGGTGGGACATGTTTAGCTATAACAAAAACTGCACGATGTGTAAACTCACTCCTTTATCAAACAATATTTGTAAAAACTACCACATTAATACACAACTGTATTAAAGTATTCTTACAATGTATCAAGTTGGGACATGTTTAGCTATAACAAAAACTACACGATGTGTAAACTCACTCCTTTATCAAACAATATTTGTAAAAACTACCACATTAATACGCAACTGTATTAAAGTATTCTTACAATGTATCAAGGTGGGACATGTTTAGCTATAACAAAAACTACACGATGTGTAAACTCACTCCTTTATCAAACAATATTTGTAAAAACTACCACATTAATACGCAACTGTATTAAAGTATTCTTACAATGTATCAAGGTGGGACATGTTTAGCTATAACAAAAACTACACGATGTGTAAACTCACTCCTTTATCAAACAATATATGTAAAAACTACCACATTAATACGCAACTGTATTAAAGTATTCTTACAATGTATCAAGGTGGGACATGTTTAGCTATAACAAAAACTACACGATGTGTAAACTCACTCCTTTATCAAACAATATATGTAAAAACTACCACATTAATACGCAACTGTATTAAAGTATTCTTACAATGTATCAAGGTGGGACATGTTTAGCTATAACAAAAACTACACGATGTGTAAACTCACTCCTTTATCAAACAATATATGTAAAAACTACCACATTAATACGCAACTGTATTAAAGTATTCTTACAATGTATCAAGGTGGGACATGTTTAGCTATAACAAAAACTACACGATGTGTAAACTCACTCCTTTATCAAACAATATATGTAAAAACTAACACATTAATACACAACTGTATTAAAGTATTCTTACAATGTATCAAGGTGGGACATGTTTAGCTATAACAAAAACTACACGATGTGTAAACTCACTCCTTTATCAAACAATATATGTAAAAACTACCACATTAATACGCAACTGTATTAAAGTATTCTTACAATGTATCAAGGTGGGACATGTTTAGCTATAACAAAAACTACACGATGTGTAAACTCACTCCTTTATCAAACAATATATGTAAAAACTACCACATTAATACGCAACTGTATTAAAGTATTCTTACAATGTATCAAGGTGGGACATGTTTAGCTATAACAAAAACTACACGATGTGTAAACTCACTCCTTTATCAAACAATATATGTAAAAACTACCACATTAATACGCAACTGTATTAAAGTATTCTTACAATGTATCAAGGTGGGACATGTTTAGCTATAACAAAAACTACACGATGTGTAAACTCACTCCTTTATCAAACAATATATGTAAAAACTACCACATTAATACGCAACTGTATTAAAGTATTCTTACAATGTATCAAGGTGGGACATGTTTAGCTATAACAAAAACTACACGATGTGTAAACTCACTCCTTTATCAAACAATATATGTAAAAACTACCACATTAATACGCAACTGTATTAAAGTATTCTTACAATGTATCAAGGTGGGACATGTTTAGCTATAACAAAAACTACACGATGTGTAAACTCACTCCTTTATCAAACAATATATGTAAAAACTACCACATTAATACGCAATTGTATTAAAGTATTCTTACAATGTATCAAGGTGGGACATGTTTAGCTATAACAAAAACTACACGATGTGTAAACTCACTCCTTTATCAAACAATATATGTAAAAACTACCACATTAATACGCAACTGTATTAAAGTATTCTTACAATGTATCAAGGTGGGACATGTTTAGCTATAACAAAAACTACACGATGTGTAAACTCACTCCTTTATCAAACAATATATGTAAAAACTACCACATTAATACACAACTGTATTAAAGTATTCTTACAATGTATCAAGGTGGGACATGTTTAGCTATAACAAAAACTACACGATGTGTAAACTCACTCCTTTATCAAACAATATATGTAAAAACTACCACATTAATACACAACTGTATTAAAGTATTCTTACAATGTATCAAGGTGGGACATGTTTAGCTATAACAAAAACTACACGATGTGTAAACTCACTCCTTTATCAAACAATATATGTAAAAACTACCACATTAATACGCAACTGTATTAAAGTATTCTTACAATGTATCAAGGTGGGACATGTTTAGCTATAACAAAAACTACACGATGTGTAAACTCACTCCTTTATCAAACAATATATGTAAAAACTACCACATTAATACGCAACTGTATTAAAGTATTCTTACAATGTATCAAGGTGGGACATGTTTAGCTATAACAAAAACTACACGATGTGTAAACTCACTCCTTTATCAAACAATATATGTAAAAACTACCACATTAATACGCAACTGTATTAAAGTATTCTTACAATGTATCAAGGTGGGACATGTTTAGCTATAACAAAAACTACACGATGTGTAAACTCACTCCTTTATCAAACAATATATGTAAAAACTACCACATTAATACGCAACTGTATTAAAGTATTCTTACAATGTATCAAGGTGGGACATGTTTAGCTATAACAAAAACTACACGATGTGTAAACTCACTCCTTTATCAAACAATATATGTAAAAACTACCACATTAATACGCAACTGTATTAAAGTATTCTTACAATGTATCAAGGTGGGACATGTTTAGCTATAACAAAAACTACACGATGTGTAAACTCACTCCTTTATCAAACAATATATGTAAAAACTACCACATTAATACGCAACTGTATTAAAGTATTCTTACAATGTATCAAGGTGGGACATGTTTAGCTATAACAAAAACTACACGATGTGTAAACTCACTCCTTTATCAAAAAATATATATGTAAAAACTACCACATTAATACGCAACTGTATTAAAGTATTCTTACAATGTATCAAGGTGGGACATGTTTAGCTATAACAAAAACTACACGATGTGTAAACTCACTCCTTTATCAAACAATATATGTAAAAACTACCACATTAATACGCAACTGTATTAAAGTATTCTTACAATGTATCAAGGTGGGACATGTTTAGCTATAACAAAAACTACACGATGTGTAAACTCACTCCTTTATCAAACAATATATGTAAAAACTACCACATTAATACACAACTGTATTAAAGTATTCTTACAATGTATCAAGGTGGGACATGTTTAGCTATAACAAAAACTACACGATGTGTAAACTCACTCCTTTATCAAACAATATATGTAAAAACTACCACATTAATACACAACTGTATTAAAGTATTCTTACAATGTATCAAGGTGGGACATGTTTAGCTATAACAAAAACTACACGATGTGTAAACTCACTCCTTTATCAAACAATATATGTAAAAACTACCACATTAATACGCAACTGTATTAAAGTATTCTTACAATGTATCAAGGTGGGACATGTTTAGCTATAACAAAAACTACACGATGTGTAAACTCACTCCTTTATCAAACAATATATGTAAAAACTACCACATTAATACACAACTGTATTAAAGTATTCTTACAATGTATCAAGGTGGGACATGTTTAGCTATAACAAAAACTACACGATGTGTAAACTCACTCCTTTATCAAACAATATATGTAAAAACTACCACATTAATACACAACTGTATTAAAGTATTCTTACAATGTATCAAGGTGGGACATGTTTAGCTATAACAAAAACTACACGATGTGTAAACTCACTCCTTTATCAAACAATATTTGTAAAAACTACCACATTAATACGCAACTGTATTAAAGTATTCTTACAATGTATCAAGGTGGGACATGTTTAGCTATAACAAAAACTGCACGATGTGTAAACTCACTCCTTTATCAAACAATATTTGTAAAAACTACCACATTAATACGCAACTGTATTAAAGTATTCTTACAATGTATCAAGGTGGGACATGTTTAGCTATAACAAAAACTACACGATGTGTAAACTCACTCCTTTATCAAACAATATATGTAAAAACTACCACATTAATACGCAACTGTATTAAAGTATTCTTTCAATGTATCAAGGTGGGACATGTTTAGCTATAACAAAAACTGCACGATGTGTAAACTCACTCCTTTATCAAACAATATTTGTAAAAACTACCACATTAATACGCAACTGTATTAAAGTATTCTTACAATGTATCAAGGTGGGACATGTTTAGCTATAACAAAAACTGCACGATGTGTAAACTCACTCCTTTATCAAACAATATTTGTAAAAACTACCACATTAATACACAACTGTATTAAAGTATTCTTACAATGTATCAAGGTGGGACATGTTTAGCTATAACAAAAACTGCACGATGTGTAAACTCACTCCTTTATCAAACAATATTTGTAAAAACTACCACATTAATACACAACTGTATTAAAGTATTCTTACAATGTATCAAGGTGGGACATGTTTAGCTATAACAAAAACTGCACGATGTGTAAACTCACTCCTTTATCAAACAATATTTGTAAAAACTACCACATTAATACACAACTGTATTAAGGTATTCTTACAATGTATCAAGGTGGGACATGTTTAGCTATAACAAAAACTGCACGATGTGTAAACTCACTCCTTTATCAAACAATATTTGTAAAAACTACCACATTAATACACAACTGTATTAAAGTATTCTTACAATGTATCAAGGTGGGACATGTTTAGCTATAACAAAAACTGCACGATGTGTAAACTCACTCCTTTATCAAACAATATTTGTAAAAACTACCACATTAATACGCAACTGTATTAAAGTATTCTTACAATGTATCAAGGTGGGACATGTTTAGCTATAACAAAAACTAAACGATGTGTAAACTCACTCCTTTATCAAACAATATTTGTAAAAACTACCACATTAATACACAACTGTATTAAAGTATTCTTACAATGTATCAAGGTGGGACATGTTTAGCTATAACAAAAACTGCACGATGTGTAAACTCACTCCTTTATCAAACAATATATGTAAAAACTACCACATTAATACACAACTGTATTAAAGTATTCTTACAATGTATCAAGGTGGGACATGTTTAGCTATAACAAAAACTACACGATGTGTAAACTCACTCCTTTATCAAACAATATTTGTAAAAACTACCACATTAATACACAACTGTATTAAAGTATTCTTACAATGTATCAAGGTGGGACATGTTTAGCTATAACAAAAACTACACGATGTGTAAACTCACTCCTTTATCAAACAATATTTGTAAAAACTACCACATTAATACACAACTGTATTAAAGTATTCTTACAATGTATCCGGGTGGGACATGTTTAGCTATAACAAAAACTACACGATGTGTAAACTCACTCCTTTATCAAACAATATTTGTAAAAACTACCACATTAATACACAACTGTATTAAAGTATTCTTACAATGTATCCGGGTGGGACATGTTTAGCTATAACAAAAACTACACGATGTGTAAACTCACTCCTTTATCAAACAATATTTGTAAAAACTACCACATTAATACACAACTGTATTAAAGTATTCTTACAATGTATCCGGGTGGGACATGTTTAGCTATAACAAAAACTACACGATGTGTAAACTCACTCCTTTATCAAACAATATTTGTAAAAACTACCACATTAATACACAACTGTATTAAAGTATTCTTACAATGTATCCGGGTGGGACATGTTTAGCTATAACAAAAACTACACGATGTGTAAACTCACTCCTTTATCAAACAATATTTGTAAAAACTACCACATTAATACACAACTGTATTAAAGTATTCTTACAATGTATCAAGGTGTAACATGTTTAGCTATAACAAAAACTACACGATGTGTAAACTCACTCCTTTATCAAACAATATTTGTAAAAACTACCACATTAATACGCAACTGTATTAAAGTATTCTTACAATGTATCAAGGTGGGACATGTTTAGCTATAACAAAAACTACACGATGTGTAAACTCACTCCTTTATCAAACAATATTTGTAAAAACTACCACATTAATACACAACTGTATTAAAGTATTCTTACAATGTATCAAGGTGGGACATGTTTAGCTATAACAAAAACTACACGATGTGTAAACTCACTCCTTTATCAAACAATATTTGTAAAAACTACCACATTAATACACAACTGTATTAAAGTATTCTTACAATGTATCAAGGTGTAACATGTTTAGCTATAACAAAAACTACACGATGTGTAAACTCACTCCTTTATCAAACAATATTTGTAAAAACTACCACATTAATACACAACTGTATTAAAGTATTCTTACAATGTATCAAGGTGGGACATGTTTAGCTATAACAAAAACTACACGATGTGTAAACTCACTCCTTTATCAAACAATATTTGTAAAAACTACCACATTAATACACTACTGTATTAAAGTATTCTTACAATGTATCAAGGTGGGACATGTTTAGCTATAACAAAAACTAAACGATGTGTAAACTCACTCCTTTATCAAACAATATTTGTAAAAACTACCACATTAATACACAACTGTATTAAAGTATTCTTACAATGTATCAAGGTGGGACATGTTTAGCTATAACAAAAACTGCACGATGTGTAAACTCACTCCTTTATCAAACAATATATGTAAAAACTACCACATTAATACACAACTGTATTAAAGTATTCTTACAATGTATCAAGGTGGGACATGTTTAGCTATAACAAAAACTACACGATGTGTAAACTCACTCCTTTATCAAACAATATTTGTAAAAACTACCACATTAATACACAACTGTATTAAAGTATTCTTACAATGTATCAAGGTGGGACATGTTTAGCTATAACAAAAACTACACGATGTGTAAACTCACTCCTTTATCAAACAATATTTGTAAAAACTACCACATTAATACACAACTGTATTAAAGTATTCTTACAATGTATCCGGGTGGGACATGTTTAGCTATAACAAAAACTACACGATGTGTAAACTCACTCCTTTATCAAACAATATTTGTAAAAACTACCACATTAATACACAACTGTATTAAAGTATTCTTACAATGTATCCGGGTGGGACATGTTTAGCTATAACAAAAACTACACGATGTGTAAACTCACTCCTTTATCAAACAATATTTGTAAAAACTACCACATTAATACACAACTGTATTAAAGTATTCTTACAATGTATCCGGGTGGGACATGTTTAGCTATGACAAAAACTACACGATGTGTAAACTCACTCCTTTATCAAACAATATTTGTAAAAACTACCACATTAATACACAACTGTATTAAAGTATTCTTACAATGTATCAAGGTGTAACATGTTTAGCTATAACAAAAACTACACGATGTGTAAACTCACTCCTTTATCAAACAATATTTGTAAAAACTACCACATTAATACGCAACTGTATTAAAGTATTCTTACAATGTATCAAGGTGGGACATGTTTAGCTATAACAAAAACTACACGATGTGTAAACTCACTCCTTTATCAAACAATATTTGTAAAAACTACCACATTAATAACAACTGTATTAAAGTATTCTTACAATGTATCAAGGTGGGACATGTTTAGCTATAACAAAAACTACACGATGTGTAAACTCACTCCTTTATCAAACAATATTTGTAAAAACTACCACATTAATACACAACTGTATTAAAGTATTCTTACAATGTATCAAGGTGTAACATGTTTAGCTATAACAAAAACTACACGATGTGTAAACTCACTCCTTTATCAAACAATATTTGTAAAAACTACCACATTAATACACAACTGTATTAAAGTATTCTTACAATGTATCAAGGTGGGACATGTTTAGCTATAACAAAAACTACACGATGTGTAAACTCACTCCTTTATCAAACAATATTTGTAAAAACTACCACATTAATACACAACTGTATTAAAGTATTCTTACAATGTATCAAGGTGGGACATGTTTAGCTATAACAAAAACTACACGATGTGTAAACTCACTCCTTTATCAAACAATATTTGTAAAAACTACCACATTAATACACAACTGTATTAAAGTATTCTTACAATGTATCAAGGTGGGACATGTTTAGCTATAACAAAAACTACACGATGTGTAAACTCACTCCTTTATCAAACAATATTTGTAAAAACTAACACATTAATACACAACTGTATTAAAGTATTCTTACAATGTATCAAGGTGGGACATGTTTAGCTATAACAAAAACTACACGATGTGTAAACTCACTCCTTTATCAAACAATATTTGTAAAAACTACCACATTAATACACAACTGTATTAAAGTATTCTTACAATGTATCAAGGTGGGACATGTTTAGCTATAACAAAAACTACACGATGTGTAAACTCACTCCTTTATCAAACAATATTTGTAAAAACTACCACATTAATACACAACTGTAATAAAGTATTCTTACAATGTATCAAGGTGTAACATGTTTAGCTATAACAAAAACTACACGATGTGTAAACTCACTCCTTTATCAAACAACATTTGTAAAAACTACCACATTAATACACAACTGTATTAAAGTATTCTCACAATGTATCAAGGTGGGGCATGTTTAGCTATAACAAAAACTACACGATGTGTAAACTCACTCCTTTATCAAACAATATTTGTAAAAACTACCGCAATAATACACAACTGTATTAAAGTATTCTTACAATGTATAAAGGTGGGACATGTTTAGCTATAACAAAAACTACACGATGTGTAAACTCACTCCTTTATCAAACAATATTTGTAAAAACTACTACATTAATACACAACTGTATTAAAGTATTCTTACAATGTATCAAGGTGGGACATGTTTAGCTATAACAAAAACTACACGATGTGTAAACTCACTCCTTTATCAAACAATATTTGTAAAAACTACCACATTAATACACAACTGTATTAAAGTATTCTTACAGTGTATCAAGGTGGGACATGTTTAGCTATAACAAAAACTACACGATGTGTAAACTCACTCCTTTATCAAACAATATTTGTAAAAACTACCGCAATAATACACAACTGTATTAAAGTATTCTTACAATGTATCAAGGTGGGACATGTTTAGCTATAACAAAAACTACACGATGTGTAAACTCACTCCTTTATCAAACAATATTTGTAAAAACTACCACATTAATACACAACTGTATTAAAGTATTCTTACAATGTATCAAGGTGGGACATGTTTAGCTATAACAAAAACTACACGATGTGTAAACTCACTCCTTTATCAAACAATATTTGTAAAAACTACCACATTAATACACAACTGTATTAAAGTATTCTTACAATGTATCAAGGTGGGACATGTTTAGCTATAACAAAAACTACACGATGTGTAAACTCACTCCTTTATCAAACAATATTTGTAAAAACTACCGCAATAATACACAACTGTATTAAAGTATTCTTACAATGTATAAAGGTGGGACATGTTTAGCTATAACAAAAACTACACGATGTGTAAACTCACTCCTTTATCAAACAATATTTGTAAAAACTACCACATTAATACACAACTGTATTAAAGTATTCTTACAATGTATCAAGGTGGGACATGTTTAGCTATAACAAAAACTACACGATGTGTAAACTCACTCCTTTATCAAACAATATTTGTAAAAACTACCACATTAATACACAACTGTATTAAAGTATTCTTACAATGTATCAAGGTGGGACATGTTTAGCTATAACAAAAACTACACGATGTGTAAACTCACTCCTTTATCAAACAATATTTGTAAAAACTACCACATTAAAACACAACTGTATTAAAGTATTCTTACAATGTATCAAGGTGGGACATGTTTAGCTATAACAAAAACTACACGATGTGTAAACTCACTCCTTTATCAAACAATATTTGTAAAAACTACCACATTAATACACAACTGTATTAAAGTATTCTTACATTGTATCCGGGTGGGTCATGTTTAGCTATAACAAAAACTACACGATGTGTAAACTCACTCCTTTATCAAACAATATTTGTAAAAACTACCACATTAATACACAACTGTATTAAAGTATTCTTACAATGTATCAAGGTGGGACATGTTTAGCTATAACAAAAACTACACGATGTGTAAACTCACTCCTTTATCAAACAATATTTGTAAAAACTACCACATTAATACACAACTGTATTAAAGTATTCTTACAATGTATCAAGGTGTAACATGTTTAGCTATAACAAAAACTAAACGATGTGTAAACTCACTCCTTTATCAAACAATATTTGTAAAAACTACCACATTAATACACAACAGTATTAAAGTATTCTTACAATGTATCAAGGTGGGACATGTTTAGCTATAACAAAAACTACACGATGTGTAAACTCACTCCTTTATCAAACAATATTTGTAAAAACTACCACATTAATACACAACTGTATTAAAGTATTCTTACAGTGTATCAAGGTGGGACATGTTTAGCTATAACAAAAACTGCACGATGTGTAAACTCACTCCTTTATGAAACAATATTTGTAAAAACTACCACATTAATACGCAACTGTATTAAAGTATTCTTACAATGTATCAAGTTGGGACATGTTTAGCTATAACAAAAACTACACGATGTGTAAACTCACTCCTTTATCAAACAATATATGTAAAAACTACCACATTAATACACAACTGTATTAAAGTATTCTTACAATGTATCAAGGTGGGACATGTTTAGCTATAACAAAAACTGCACGATGTGTAAACTCACTCCTTTATCAAACAATATTTGTAAAAACTACCACATTAATACACAACTGTATTAAAGTATTCTTACAATGTATCAAGGTGGGACATGTTTAGCTATAACAAAAACTACACGATGTGTAAACTCACTCCTTTATCAAACAATATTTGTAAAAACTACCACATTAATACACAACTGTATTAAAGTATTCTTACAATGTATCAAGGTGGGACATGTTTAGCTATAACAAAAACTACACGATGTGTAAACTCACTCCTTTATCAAACAATATTTGTAAAAACTACCACATTAATACACAACTGTATTAAAGTATTCTTACAATGTATCAAGGTGGGACATGTTTAGCTATAACAAAAACTGCACGATGTGTAAACTCACTCCTTTATCAAACAATATTTGTAAAAACTACCACATTAATACACAACTGTATTAAAGTATTCTTACATTGTATCCGGGTGGGACATGTTTAGCTATAACAAAAACTACACGATGTGTAAACTCACTCCTTTATCAAACAATATTTGTAAAAACTACCACATTAATACACAACTGTATTAAAGTATTCTTACAATGTATCAAGGTGGGACATGTTTAGCTATAACAAAAACTGCACGATGTGTAAACTCACTCCTTTATCAAACAATATTTGTAAAAACTACCACATTAATACACAACTGTATTAAAATATTCTTACAATGTATCAAGGTGGGACATGTTTAGCTATAACAAAAACTACACGATGTGTAAACTCACTCCTTTATCAAACAATATTTGTAAAAACTACCACATTAATACACAACTGTATTAAAGTATTCTTACAATGTATCAAGGTGGGACATGTTTAGCTATAACAAAAACTACACGATGTGTAAACTCACTCCTTTATCAAACAATATTTGTAAAAACTACCACATTAATACACAACTGTATTAAAGTATTCTTACAATGTATCAAGGTGGGACATGTTTAGCTATAACAAAAACTGCACGATGTGTAAACTCACTCCTTTATCAAACAATATTTGTAAAAACTACCACATTAATACGCAACTGTATTAAAGTATTCTTACAATGTATCAAGGTGGGACATGTTTAGCTATAACAAAAACTGCACGATGTGTAAACTCACTCCTTTATCAAACAATATTTGTAAAAACTACCACATTAATACACAACTGTATTAAAGTATTCTTACAATGTATCAAGGTGGGACATGTTTAGCTATAACAAAAACTACACGATGTGTAAACTCACTCCTTTATCAAACAATATTTGTAAAAACTACCACATTAATACACAACTGTATTAAAGTATTCTTACAATGTATCAAGGTGGGACATGTTTAGCTATAACAAAAACTGCACGATGTGTAAACTCACTCCTTTATCAAACAATATTTGTAAAAACTACCACATTAATACACAACTGTATTAAAGTATTCTTACAATGTATCAAGGTGGGACATGTTTAGCTATAACAAAAACTGCACGATGTGTAAACTCACTTCTTTATCAAACAATATTTGTAAAAACTACCACATTAATACACAACTGTATTACAGTATTCTTACAATGTATCAAGGTGGGACATGTTTAGCTATAACAAAAACTGCACGATGTGTAAACTCACTCCTTTATCAAACAATATTTGTAAAAACTACCACATTAATACACAACTGTATTAAAGTATTCTTACAATGTATCAAGGTGGGACATGTTTAGCTATAACAAAAACTGCACGATGTGTAAACTCACTCCTTTATCAAACAATATTTGTAAAAACTACCACATTAATACACAACTGTATTAAAGTATTCTTACAATGTATCAAGGTGGGACATGTTTAGCTATAACAAAAACTGCACGATGTGTAAACTCACTTCTTTATCAAACAATATTTGTAAAAACTACCACATTAATACACAACTGTATTACAGTATTCTTACAATGTATCAAGGTGGGACATGTTTAGCTATAACAAAAACTAAACGATGTGTAAACTCACTCCTTTATCAAACAATATTTGTAAAAACTACCACATTAATACACAACTGTATTAAAGTATTCTTACAATGTATCAAGGTGGGACATGTTTAGCTATAACAAAAACTGCACGATGTGTAAACTCACTCCTTTATCAAACAATATTTGTAAAAACTACCACATTAATACACAACTGTATTAAAGTATTCTTACATTGTATCCGGGTGGGACATGTTTAGCTATAACAAAAACTGCACGATGTGTAAACTCACTCCTTTATCAAACAATATTTGTAAAAACTACCACATTAATACACAACTGTATTAAAGTATTCTTACATTGTATCCGGGTGGGACATGTTTAGCTGTAACAAAAACTACACGATGTGTAAACTCACTCCTTTATCAAACAATATTTGTAAAAACTACCACATTAATACACAACTGTATTAAAGTATTCTTACAATGTATCAAGGTGGGACATGTTTAGCTATAACAAAAACTGCACGATGTGTAAACTCACTCCTTTATCAAACAATATTTGTAAAAACTACCACATTAATACACAACTGTATTAAAGTATTCTTACATTGTATCCGGGTGGGACATGTTTAGCTATAACAAAAACTACACGATGTGTAAACTCACTCCTTTATCAAACAATATTTGTAAAAACTACCACATTAATACACAACTGTATGAAAGTATTCTTACAATGTATCAAGGTGGGACATGTTTAGCTATAACAAAAACTGCACGATGTGTAAACTCACTCCTTTATCAAACAATATTTGTAAAAACTACCACATTAATACGCAACTGTATTAAAGTATTCTTACAATGTATCAAGGTGGGACATGTTTAGCTATAACAAAAACTGCACGATGTGTAAACTCACTCCTTTATCAAACAATATTTGTAAAAACTACCACAATAATACACAACTGTATTAAAGTATTCTTACAATGTATCAAGGTGGGACATGTTTAGCTATAACAAAAACTGCACGATGTGTAAACTCACTCCTTTATCAAACAATATTTGTAAAAACTACCACAATAATACACAACTGTATTAAAGTATTCTTACAATGTATCCGGGTGGGACATGTTTAGCTATAACAAAAACTGCACGATGTGTAAACTCACTCCTTTATCAAACAATATTTGTAAAAACTACCACAATAATACACAACTGTATTAAAGTATTCTTACAATGTATCCGGGTGGGACATGTTTAGCTATAACAAAAACTGCACGATGTGTAAACTCACTCCTTTATCAAACAATATTTGTAAAAACTACCACATTAATACACAACTGTATTAAAGTATTCTTACAATGTATCAAGGTGGGACATGTTTAGCTATAACAAAAACTACACGATGTGTAAACTCACTCCTTTATCAAACAATATTTGTAAAAACTACCACATTAATACACAACTGTATTAAAGTATTCTTACAATGTATCAAGGTGGGACATGTTTAGCTATAACAAAAACTGCACGATGTGTAAACTCACTCCTTTATCAAATAATATTTGTAAAAACTACCACATTAATACACAACTGTATTAAAGTATTCTTACAATGTATCAAGGTGGGACATGTTTAGTTATAACAAAAACTGCACGATGTGTAAACTCACTCCTTTATCAAACAATATTTGTAAAAACTACCACATTAATACACAACTGTATTAAAGTATTCTTACAATGTATCAAGGTGGGACATGTTTAGCTATAACAAAAACTGCACGATGTGTAAACTCACTCCTTTATCAAACAATATTTGTAAAAACTACCACATTAATACGCAACTGTATTAAAGTATTCTTACAATGTATCCGGGTGGGACATGTTTAGCTATAACAAAAACTAAACGATGTGTAAACTCACTCCTTTATCAAACAATATTTGTAAAAACTACTACATTAATACACAACTGTATTAAAGTATTCTTACAATGTATCCGGGTGGGACATGTTTAGCTATAACAAAAACTAAACGATGTGTAAACTCACTCCTTTATCAAACAATATTTGTAAAAACTACTACATTAATCCACAACTGTATTAAAGTATTCTTACAATGTATCCGGGTGGGACATGTTTAGCTATAACAAAAACTAAACGATGTGTAAACTCACTCCTTTATCAAACAATATTTGTAAAAACTACTACATTAATACACAACTGTATTAAAGTATTCTTACAATGTATCCGGGTGGGACATGTTTAGCTATAACAAAAACTAAACGATGTGTAAACTCACTCCTTTATCAAACAATATTTGTAAAAACTACTACATTAATACACAACTGTATTAAAGTATTCTTACAATGTATCCGGGTGGGACATGTTTAGCTATAACAAAAACTAAACGATGTGTAAACTCACTCCTTTATCAAACAATATTTGTAAAAACTACTACATTAATACACAACTGTATTAAAGTATTCTTACAATGTATCCGGGTGGGACATGTTTAGCTATAACAAAAACTAAACGATGTGTAAACTCACTCCTTTATCAAACAATATTTGTAAAAACTACTACATTAATACACAACTGTATTAAAGTATTCTTACAATGTATCCGGGTGGGACATGTTTAGCTATAACAAAAACTAAACGATGTGTAAACTCACTCCTTTATCAAACAATATTTGTAAAAACTACTACATTAATACACAACTGTATTAAAGTATTCTTACAATGTATCCGGGTGGGACATGTTTAGCTATAACAAAAACTAAACGATGTGTAAACTCACTCCTTTATCAAACAATATTTGTAAAAACTACTACATTAATACACAACTGTATTAAAGTATTCTTACAATGTATCCGGGTGGGACATGTTTAGCTATAACAAAAACTAAACGATGTGTAAACTCACTCCTTTATCAAACAATATTTGTAAAAACTACTACATTAATACACAACTGTATTAAAGTATTCTTACAATGTATCCGGGTGGGACATGTTTAGCTATAACAAAAACTAAACGATGTGTAAACTCACTCCTTTATCAAACAATATTTGTAAAAACTACCACATTAATACACAACTGTATTAAAGTATTCTTACAATGTATCAAGGTGGGACATGTTTAGCTATAACAAAAACTGCACGATGTGTAAACTCACTCCTTTATCAAACAATATTTGTAAAAACTACCACATTAATACGCAACTGTATTAAAGTATTCTTACAATGTATCCGGGTGGGACATGTTTAGCTATAACAAAAACTGAACGATGTGTAAACTCACTCCTTTATCAAACAATATTTGTAAAAACTACCACATTAATACACAACTGTATTAAAGTATTCTTACAATGTATCAAGGTGGGACATGTTTAGCTATAACAAAAACTGCACGATGTGTAAACTCACTCCTTTATCAAACAATATTTGTAAAAACTACCACATTAATACGCAACTGTATTAAAGTATTCTTACAATGTATCCGGGTGGGACATGTTTAGCTATAACAAAAACTAAACGATGTGTAAACTCACTCCTTTATCAAACAATATTTGTAAAAACTACCACATTAATACACAACTGTATTAAAGTATTCTTACAATGTATCAAGGTGGGACATGTTTAGCTATAACAAAAACTGCACGATGTGTAAACTCACTCCTTTATCAAACAATATTTGTAAAAACTACCACATTAATACGCAACTGTATTAAAGTATTCTTACAATGTATCCGGGTGGGACATGTTTAGCTATAACAAAAACTAAACGATGTGTAAACTCACTCCTTTATCAAACAATATTTGTAAAAACTACTACATTAATACACAACTGTATTAAAGTATTCTTACAATGTATCCGGGTGGGACATGTTTAGCTATAACAAAAACTAAACGATGTGTAAACTCACTCCTTTATCAAACAATATTTGTAAAAACTACTACATTAATACACAACTGTATTAAAGTATTCTTACAATGTATCCGGGTGGGACATGTTTAGCTATAACAAAAACTAAACGATGTGTAAACTCACTCCTTTATCAAACAATATTTGTAAAAACTACTACATTAATACACAACTGTATTAAAGTATTCTTACAATGTATCCGGGTGGGACATGTTTAGCTATAACAAAAACTAAACGATGTGTAAACTCACTCCTTTATCAAACAATATTTGTAAAAACTACCACATTAATACGCAACTGTATTAAAGTATTCTTACAATGTATCAAGTTGGGACATGTTTAGCTATAACAAAAACTACACGATGTGTAAACTCACTCCTTTATCAAACAATATATGTAAAAACTACCACATTAATACGCAACTGTATTAAAGTATTCTTACAATGTATCAAGTTGGGACATGTTTAGCTATAACAAAAACTGCACGATGTGTAAACTCACTCCTTTATCAAACAATATTTGTAAAAACTACTACATTAATACACAACTGTATTAAAGTATTCTTACAATGTATCCGGGTGGGACATGTTTAGCTATAACAAAAACTAAACGATGTGTAAACTCACTCCTTTATCAAACAATATTTGTAAAAACTACTACATTAATACACAACTGTATTAAAGTATTCTTACAATGTATCCGGGTGGGACATGTTTAGCTATAACAAAAACTAAACGATGTGTAAACTCACTCCTTTATCAAACAATATTTGTAAAAACTACTACATTAATACACAACTGTATTAAAGTATTCTTACAATGTATCCGGGTGGGACATGTTTAGCTATAACAAAAACTAAACGATGTGTAAACTCACTCCTTTATCAAACAATATTTGTAAAAACTACTACATTAATACACAACTGTATTAAAGTATTCTTACAATGTATCCGGGTGGGACATGTTTAGCTATAACAAAAACTAAACGATGTGTAAACTCACTCCTTTATCAAACAATATTTGTAAAAACTACTACATTAATACACAACTGTATTAAAGTATTCTTACAATGTATCCGGGTGGGACATGTTTAGCTATAACAAAAACTAAACGATGTGTAAACTCACTCCTTTATCAAACAATATTTGTAAAAACTACCACATTAATACGCAACTGTATTAAAGTATTCTTACAATGTATCAAGTTGGGACATGTTTAGCTATAACAAAAACTACACGATGTGTAAACTCACTCCTTTATCAAACAATATATGTAAAAACTACCACATTAATACGCAACTGTATTAAAGTATTCTTACAATGTATCAAGTTGGGACATGTTTAGCTATAACAAAAACTGCACGATGTGTAAACTCACTCCTTTATCAAACAATATTTGTAAAAACTACCACATTAATACACAACTGTATTAAAGTATTCTTACAATGTATCCGGGTGGGACATGTTTAGCTATAACAAAAACTAAACGATGTGTAAACTCACTCCTTTATCAAACAATATTTGTAAAAACTACTACATTAATACACAACTGTATTAAAGTATTCTTACAATGTATCCGGGTGGGACATGTTTAGCTATAACAAAAACTAAACGATGTGTAAACTCACTCCTTTATCAAACAATATTTGTAAAAACTACTACATTAATACGCAACTGTATTAAAGTATTCTTACAATGTATCCGGGTGGGACATGTTTAGCTATAACAAAAACTAAACGATGTGTAAACTCACTCCTTTATCAAACAATATTTGTAAAAACTACTACATTAATACGCAACTGTATTAAAGTATTCTTACAATGTATCCGGGTGGGACATGTTTAGCTATAACAAAAACTAAACGATGTGTAAACTCACTCCTTTATCAAACAATATTTGTAAAAACTACCACATTAATACACAACTGTATTAAAGTATTCTTACAATGTATCCGGGTGGGACATGTTTAGCTATAACAAAAACTAAACGATGTGTAAACTCACTCCTTTATCAAACAATATTTGTAAAAACTACTACATTAATACACAACTGTATTAAAGTATTCTTACAATGTATCCGGGTGGGACATGTTTAGCTATAACAAAAACTAAACGATGTGTAAACTCACTCCTTTATCAAACAATATTTGTAAAAACTACCACATTAATACACAACTGTATTAAAGTATTCTTACAATGTATCCGGGTGGGACATGTTTAGCTATAACAAAAACTAAACGATGTGTAAACTCACTCCTTTATCAAACAATATTTGTAAAAACTACTACATTAATACACAACTGTATTAAAGTATTCTTACAATGTATCCGGGTGGGACATGTTTAGCTATAACAAAAACTAAACGATGTGTAAACTCACTCCTTTATCAAACAATATTTGTAAAAACTACTACATTAATACACAACTGTATTAAAGTATTCTTACAATGTATCCGGGTGGGACATGTTTAGCTATAACAAAAACTAAACGATGTGTAAACTCACTCCTTTATCAAACAATATTTGTAAAAACTACTACATTAATACACAACTGTATTAAAGTATTCTTACAATGTATCCGGGTGGGACATGTTTAGCTATAACAAAAACTAAACGATGTGTAAACTCACTCCTTTATCAAACAATATTTGTAAAAACTACTACATTAATACACAACTGTATTAAAGTATTCTTACAATGTATCCGGGTGGGACATGTTTAGCTATAACAAAAACTAAACGATGTGTAAACTCACTCCTTTATCAAACAATATTTGTAAAAACTACTACATTAATACACAACTGTATTAAAGTATTCTTACAATGTATCCGGGTGGGACATGTTTAGCTATAACAAAAACTAAACGATGTGTAAACTCACTCCTTTATCAAACAATATTTGTAAAAACTACTACATTAATACACAACTGTATTAAAGTATTCTTACAATGTATCCGGGTGGGACATGTTTAGCTATAACAAAAACTAAACGATGTGTAAACTCACTCCTTTATCAAACAATATTTGTAAAAACTACTACATTAATACACAACTGTATTAAAGTATTCTTACAATGTATCCGGGTGGGACATGTTTAGCTATAACAAAAACTAAACGATGTGTAAACTCACTCCTTTATCAAACAATATTTGTAAAAACTACCACATTAATACACAACTGTATTAAAGTATTCTTACAATGTATCCGGGTGGGACATGTTTAGCTATAACAAAAACTAAACGATGTGTAAACTCACTCCTTTATCAAACAATATTTGTAAAAACTACTACATTAATACGCAACTGTATTAAAGTATTCTTACAATGTATCAAGGTGGGACATGTTTAGCTATAACAAAAACTAAACGATGTGTAAACTCACTCCTTTATCAAACAATATTTGTAAAAACTACCACATTAATACGCAACTGTATTAAAGTATTCTTACAATGTATCCGGGTGGGACATGTTTAGCTATAACAAAAACTACACGATGTGTAAACTCACTCCTTTATCAAACAATATATGTAAAAACTACCACATTAATACACAACTGTATTAAAGTATTCTTACAATGTATCCGGGTGGGACATGTTTAGCTATAACAAAAACTAAACGATGTGTAAACTCACTCCTTTATCAAACAATATTTGTAAAAACTACTACATTAATACACAACTGTATTAAAGTATTCTTACAATGTATCCGGGTGGGACATGTTTAGCTATAACAAAAACTAAACGATGTGTAAACTCACTCCTTTATCAAACAATATTTGTAAAAACTACTACATTAATACACAACTGTATTAAAGTATTCTTACAATGTATCCGGGTGGGACATGTTTAGCTATAACAAAAACTAAACGATGTGTAAACTCACTCCTTTATCAAACAATATTTGTAAAAACTACTACATTAATACACAACTGTATTAAAGTATTCTTACAATGTATCCGGGTGGGACATGTTTAGCTATAACAAAAACTAAACGATGTGTAAACTCACTCCTTTATCAAACAATATTTGTAAAAACTACCACATTAATACGCAACTGTATTAAAGTATTCTTACAATGTATCAAGTTGGGACATGTTTAGCTATAACAAAAACTACACGATGTGTAAACTCACTCCTTTATCAAACAATATATGTAAAAACTACCACATTAATACGCAACTGTATTAAAGTATTCTTACAATGTATCAAGTTGGGACATGTTTAGCTATAACAAAAACTGCACGATGTGTAAACTCACTCCTTTATCAAACAATATTTGTAAAAACTACTACATTAATACACAACTGTATTAAAGTATTCTTACAATGTATCCGGGTGGGACATGTTTAGCTATAACAAAAACTAAACGATGTGTAAACTCACTCCTTTATCAAACAATATTTGTAAAAACTACTACATTAATACACAACTGTATTAAAGTATTCTTACAATGTATCCGGGTGGGACATGTTTAGCTATAACAAAAACTAAACGATGTGTAAACTCACTCCTTTATCAAACAATATTTGTAAAAACTACTACATTAATACACAACTGTATTAAAGTATTCTTACAATGTATCCGGGTGGGACATGTTTAGCTATAACAAAAACTAAACGATGTGTAAACTCACTCCTTTATCAAACAATATTTGTAAAAACTACTACATTAATACACAACTGTATTAAAGTATTCTTACAATGTATCCGGGTGGGACATGTTTAGCTATAACAAAAACTAAACGATGTGTAAACTCACTCCTTTATCAAACAATATTTGTAAAAACTACTACATTAATACACAACTGTATTAAAGTATTCTTACAATGTATCCGGGTGGGACATGTTTAGCTATAACAAAAACTAAACGATGTGTAAACTCACTCCTTTATCAAACAATATTTGTAAAAACTACCACATTAATACGCAACTGTATTAAAGTATTCTTACAATGTATCAAGTTGGGACATGTTTAGCTATAACAAAAACTACACGATGTGTAAACTCACTCCTTTATCAAACAATATATGTAAAAACTACCACATTAATACGCAACTGTATTAAAGTATTCTTACAATGTATCAAGTTGGGACATGTTTAGCTATAACAAAAACTGCACGATGTGTAAACTCACTCCTTTATCAAACAATATTTGTAAAAACTACTACATTAATACACAACTGTATTAAAGTATTCTTACAATGTATCCGGGTGGGACATGTTTAGCTATAACAAAAACTAAACGATGTGTAAACTCACTCCTTTATCAAACAATATTTGTAAAAACTACTACATTAATACACAACTGTATTAAAGTATTCTTACAATGTATCCGGGTGGGACATGTTTAGCTATAACAAAAACTAAACGATGTGTAAACTCACTCCTTTATCAAACAATATTTGTAAAAACTACTACATTAATACACAACTGTATTAAAGTATTCTTACAATGTATCCGGGTGGGACATGTTTAGCTATAACAAAAACTAAACGATGTGTAAACTCACTCCTTTATCAAACAATATTTGTAAAAACTACTACATTAATACACAACTGTATTAAAGTATTCTTACAATGTATCCGGGTGGGACATGTTTAGCTATAACAAAAACTAAACGATGTGTAAACTCACTCCTTTATCAAACAATATTTGTAAAAACTACTACATTAATACACAACTGTATTAAAGTATTCTTACAATGTATCCGGGTGGGACATGTTTAGCTATAACAAAAACTAAACGATGTGTAAACTCACTCCTTTATCAAACAATATTTGTAAAAACTACCACATTAATACGCAACTGTATTAAAGTATTCTTACAATGTATCAAGTTGGGACATGTTTAGCTATAACAAAAACTACACGATGTGTAAACTCACTCCTTTATCAAACAATATATGTAAAAACTACCACATTAATACGCAACTGTATTAAAGTATTCTTACAATGTATCAAGTTGGGACATGTTTAGCTATAACAAAAACTGCACGATGTGTAAACTCACTCCTTTATCAAACAATATTTGTAAAAACTACCACATTAATACACAACTGTATTAAAGTATTCTTACAATGTATCCGGGTGGGACATGTTTAGCTATAACAAAAACTAAACGATGTGTAAACTCACTCCTTTATCAAACAATATTTGTAAAAACTACTACATTAATACACAACTGTATTAAAGTATTCTTACAATGTATCCGGGTGGGACATGTTTAGCTATAACAAAAACTAAACGATGTGTAAACTCACTCCTTTATCAAACAATATTTGTAAAAACTACTACATTAATACGCAACTGTATTAAAGTATTCTTACAATGTATCCGGGTGGGACATGTTTAGCTATAACAAAAACTAAACGATGTGTAAACTCACTCCTTTATCAAACAATATTTGTAAAAACTACTACATTAATACGCAACTGTATTAAAGTATTCTTACAATGTATCCGGGTGGGACATGTTTAGCTATAACAAAAACTAAACGATGTGTAAACTCACTCCTTTATCAAACAATATTTGTAAAAACTACCACATTAATACACAACTGTATTAAAGTATTCTTACAATGTATCCGGGTGGGACATGTTTAGCTATAACAAAAACTAAACGATGTGTAAACTCACTCCTTTATCAAACAATATTTGTAAAAACTACTACATTAATACACAACTGTATTAAAGTATTCTTACAATGTATCCGGGTGGGACATGTTTAGCTATAACAAAAACTAAACGATGTGTAAACTCACTCCTTTATCAAACAATATTTGTAAAAACTACCACATTAATACACAACTGTATTAAAGTATTCTTACAATGTATCCGGGTGGGACATGTTTAGCTATAACAAAAACTAAACGATGTGTAAACTCACTCCTTTATCAAACAATATTTGTAAAAACTACTACATTAATACACAACTGTATTAAAGTATTCTTACAATGTATCCGGGTGGGACATGTTTAGCTATAACAAAAACTAAACGATGTGTAAACTCACTCCTTTATCAAACAATATTTGTAAAAACTACTACATTAATACACAACTGTATTAAAGTATTCTTACAATGTATCCGGGTGGGACATGTTTAGCTATAACAAAAACTAAACGATGTGTAAACTCACTCCTTTATCAAACAATATTTGTAAAAACTACTACATTAATACACAACTGTATTAAAGTATTCTTACAATGTATCCGGGTGGGACATGTTTAGCTATAACAAAAACTAAACGATGTGTAAACTCACTCCTTTATCAAACAATATTTGTAAAAACTACTACATTAATACACAACTGTATTAAAGTATTCTTACAATGTATCCGGGTGGGACATGTTTAGCTATAACAAAAACTAAACGATGTGTAAACTCACTCCTTTATCAAACAATATTTGTAAAAACTACTACATTAATACACAACTGTATTAAAGTATTCTTACAATGTATCCGGGTGGGACATGTTTAGCTATAACAAAAACTAAACGATGTGTAAACTCACTCCTTTATCAAACAATATTTGTAAAAACTACTACATTAATACACAACTGTATTAAAGTATTCTTACAATGTATCCGGGTGGGACATGTTTAGCTATAACAAAAACTAAACGATGTGTAAACTCACTCCTTTATCAAACAATATTTGTAAAAACTACTACATTAATACACAACTGTATTAAAGTATTCTTACAATGTATCCGGGTGGGACATGTTTAGCTATAACAAAAACTAAACGATGTGTAAACTCACTCCTTTATCAAACAATATTTGTAAAAACTACCACATTAATACACAACTGTATTAAAGTATTCTTACAATGTATCCGGGTGGGACATGTTTAGCTATAACAAAAACTAAACGATGTGTAAACTCACTCCTTTATCAAACAATATTTGTAAAAACTACTACATTAATACGCAACTGTATTAAAGTATTCTTACAATGTATCAAGGTGGGACATGTTTAGCTATAACAAAAACTAAACGATGTGTAAACTCACTCCTTTATCAAACAATATTTGTAAAAACTACCACATTAATACGCAACTGTATTAAAGTATTCTTACAATGTATCCGGGTGGGACATGTTTAGCTATAACAAAAACTACACGATGTGTAAACTCACTCCTTTATCAAACAATATATGTAAAAACTACCACATTAATACACAACTGTATTAAAGTATTCTTACAATGTATCCGGGTGGGACATGTTTAGCTATAACAAAAACTAAACGATGTGTAAACTCACTCCTTTATCAAACAATATTTGTAAAAACTACTACATTAATACACAACTGTATTAAAGTATTCTTACAATGTATCCGGGTGGGACATGTTTAGCTATAACAAAAACTAAACGATGTGTAAACTCACTCCTTTATCAAACAATATTTGTAAAAACTACTACATTAATACACAACTGTATTAAAGTATTCTTACAATGTATCCGGGTGGGACATGTTTAGCTATAACAAAAACTAAACGATGTGTAAACTCACTTCTTTATCAAACAATATTTGTAAAAACTACCACATTAATACACAACTGTATTAAAGTATTCTTACAATGTATCAAGGTGGGACATGTTTAGCTATAACAAAAACTGCACGATGTGTAAACTCACTCCTTTATCAAACAATATTTGTAAAAACTAACACATTAATACACAACTGTATTAAAGTATTCTTACAATGTATCAAGGTGGGACATGTTTAGCTATAACAAAAACTGCACGATGTGTAAACTCACTCCTTTATCAAACAATATTTGTAAAAACTACCACATTAATACGCAACTGTATTAAAGTATTCTCACAATGTATCCGGGTGGGACATGTTTAGCTATAACAAAAACTAAACGATGTGTAAACTCACTCCTTTATCAAACAATATTTGTAAAAACTACCACATTAATACACAACTGTATTAAAGTATTCTTACAATGTATCCGGGTGGGACATGTTTAGCTATAACAAAAACTAAACGATGTGTAAACTCACTCCTTTATCAAACAATATTTGTAAAAACTACCACATTAATACGCAACTGTATTAAAGTATTCTTACAATGTATCAAGGTGGGACATGTTTAGCTATAACAAAAACTGCACGATGTGTAAACTCACTCCTTTATCAAACAATATATGTAAAAACTACCACATTAATACACAACTGTATTAAAGTATTCTTACAATGTATCAAGGTGGGACATGTTTAGCTATAACAAAAACTGCACGATGTGTAAACTCACTCCTTTATCAAACAATATTTGTAAAAACTACCACATTAATACACAACTGTATTAAAGTATTCTTACAATGTATCAAGGTGGGACATGTTTAGCTATAACAAAAACTGCACGATGTGTAAACTCACTCCTTTATCAAACAATATTTGTA
Organism: Prosapia bicincta; assembly: GCA_036971475.1. Taxonomy (NCBI): domain Eukaryota; kingdom Metazoa; phylum Arthropoda; class Insecta; order Hemiptera; family Cercopidae; genus Prosapia; species Prosapia bicincta. The sequence goes on from JBAIZL010000002.1 coordinate 200,487,021, forward strand.
AAAACTACCACATTAATACACAACTGTATTAAAGTATTCTTACAATGTATCAAGGTGGGACATGTTTAGCTATAACAAAAACTGCACGATGTGTAAACTCACTCCTTTATCAAACAATATTTGTAAAAACTACCACATTAATACACAACTGTATTAAAGTATTCTTACAATGTATCAAGGTGGGACATGTTTAGCTATAACAAAAACTGCACGATGTGTAAACTCACTCCTTTATCAAATAATATTTGTAAAAACTACCACATTAATACGCAACTGTATTAAAGTATTCTTACAATGTATCCGGGTGGGACATGTTTAGCTATAACAAAAACTAAACGATGTGTAAACTCACTCCTTTATCAAACAATATTTGTAAAAACTACCACATTAATACACAACTGTATTAAAGTATTCTTACAATGTATCCGGGTGGGACATGTTTAGCTATAACAAAAACTGCACGATGTGTAAACTCACTCCTTTATCAAACAATATTTGTAAAAACTACCACATTAATACACAACTGTATTAAAGTATTCTTACATTGTATCCGGGTGGGACATGTTTAGCTATAACAAAAACTACACGATGTGTAAACTCACTCCTTTATCAAACAATATTTGTAAAAATTACCACATTAATACACAACTGTATTAAAGTATTCTTTCAATGTATCAAGGTGGGACATGTTTAGCTATAACAAAAACTGCACGATGTGTAAACTCACTCCTTTATCAAACAATATTTGTAAAAACTACCACATTAATACACAACTGTATTAAAGTATTCTTACAATGTATCCGGGTGGGACATGTTTAGCTATAACAAAAACTGCACGATGTGTAAACTCACTCCTTTATCAAACAATATTTGTAAAAACTACCACATTAATACACAACTGTATTAAAGTATTCTTACATTGTATCCGGGTGGGACATGTTTAGCTATAACAAAAACTACACGATGTGTAAACTCACTCCTTTATCAAACAATATTTGTTAAAATTACCACATTAATACACAACTGTATTAAAGTATTCTTTCAATGTATCAAGGTGGGACATGTTTAGCTATAACAAAAACTGCACGATGTGTAAACTCACTCCTTTATCAAACAATATTTGTAAAAACTACCACATTAATACGCAACTGTATTAAAGTATTCTTACAATGTATCAAGGTGGGACATGTTTAGCTATAACAAAAACTGCACGATGTGTAAACTCACTCCTTTATCAAACAATATATGTAAAAACTACCACATTAATACACAACTGTATTGAAGTATTCTTACAATGTATCAAGGTGGGACATGTTTAGCTATAACAAAAACTACACGATGTGTAAACTCACTCCTTTATCAAACAATATTTGTAAAAACTACCACATTAATACACAACTGTAATAAAGTATTCTTACAATGTATCAAGGTGGGACATGTTTAGCTATAACAAAAACTGCACGATGTGTAAACTCACTCCTTTATCAAACAATATTTGTAAAAATTACCACATTAATACACCACTGTATTAAAGTATTCTTACAATGTATCAAGGTGGGACATGTTTAGCTATAACAAAAACTGCACGATGTGTAAACTCACTCCTTTATCAAACAATATTTGTAAAAATTACCACATTAATACACAACTGTATTAAAGTATTCTTACAATGTATCAAGGTGGGACATGTTTAGCTATAACAAAAACTGCACGATGTGTAAACTCACTCCTTTATCAAACAATATTTGTAAAAACTACTACATTAATACACAACTGTATTAAAGTATTCTTACAATGTATCAAGGTGGGACATGTTTAGCTATAACAAAAACTGCACGATGTGTAAACTCACTCCTTTATCAAACAATATTTGTAAAAACTACCACATTAATACGCAACTGTATTAAAGTATTCTTACAATGTATCAAGGTGGGACATGTTTAGCTATAACAAAGACTGCACGATGTGTAAACTCACTCCTTTATCAAACAATATTTGTAAAAACTACCACATTAATACGCAACTGTATTAAAGTATTCTTACAATGTATCCGGGTGGGACGTGTTTAGCTATAACAAAAACTGCACGATGTGTAAACTCACTCCTTTATCAAACAATATTTGTAAAAACTACCACATTAATACGCAACTGTATTAAAGTATTCTTACAATGTATCAAGGTGGGACATGTTTAGCTATAACAAAAACTACACGATGTGTAAACTCACTCCTTTATCAAACAATATTTGTAAAAACTACCACATTAATACGCAACTGTATTAAAGTATTCTTACAATGTATCAAGGTGGGACATGTTTAGCTATAACAAAAACTACACGATGTGTAAACTCACTCCTTTATCAAACAATATTTGTAAAAACTACCACATTAATACGCAACTGTATTAAAGTATTCTTACAATGTATCAAGGTGGGACATGTTTAGCTATAACAAAAACTACACGATGTGTAAACTCACTCCTTTATCAAACAATATTTGTAAAAACTACCACATTAATACGCAACTGTATTAAAGTATTCTTACAATGTATCAAGGTGGGACATGTTTAGCTATAACAAAGACTGCACGATGTGTAAACTCACTCCTTTATCAAACAATATTTGTAAAAACTACCACATTAATACGCAACTGTATTAAAGTATTCTTACAATGTATCAAGGTGGGACATGTTTAGCTATAACAAAGACTGCACGATGTGTAAACTCACTCCTTTATCAAACAATATTTGTAAAAACTACCACATTAATACGCAACTGTATTAAAGTATTCTTACAATGTATCAAGGTGGGACATGTTTAGCTATAACAAAAACTGCACGATGTGTAAACTCACTCCTTTATCAAACAATATTTGTAAAAACTACCACATTAATACGCAACTGTATTAAAGTATTCTTACAATGTATCAAGGTGGGACATGTTTAGCTATAACAAAAACTGCACGATGTGTAAACTCACTCCTTTATCAAACAATATTTGTAAAAACTACCACATTAATACGCAACTGTATTAAAGTATTCTTACAATGTATCAAGGTGGGACATGTTTAGCTATAACAAAAACTGCACGATGTGTAAACTCACTCCTTTATCAAACAATATTTGTAAAAACTACCACATTAATACACAACTGTATTAAAGTATTCTTACAATGTATCCGGGTGGGACATGTTTAGCTATAACAAAAACTGCACGATGTGTAAACTCACTCCTTTATCAAACAATATTTGTAAAAACTACCACATTAATACGCAACTGTATTAAAGTATTCTTACAATGTATCAAGGTGGGACATGTTTAGCTATAACAAAAACTGCACGATGTGTAAACTCACTCCTTTATCAAACAATATTTGTAAAAACTACCACATTAATACGCAACTGTATTAAAGTATTCTTACAATGTATCAAGGTGGGACATGTTTAGCTATAACAAAAACTGCACGATGTGTAAACTCACTCCTTTATCAAACAATATTTGTAAAAACTACCACATTAATACGCAACTGTATTAAAGTATTCTTACAATGTATCAAGGTGGGACATGTTTAGCTATAACAAAAACTGCACGATGTGTAAACTCACTCCTTTATCAAACAATATTTGTAAAAACTACCACATTAATACGCAACTGTATTAAAGTATTCTTACAATGTATCAAGGTGGGACATGTTTAGCTATAACAAAAACTGCACGATGTGTAAACTCACTCCTTTATCAAACAATATTTGTAAAAATTACCACATTAATACACAACTGTATTAAAGTATTCTTTCAATGTATCAAGGTGGGACATGTTTAGCTATAACAAAAACTGCACGATGTGTAAACTCACTCCTTTATCAAACAATATATGTAAAAACTACCACATTAATACGCAACTGTATTAATGTATTCTTACAATGTATCCGGGTGGGACATGTTTAGCTATAACAAAAACTACACGATGTGTAAACTCACTCCTTTATCAAACAATATTTGTAAAAACTACTACATTAATACACAACTGTATTAAAGTATTCTTACAATGTATCAAGGTGGGACATGTTTAGCTATAACAAAAACTGCACGATGTGTAAACTCACTCCTTTATCAAACAATATTTGTAAAAACTACCACATTAATACGCAACTGTATTAAAGTATTCTTACAATGTATCAAGGTGGGACATGTTTAGCTATAACAAAAACTGCACGATGTGTAAACTCACTCCTTTATCAAACAATATTTGTAAAAACTACCACATTAATACGCAACTGTATTAAAGTATTCTTACAATGTATCAAGGTGGGACATGTTTAGCTATAACAAAAACTGCACGATGTGTAAACTCACTCCTTTATCAAACAATATTTGTAAAAATTACCACATTAATACACAACTGTATTAAAGTATTCTTTCAATGTATCAAGGTGGGACATGTTTAGCTATAACAAAAACTGCACGATGTGTAAACTCACTCCTTTATCAAACAATATATGTAAAAACTACCACATTAATACGCAACTGTATTAATGTATTCTTACAATGTATCCGGGTGGGACATGTTTAGCTATAACAAAAACTGCACGATGTGTAAACTCACTCCTTTATCAAACAATATTTGTAAAAACTACCACATTAATACACAACTGTATTAATGTATTCTTACAATGTATCAAGGTGGGACATGTTTAGCTATAACAAAAACTAAACGATGTGTAAACTCACTCCTTTATCAAACAATATTTGTAAAAACTACCACATTAATACACAACTGTATTAAAGTATTCTTACAATGTATCAAGGTGGGACATGTTTAGCTATAACAAAAACTGCACGATGTGTAAACTCACTCCTTTATCAAACAATATTTGTAAAAACTACCACATTAATACGCAACTGTATTAAAGTATTCTTACAATGTATCAAGGTGGGACATGTTTAGCTATAACAAAAACTACACGATGTGTAAACTCACTCCTTTATCAAACAATATTTGTAAAAACTACCACATTAATACACAACTGTATTAAAGTATTCTTACAATGTATCAAGGTGGGACATGTTTAGCTATAACAAAAACTGCACGATGTGTAAACTCACTCCTTTATCAAACAATATTTGTAAAAACTACCACATTAATACGCAACTGTATTAAAGTATTCTTACAATGTATCAAGGTGGGACATGTTTAGCTATAACAAAAACTGCACGATGTGTAAACTCACTCCTTTATCAAACAATATTTGTAAAAACTACCACATTAATACGCAACTGTATTAAAGTATTCTTACAATGTATCAAGGTGGGACATGTTTAGCTATAACAAAAACTGCACGATGTGTAAACTCACTCCTTTATCAAACAATATTTGTAAAAACTACCACATTAATACGCAACTGTATTAAAGTATTCTTACAATGTATCAAGGTGGGACATGTTTAGCTATAACAAAAACTGCACGATGTGTAAACTCACTCCTTTATCAAACAATATTTGTAAAAATTACCACATTAATACACAACTGTATTAAAGTATTCTTTCAATGTATCAAGGTGGGACATGTTTAGCTATAACAAAAACTGCACGATGTGTAAACTCACTCCTTTATCAAACAATATTTGTAAAAACTACCACATTAATACGCAACTGTATTAAAGTATTCTTACAATGTATCAAGGTGGGACATGTTTAGCTATAACAAAAACTGCACGATGTGTAAACTCACTCCTTTATCAAACAATATTTGTAAAAACTACCACATTAATACGCAACTGTATTAAAGTATTCTTACAATGTATCAAGGTGGGACATGTTTAGCTATAACAAAAACTGCACGATGTGTAAACTCACTCCTTTATCAAACAATATTTGTAAAAACTACCACATTAATACGCAACTGTATTAAAGTATTCTTACAATGTATCAAGGTGGGACATGTTTAGCTATAACAAAAACTGCACGATGTGTAAACTCACTCCTTTATCAAACAATATTTGTAAAAACTACCACATTAATACGCAACTGTATTAAAGTATTCTTACAATGTATCAAGGTGGGACATGTTTAGCTATAACAAAAACTGCACGATGTGTAAACTCACTCCTTTATCAAACAATATTTGTAAAAACTACCACATTAATACACAACTGTATTAAAGTATTCTTACAATGTATCAAGTTGGGACATGTTTAGCTATAACAAAAACTACACGATGTGTAAACTCACTCCTTTATCAAACAATATATGTAAAAACTACCACATTAATACACAACTGTATTAAAGTATTCTTACAATGTATCAAGGTGGGACATGTTTAGCTATAACAAAAACTAAACGATGTGTAAACTCACTCCTTTATCAAACAATATTTGTAAAAACTACCACATTAATATACAACTGTATTAATGTATTCTTACAATGTATCAAGGTGGGACATGTTTAGTTATAACAAAAACTACACGATGTGTAAACTCACTCCTTTATCAAATAATATTTGAAAAACTACTACATTAATACACAACTGTATTAAAGTATTCTTACAATGTATCAAGGTGGGACATGTTTAGCTATAACAAAAACTACACGATGTGTAAACTCACTCCTTTATCAAACAATATTTGAAAAAACTACCACATTAATACACAACTGTATGAAAGTATTCTTACAATGTATCAAGGTGGGACATGTTTAGTTATAACAAAAACTACACGATGTGTAAACTCACTCCTTTATCAAATAATATTTGAAAAACTACTACATTAATACACAACTGTATTAAAGTATTCTTACAATGTATCAAGGTGGGACATGTTTAGCTATAACAAAAACTACACGATGTGTAAACTCACTCCTTTATCAAACAATATTTGAAAAAACTACCACATTAATACACAACTGTATGAAAGTATTCTTACATTGTATCCGGGTTGGACATGTTTAGCTATAGAAAAAAACTACACGATATGTTAACTACACGATTTCTGTAGTAAAGGACTTAATGTCCATTTGTGGGGGTACAACGTGTGGAAATAGACGTGACTTGTGGAAATTAATTTTTTCTTTTGTGTTTTGTTTATGGTTACTGTCATTTTGTTTTACCGAACTAAACTGCTAATAGCAAGACATGTACACGATTAGTTTTGATTATAAAAAAAGAAAATAATAATAACTGTCGTGACGTAAGCCAATAGATGACTGCATTCAACGTTATAATCAAACCTATTCAAACCGAATTTATTGCTGCAAGATTGTGAAATAGTACATACTAATATGCAGTATATGAAATTATAATGCTTTATAAAGAAACTGTTTATATACATTCGTGACGTTTTTGTATTGAAGTTTTTCTGTTTTTTCCAACTGTAACACTATTTTTGGTTACGACATAGAAAATCATTTCTTGTTTAAAACATCCTTTTAAGAAACTTATAGTAAACAAAATTATACATTTTTTATAATTGGAAAATGAAAAGCCACCTTCTTAGTTTGGCAATAAACAGATATAAATATATACCATAGGTTTTATTTATAATTTAATTATTTCATGCAATCGGTATGATCCGAACAGTGTGTTCAGCTTCTGTTAACCAGCTGTTAGACTTCAGTTTAATTTAAATTAAAAATATGGTATAAACTTTGGAGAGAAATTTGTAGTGCATAAGTTGGCAATACTATAACAACAGCTGTGCAACAATTATTCTTTTGAATACAAAATATTTGAATTGAAATTAGAATTTACAACTGGTACTTTACGGACGAAAAAAATGCATAGGTGCAGGACGAAAATAAATACAATTTAAAAAGCTTAACAGCACTGCAGATGCTACAACAGCCAGACAAATTGCAGTAGTGGAAGCCACAGCACATTGGATTAAATGCAAATGCAAACAATGTAATAAATAAATACAAGCATGAGAGTTATGACAAATTAACCATAAATTGGTTATTTAGAGAAAAAATAAAGAAGTAAAATGTTAAATTTTAAGTGATTTTCTCCATCTCTGTTACACGTTCTATGAAAACCAGTATGTAAATTGCCTACATTGCGCCGTGTTTAACGTGTTTACGTATGCTAAACGCTGGACTAAATTAAGTTGGTTTACTAAGTAATTAAATATAGACCTGCATCTGAATTTAATCATCATAAATATTCCAACCCGTTTTGAAACATTATCTGATAAGCAAGTAATATGAACAAAACTTTTTAAAGTCAACTCCTACTAAAGTCAACAAAGACAAAATTTATTTTAGATACTATTTATTAAATAATTACAATTAATATAAATAAAGAATAAAACCTGTCCGTTAAAACATCTGTTCTAATACATAACCTATAACGTAAAATCAGTTGTTTAATGAAATCATATGTTATCACTTATATTATGCCAAATGGGACGAAATAACTATATTCTATTAAATTTAATTAAAGAATTAATATTTGAAATTAACATTAAATGTCATCCACTACAAGTTTTACAAAAAGGATGAATTTGAAATGAATAAAAAGTATTTTATTAACATTTAGGATTTTTAACATGATATATATGTTATAACGGTAATATTATCCCCCTAGTAAACAAATGTTTTATTAGGAGAGGGTTCAGCTACAAAAAAGGCATAAAAACTCAAACAAAAAGTTCAGATACTAGTGGCATGAATAGACACAACTATTTGTCATATGTGTTACATTGACGACCAGAACCGTAACAGCAATGAAATATATCGCGTATAATGTTTCTATGCGGGTGAAAATATCAAAATTGATTTTATTTACTTTGTATCTTTTAATGTGCGCACGAAGAGAAGACGAACTTGTTAAAATGAACATCAACATATCGACTTTAGTACATTGTGGGTTTAATTACTGTTGATGAAATCTGTTCACGGGGATGGGGGAGAGTCAGGGGAAAGGCGTCAAAAGGGGAAATGCAGTCGGATAAAATGTATTCTCTTGAGCATTTCCGAAATTATTGTTGTGAAATGACCGAAATATTTCAGCCAGATATTTTTTACTTTTTTTCATCAGATAGGTCTATATTTTCCAATATTTGATTAAAACGAAAAAAACACAACATATTTTAACCGTTTATTTACGTTTGTAATGGCTCCCTTTCATAGTGACAAGAAGATAGTCGCGCGCGCGCTCGCGTGCACACACACACACACACACACACACAACACACACACTCATACACACACACACACACACACACACACACACACACACATACACACACACACACACACACACACCACACACACGCACACACACACACACACACACACACACACTCACTCATACACACTCACACACGCGCACACACACACACACACCACACACACCACACACACGCACACACACACACACACACACACACACACACACACACACACACACTCACTCATACACACACACACACACACACACACACACACACACACACACACACACACACACACACACACACATACACACACACACACACACACACCACACATACGCACACACACACACACACACTCACACACACACACACACACACACACACACACACACACACAAAAGAATAAATTTTTTAAAAGACGTTATTCCAAATCACCATTTTTTATTTACCATGTTTAACATAATACAAAAGAGTTGTGTCTACACGCAATCGGACACATCTAGACAGAAAATAAAATCTATGCTGTTTAACTTTCAAAAAAATACCAAATAACTGTAAAAATACACCCGATTCTATCCAACATAGAAATCTTACAATTTAAGTTTCCATTGTTTTATTCGTCACCAACCACCAGCATTTACATAACCTCAAAGCTGCTGATTTCAAAATCGTTTTCCCACTAATAATATTTGCTAAAATTATTTTGTTTAAACAAAGATTAACATTGGAATTTAATTGAAAACTGAACCAATTCCAATTACTGTACCTACCGTATTACGGCAATTGTTATTTGAAATTACGTGTATCTGAACTTTGTTAATATTAAATCTAATTTTCCAATTTCAATTATCTTTTAAGCTGCACTTGTGCGCTCGTCAAAAGCCTTTCAATTAAATCCACCGGCTGGAACAGCTGATTGAGTGTGTTTACATCAGCTGATTGAGTGGGCATCTACGTTATCTTACAACTGTATTACGGCTGAATTATTAACGAGGTAGCGAGTAAATGTGGTAATTTGTGAGGAGTGTTTTAAGGAAACAGCCCTCCCCATTTGGGCCATGATTTTCCCTTTTACTACAGTCGACTAGGATTAGGTTAACCTCAATTTTTTCACATCATGTTTGTGCCAAGGACATTTATTATAGAGGAGAAGCAAGTCATTACCAGGGGTGGGATTCGGTATTTACATGAACCCTTACAGCAAACCTAGCCTTTCTTTAAAAATAAACAACCTTTTAAAAACTCAATTTGCATTTATAAAACAGACACTTTGTTATAATAGAATACTATTTAGCTATATTACAGATAGCTACAACCTGTTAACCGCTTAGGGAAAATAGAAATAAATAATTTTCAATGTAAACTAAACGATTGATGAAGTGAAGGAGTACCTTTAATTTTCTTTGTAATTATAATACACCGTTATTGTTAAGACGTAGTTAGGTCAGTTAACCTATCATAACCAGGTATTTCCCAGCTATATACTGAATTTAAACATAGCTATATAGTAATGTGGTATAATACAGGGCTTTGTTTTAAGTAACAACGAATTCATACAGCTCTGTGTGTACTTGTAAATTGAAGTTATTTGTTTGTATGTTTTCAAATTTGAAGCACCATTTCTTCTTTGCGACCTTTACAATTGCATTCTTCTTCTTCAATTCCTTCTACTAGTTACGTCCCCTTATATATAATAACATAAACATATGAGGCATTTAGTATAATTTTAGATAGTATCCAAATTAATAATAATCTGTAGAAATATTAAGAAAGGAGTGACCAAGAATAGTTTACTAAAGTACCGACAAAGAAGTCCTAACTATTGCTCTATTTCTGGGGTAGTCATAACCTGTGCTGTGGGAACCAATTGACAAAAGGAGGGTCCAAGTATTTTAAGATTTAAGTATTACAAGTGATCAAGAATAACGTGGGAAAGTAACACAGTACTATGTGGGAAATTATTTGTAAAAGGCGTGAGAAACACCGAAATAACTGAAATACGCAAGGGGAATATTCTGATGGTTCTTAAAAACTAAAATCATCTGCCAAAAATATTAAGTTTTTGGGGAGCTTCAGAAGAGTGCAGACGTATTTGGGCTAGGGGCAAGTTGTAAGCAATGTTTAAAAAAAGTAAATTTGTTTAGAAGAGTTAAGGGAATTGTTAGTGATTTATGGGGACTAATTTAAAAGTGCGACGTGAATGAATTAGGCAGATAGTAAAGAAATTAGGGAAGTAAGTTATCTAAGTGTAGAAGTGCAGTGAAGCAGTTAACGCAACGGTCAGGTTTCCAGGAACTCAACAATACATACCGTCTTTCTTACATCAGATTTAGCCAAAAGTGATTTATAAATTAGAAAACTCGGAACCAATTCATTGTGTTTATACAAATTAATCTAGTTTTTTATAACACTTTCTAATTTATAGAAGATCCCATAATAACGACCCGAGAGAAAGAGCAATCTAACACTGCAATTATTAAACTTCATTGTAATAAAAACCTAAAGCCTCAAGAGTCCACCTTTTTAATAATAGTAGCATTAGCTAAGCAATTAATCTTTGCCACTACATCGTATTAATGTAATTTGGTATAGTTGTGATAATTGGATGTCAGATGAATAAATGTAAGTGATAATTATTGGTTAATTATTTAGAAACCTGAAGGTGTGACTATAGAATGGTAAATTATTTATAATATAATCTGAAGGTAAAAAACATTTTAAAATAAGTTAGGTTACTATATATATATATATATATATATATATATATATATATATATATATATATATATTTATTTATTTATTTATTAAGTTTTCAATTGTTAATAAAACTCTTTTTATCCATCCACTCAAGTTCAAACACATTTAAAACTTGTTGACGACACTTGGTGTTAATGTAGTTTTTTCAAATAATAATTCACTAAGTAAATTTAATAATGAATTAGTTTGAGTTTTATATGGGAGAAAACCTTTTCACAAAAGGGGGAAGATATGCAATATATTTTGTCCCATTTCTCTTAAAATAAGTGATACCATATGATTTCATAAAACAGCTGATTTTATGCTATACGTTATGTAGTAGAACAGCTGTTTTATCGCATAGGTTATGTTACTTTATTTATATTAATTAGAACTATTTAATAAAATGTAACAAAAAAATAAATTTGGGTTAGTTGACCCAAGTAGGAATTGCCTTTAAACATTTTTATTTTATATTTCTCACTTAGAATGTATGTGTACATGCAAGTATGAAATTGTATGGAGATGTCCCAGTCTTCTTGAAGTAATCGTCAAAGAAACCCTTTAACCTCTGTCTCTGAGGTCGCGTTGAAATTTGCAACCTTTACTGTTATTCAGCCTCGTTCTCCTAATTTACCACGGGCCTTACCCGTACTCAATTATACCATTGGAAACATTTCGAAATATGTCACGTAACTATAAGGGGGTTGCGCCTACGCTGATATAGAGTGCGCTTGGGTTTAATGAGAAATCTCAACTTCTGTCAATACAAATCTAAAACGTATAAAACTCTACTTGCAACTGATACGCCCAACAGCTGCGATATATTGCAACAACATCTCAAGTGAGAAAATAAATGTAACACATTGTACATAAAGGTCACAAGGTACAATAAATAAGGCAAAGGTCATATCAGACGGCCTACTATGTAACCTATTCATCACTTTAATCGTCACGCATCGCGCTTATATATGTCTCGCCTAACAATCATCACTCCAATCGTCACACATCGCGCTTATATATGTCTCGCGTAACAATCATCACTCTAATCGTCAAGCATCGAGCTTATATATGTCTCGCGTAACAATCATCACTTTAATCGTCACGCGTCGCGCTTATATATGTCTCGCCTAACAATCATCACTCCAATCGTCACACATCGCGCTTATATATGTCTCGCGTAACAATCATCACTCTAATCGTCAAGCATCGAGCTTATATATGTCTCGCGTAACAATCATCACTTTAATCGTCAAGCATCGAGCTTATATATTCCTCGCTAAAAAATCATCACTTTGATCGCCACGTATCGAGCTTATATATGTTCGCGTAACAATCACTAGCTTAATCATCGCGCATCGAGCTTATATATGTCTCGCGTAACAATCATCACTTTAATCGTCAAGCATCGAGCTTATATATTCCTCGCTAAAAAATCATCACTTTGATCGCCGCGCAACGCGCTGATATATGTCTCGCGTAACAATCATCACTTTAATCGTCAAGCATCGAGCTTATATATTCCTCGCTAAAAAATCATCACTTTGATCGCCACGCATCGAGTTTATATATGTTCGCGTAACAATCATCTATTTAATCGTAAAGCATCGAGCTTATATATTCCTCGCTAAAAATCATCACTTTGATCGCCGCGCATCGCGCTTATATATGTCTCGCGTAACAATCATCACTTTAATCGTCAAGCATCGAGCTTATATATTCCTCGCTAAAAAATCATCACTTTGATCGCCACGTATCGAGCTTATATATGTTCGCGTAACAATCATTAGCTTAATCATCGCGCATCGAGCTTATATATGTCTCGCGTAACAATCATCACTTTAATCGTCAAGCATCGAGCTTATATATTCCTCGCTGAAAAATCATCACTTTGATCGCTGCGCATCGAGCTTATATATGTTTCGCGTAACCATCATCACTTCAATCGTCGAGCATCGAGCTTATATATTCCTCGCCTAACAATAATCACTTTGATCGAAGCGCGTTATTCTTATATATGTCTTGGGTAACAATCATCACTTTAATTGTCAAGCATTGATCTTATATATGTCTCGCTTAAGAATCATCACTTCAGTAGTCGCGCATCGAGCTTATATATTCCTCGCCTAAAAATCATGAATTTAATCGCGCTTCTAACTTATATATGTCTTCCGTAACCATAATCACGTCAATCGTCGCACATCGAGCTTATATATGTCTCGCGTAACCATCATCAATTGAATCGTCGCGCATTGAGCTTATATAGTCCTCGCCTAACAATCATCACTTTCATCGAAGCGCATTGATCTTATATATATCTTGGGTAACAATCATCACTTTAATTGTCAAGCATTGATCTTATACATGTCTCGCGAAAACAATCATCACTTCCGTCGTCGCGCATCGAGCTTATATATTCCTCGCCTAAAAATCATCAATTTAATCGCGCTTTTAACTTATATATGTCTTCCGTAACCATAATCACGTCAATCGTCGCGCATCGAGCTTATATATGTCTCGCGTAACCATCATCAATTGAATCGTCGCGCATCGAGATTATATATTCCTCGCCTAACAATCATCACTTTGATCGAAGCGCATCGAGCTTATATATGTTTCGCCTAACAATCATCACTTCAGTCGTCGCGCATCGAGCTTACATATTCCTCGCCAAAAAATCATCAATTTAATCATCGCGCATCGAGCTTATATATGTCTCCCGTAACCATCATCACTTCAGTCGTCCCGCATCAAGCTTATATATTTCTCACCTAACAATCATCACTTTGATCGAAGCGCATCGAGTTTATATATGTTTCGGGTAACCATCATCAATTGAATGGTCGCGCATCGAGCTTATATATTCCTCGCCTAACAATCATCACTTTAATCGAAGCGCATCGAGCTTACATATTCCTCGCCAAAAAATCATCAATTTAATCATCGCGCATCGAGCTTATATATGTCTCCCGTAACCATCATCACTTCAGTCGTCCCGCATCAAGCTTATATATTTCTCACCTAACAATCATCACTTTGATCGAAGCGCATCGTGCTTATATATGTCTCGCTTAACCGTCATCAATTGAATCGTCGCGCAATGAGGTTATATATTCCTCGCCTAACAATCATCACTTTGATCGAAGCGCATCGAGCTTATATATGTCTCGCGTAACCATCATCAATTGAATGGTCGCGCATCGAGCTTATATATTCCTCGCCTAACAATCATCACTTTAATCGAAGCGCATCGAGCTTATATATGTCTCGCTTAACCGTCATCAATTGAATCGTCGCGCAATGAGGTTATATATTCCTCGCCTAACAATCATCACTTTGATCGAAGCGCATTTTGCTTAAATATGTTTCGCGTAGCCATCATCACTTTAATCGTGACGCACCGAGTTTGTATATGCTTCGCGTAACAACCATAACTTTAATCGTAGCGTACCAAGCCTATATATGACTCGCATAGCAATCATCACTTTAATTGTGGCGTACCGAGCTTGTATATGATTCGCGTAACAACAATCACTTTAATAGTGGCGTACCGAGCCTATATATTGTAACGCTTCGCCCTTTTTACCTTGGAAATTTATACCTTATTTAAAAATGTATTTTGCTTATTACCAAAATATTTAATTTTACTTACTAGGGTTCTAGTTCTAACTTCACAACTCAGGCATAAACTGTCTGAAGACAAGGCGGTCTTCCTATTTCGAAGGTAGAACTAGGTTACTTGTGAAATAAGAATTGAAAGTTTTAATATACAAAGTTAAACAATTTATTAATTAATGACAAATTACAGTGTTAAATTATTTAAATAAAATTACTGCTTACTATATATTATATATATATTTATATTTTAATTACTTGTTAACTTGTACAAATTAAACATCGAAAAGGTAGTAACTCAAGTTTTCCAATTTAGTTTTAGGAATGAATATTCAAAGGCGATTTCTACCGTTCATGTGTTAATCATTTTTCATTCAGAATTTAATTTAGCTAAGAGTAAAATACATTTTCTTTATTATTCTCTAAAACGTACCTGGCTGTGCACATTACTTGTAAAACACTATAACACATATCATTAATCACTGCACATCGCTCTTGCAATCAGCGCTCTTAAACAAAAATAATATAAACTTTTACTATATGAAACTCATTAAAATAAAATCCTGGCTTCTTCTGTATGTTGCGTTAATAGATCTGGTACCGGCCTTGACATCTTAATTTAGAATAATGGAAGCTTGCAAATTTTCTATGTTATTTCCGAAAATGCCATCACGTCCGTCTCGTTCAAAGACTTTTAGAGAAAAGGGCCGTTGCAAGAACGCGCTAACTGAAATTTTCAAGCAAACCCCCACCCTTATTTATATATATGAATATTTTGATTGGTTTTCAGGATCAGCTCATGCTTACATCATGGCGTGACCTGCTTAATTGCCTTAAGTTACCATCTCGTACGATATTTTGCATTTTTACTCGATTAGCGCGCCTTAGTTCTTACGATAGATTCACAAATGTGCATCGATAAAATAAAAGTGTTCTTTTATATTGGACTGATTTAATTATAAAATAAATTTTTAAAAAAATACAAATTCTTTTATATGTAACACCAAATTATTTAGGAGTGTTACAATATAACACGCATAGCAATCATCACTTTAATCGTGGCGTACCGAGCCTATATATAACTCGCATAGCAATCATCACTTCTATCGAGGCGTACCAAGCCTATATTTGCTTCGTGTAACAACCATCACTTTAATCGTGGCGTACCGAGCCTATATATGACTCACATAGCAATCATCACTTTAATCGTGGCGTACCGAGCTTGTATATGCTTCGCGTAACAACCATAACTTTAATCGTGGCGTACCGAGCCTATATATGTTTCGCATAGCAATCATCACTTTAATCGACGCGCACGTGTGTTATATATGTCTTGCATAAAAATCATCATTTTAATATACTTTTTAAATAGCTTTTTACACAGAAAATACTTTCTCGTTCCGGAAGTAGTATACAAAGTATACTACTCGTTAATACAAAGTGGCATTAAAACATTCAACACAATTAAAAAATCCCTTCACAGTTGAAAAACACGCGACGAATGAACATGACAGGGCAGGAGTTTACAACTTTCACTCAACAATTGGCCCAGCTTTTACATAGGAGAAACAGGGAAAACATTTTCCACAAGGTAGAAAGAACACGTAAAAGATATAAAAAAGACACAACCCAAATCAAATTTAGCTATACACTTATAAAATCACTTCACTCACACACTAATATAGACACCCATCTAAGAATCCTATACTAAATAAAAAAAGCAACAAACTTAACACAACAAAAAACTACGGGATATACAAACACCACAAATACTTTCAACAGCACATTATAAACGACACAACACACTCACAATCAAATACTATATTTTAACACATAATTAACAACCACTCTATGAACAATAACACACCACAGACTCACACCAACACAAAACTCTAGAACAACAGTCTTGCCTATGACTCACTACATTGTTGAAAAGGAAATTATGAAGCATTGAACGGTTATTCGTCGTTTGTGGAAAGGAAATTGTTTAGAAACTGTCTCCATATTTACCACAAGGTAAACAAATATTCCAGATTTCCGAATAAAAAAATTTGCTTCGTGACTAAAGCGATTTTACCAATTCAAATATAAAGAAACACATTTGCTCAAAAAATTGGACTTGTGATTTGTTTTAAAACATGTCTTTTTTTAAAGATAGACCCCCCGTTTTTATTGTTTAATATATTATAATTTTAAAATTATTTGAATTCAAGCAGTAAGAGACCGTTTGATACGACTAGAATACTCTACAACACGCCAGGCTCCGATCGGATTAGTTCTTCGCAGTCGACATAAATTACTTTTAAATTGAGTATTTAATATGTTTTAACATTATTACTTTAAAATCTATAATTATGAAGCTTCATCTGATAATACTTACTGTAAAAAAAATTAAAACACTCGAAAAGGATTAACATTTGCAAGTAAAATCCAGGTATGTATTTTACACTAATTAAATCTGCTAAAACCACCCCCGGAGAATAGAGTTTACACGATTGGCGTTTGCATTTTGACACTTTTCTCTTATCTAGACGGTTTACAGCGAACTAAATTAATCCATGTTCAAACTAAAGACATATATAGATTGTTGACTGTACTTTGGGGAAAACTAATAAAATCAGAAATTTCAATTTGTTATTTTAAAATTACCTTTGAGGGAAAAAATGTATAGAACATTTTTCCGCAAAATAAAAAAATTACATAAATGTAATTTTTAACGTAACGATCCTCGTTTTTTAGGGTAGGTTATCCTAGGATAGAGTCTGATAGGGTAACGCCTGTTTGGATAGCGTCTAAGGGTAGCATCTCCTAGGATAGCGTCTGTTTGGGTAGCGTGTAGCAGTAGCTTCTAAGGGTAGCATCTCCTAAAGTACCGTCTCATAAGGTAACGTCTCACAGGGTAGCGCCTGCTAGCATGGCGTCTTCTAGGGTAGCTTCTTCCAGGGTAGCGTCTGTTTAGGTAGCGTCTGATAAAGTTACGTCTCACAGGGTAGCGTCTGCTAGCATGGCGTCTTCTAGGGTAGCTACTTCTAGGTTTGCGTCTTTTAACGTGGCGTCTTCTAGGGTGGCATCTTCTAGGGTAGCGTCACTTGGGGTAGCGTCTGCTAGGGTGGCATCTTCTAGGGTAGCGTCACTTAGGGTAGCGTCTGCTAGGGTAACGTCTGCTAGGGTGGCGTCTTCTAGGGTAGCGTCACTTAGGGTAGCGTCTCCTAAGGTAGCGTTTCCTAGGGTAGCGTCTGCTAGGGTGGCGTCTCCTATGGTAACGCCTTCTGGGGTAGCGTCTCCTAAGGTAGCGTTTCCTAGGTTGGCGTCTTCTAGGGCATCGTCTCGTTGTGTGGCGTCTTCTAGCGTAGCGCCTTGTATTATAAAGTCTTTCAAGGAAGCGTCTAAGAGTAGCGTCTTATAAAGTTACGTCTCACAGGGTAACGTCTGCTAGCATGGCGTCTTCTAGGGTAGCTTCTTCCAGGATAGCGTCTGTTTAGGTAGCGTCTAAGAGTAGCGTCTCATAAAGTTACGTCTCACAGGGTAGCGTCTGCTAGCATGGCGTCTCCTAGGGTAGCTGCTTCCAGGATAGCGTCTGTTTAGGTAGCGTCTAAGAGTAGCGTCTCATAAAGTTACGTCTCACAGGGTAGCGTCTGCTAGCATGGCGTCTCCTAGGGTAGCTGCTTCCAGGATAGCGTCTGTTTAGGTAGCGTCTCATAAAGTTACGTCTCACAGGGTAGCGTCTGCTAGCATGGCGTCTTCTAGGGTAGCTGCTTCCAGGATAGCGTCTGTTTAGGTAGCGTCTAAGAGTAGCGTCTCATAAAGTTACGTCTCACAGGGTAGCATCTGCTAGCATAACGTCTTCTAGGGTAGCTACTTCTAGGTTTGCGTCTTTTAACGTGGCGTCTTCCAGGGTGGCGTCTTCTAGGGTAGCGTCACTTAGGGTAGCGTCTGCTAGGGTGGCGTCTTCTAGAGTAGAGTCTTCTAGGGCATCGTCTCGTAGCGTGGCGTCTTCTAGCGTAGCCTTTTATTATAAAGTCTTTCAAGGAAGAAGAGTCTCCTGGGGTAGCGTCTCACAGGGTAGCGTCTGCTAGCACAGCGTCTCCTAGGGTAACCGGCGAAGTTGTGCTTAATTTGTATCACTTTACATTTTATAAGTTTTAATTTCAATACTCAGTCATCGTAACACAAACTGGTGAGATAGATTTAACACACACCACACACACATAGTCACACAAAACCCACACACATCTCCACACCCACACCCAAACACACAATTCCCACAACCATTTTCACACCCACACCCACGCCAAACAAACTCACACGCACAAAACTCACACAACAAACAAAACCCCCACACAATACACACATCCTACCCCTACGCTCACAATAGCAACACCCACAAACACCAATACCCGAATCCACTCTAACCACACTCAAGCACACCTACGCACACACATACTCTCTCTCTCTCTCTCACACACACACACACACACACACACACACACACACACACACACACACACACACAGTCACACACACACACTCATACACACACACACACAAACACACACACACACACACACACACAAACACACACACCCAAACACACACACACACACACACACACACACCCACACATACACACCTAGAGACAGATATTAACACAAACTGATAATATAAATTGTTAAAACGTTAGCTATTGTGTTAGAAGTGACATAGGTATAAATAAGTTTACGGCTTTAAGATGTACTTGAGAAATGCACAAAAATTACAAAATATATTTTAAACTTTGATTTAACAAGTCATATATATTATAAAAAATATTAAAGTAAACTCCTACTTAGTTCAACAAGGAAATATTCTGTTTTAGTTACTCTTTATTAAATAAATACAAATATGTAAATACGTGTGACAGAATCACGATACTAAGTGGCAAAATAGAAAATAAAATTAATAACTGTGTTAGGTGTCATCCCTTACAAGTTTTAAATAATGTACTCTAACTTGAGTGGATGAATAAAAATTATTTGAAAATTTGAACGAGGTATAGAATAAGAAGAGGGTGAACTAATAGAAGGAATTAAGCAGAAGCTGAGAATATTTGCCTCGTCTTTTTTATAACAATGCTGCTACGTGTCTTAACTCAACCCACTAAGTCGCTATGCGAACGTCGAATCACTTGAATTGAAGCTCGCAACATGGTTGCCATGAGACGGGAAAGTATATTTGGGATATTTAAATTAGAAACTGCATTCAATAAATTCATTTAAAGAGCCCTAAACCGACGAGGGCGAAATCGGATTTACCGAGTTTTGCTTCACGAGTAAACATTTGTCCCAGTTTCAATTTAGTCTCAGATCAACAGGAAGAGAAATTAAAAGTTGCTCACAGATGTAGCGACACAAAGTAAATGGAGAAGCGGTGAAATCTATGACGTCAGTCTCCATTTAATTGTTTCAATTCATCAACACAGTCGTTCAAACTTTCAACGGTGTCGAAAGGATTCTTCAAAGAAATTGAGATGGCGTTTGCGGAAGAACTATAATGGCCAAAGTTGACTTCATTTTATAATTACGAATGTAAAGTTGATAATGGAAAATTATTTATTCTCATAGTAATTACGACTCAAAATTAATTACTCTGACAGTAAATCCATCTGAATGTAAAGCGTTAAAATCTACGTCATGTTGACATTTTTTGCGTATCGTCTAGCTGCCATCAAAATATTCACTCCGCTGTGTTTAGATTTGAGTTGGATCTTTGTCGAAAATGATGGCACGGTGATTGATAAGTTCTCGAAAGTTGATTCGCAAATATGTCAAGCAAGATTCTTGTTTAAATAAATTAAACAAGAACAAAGTGTTGCTAAGTTAAAAAAACACACACACATACCCCACACACAAACACAGAAACACACACACACACACACACAAACACACACACACACACACACATATATATATATATATATATATATATATATATATATATCTTGCATAAAATATAAATAATAAAAAATGTTAATATTGATATCCCTTGGCAGGAAACCACTACTTACAGATATTTTTCAGCAGACGCGTTTCGGCACTAGATTAGTGCATTGTTCAATGTTGTGAGTCACGGACAAGAGTGTTGCTCCAGTGTGCTGTATTAGTGTGAGTCTGTAGCGCTATTGTGTTCTGTGCTGTGATGTTCCTAGACGGGTTGTTAATTATGTGCTCGAATATAGTATTTGATTATGAATGTGTTTTGTCGATTAGAATGTGTTGTGGTGTTTGTACATTTAAAAGCTCATAGATCAGCAATGCACTGATATAGGAATCTTATATATTTCCACTATATTTTTTTTTTTATTAATGTTTTATGTGTAAAAATGTTTTTTGCTAATAGTAAAAACGGAAATGAAAAAGAATAATCGCAAGATAAGAAACAATATGTATGATTTTAAGACAATTCATCAAGGGAATTTCAAACATAAATAACTCAATGTATTCGCCTAACAAATCGATATGTTTATCGTATTACTCAAAGGCGTGTTGAATTTTTTGAACAACGAGATCAAGGAATATGATTGGAGGGATATACACATCGGAAATTTGTATGGATAAATATTGTCAGTTTCGCCAATACAGCCAACGGCATAAAACGAAATTCGATTATAATATAGATAGGAGTTGTAGAGATCATTCCTCTAACAGTGAAGATAAAAATACAACCAACTTAAAAAACCCACCGAATATATATTTTTTACTTACTAAAAAGTAAATGCAATAGCGAAAAGATAATTTACCGTAAGCTTATTAGCCACACATTTTGTAGTCATGCCCTGTTAATCCATTAAATCTATTCCAACATTTACGAAATGATCAACTTTTTTTTGCTTGATTTCCCATGATTAATTATAGCGAACCAAAGATTCTTCTCAAGAAACTAAAATTTCATGTGTTCGATATTATAAGAGTATGCTGGAGGATAATTTGATCCTTGTTCTCGGCAAAGACCATACAATATCAGATCTTGTCCGATAAAAAATATGTGATTGCATAATTTTAGTTCAGATATATAGATTAGGGACAATTTAACGTTCTTTGAATGATTTACACGGAATGTGATTACAGTGGATGTTTATTATTGAAAGAGCTAATATCGTCTTGAACCTTTTGTATCATTAATTCAATTTCTTATATCTATAAAATAAGTGTATGGAAGAAATGATTGAATAACCTAGTTTATATCATAATTTGTTAATCTATATGCTAAGGTGCTTCAACAAATGCAAAATCCCTTTATTTGTCACGTTCACCCAGACTTAAAGGTAACGTTCCCATTGTTTGGATTCAGAATGTTAAATATGAGTCCAATCGTGAAATTCGGCACCGACCTTAGCTTATGATAATTTATGTTTTCGTTATTGCATTTACGTTTTAGTAAGTAGGAATTTTATATCAGGTTTGTTTTTTAAAGTGGGTTCTGTTTTAAAAAAATGTTTTGTAACTAATGGATTGACGTCGGTTGGTTTTCAAATTATAATAAGAGTTAGATAATTTTACAAAAACCTTACGGAAAACGAGTGCTACGAGGAAGGTAGATATTGTTTCTATAGAGAAAGACCTTCTCACTAATAGTAAAAAATCATTTATATTTGCATGTTTGCTAAAAATGAATACTCAATATGCACGGCTTGCCATCGTAGGAAATCGGTGTAGGCGAATGGTTGTTATAACGAACGAAATTACCCCTCCGACAATCGATTGGGTTACATTTCCCGTTACTACTTTAGTTAAACAATGTTCTGTATGAAGAGCGATATTGCTAACGAGATTTTAGGTAATAGAAAATATCAAATGTAACGCGCTTAATTGTTCCAAATTTTCCCATTCCGCAGCGCGCTTTGGGCTCTACAAGTAACCGACCTCTGTGAGGGGGGGGGGAGATAAAACCTTCTTCCATTAACGCAATACTGTAAATAACATTAGCGTTACATTCGGGTTGTTACTTACGCCGTAGCTCCTACATAGACGTGCTCTTATTCGTTTAATTCAATTTGCCTAAAGAAAGCGTAGAATCAGTGTTACTGTTGACAAAATCAATGGTTTTAAAGTTAATTTGTTTCTACTCACCCCTTAATTAAGGGTGAAAATGATTTTAATTACATTCCTTTAAATATATGCACAGAAATTGCTGTGAGGTGAGTAGAGAAGAGGGGGCAATTTCACAGCACCGTCACGGGGTTGTAAAGCATCCGAATCTACCACGGAACCTGAATCGGGTTACGGTACCGTCACGGGGCTGTAAAGGGTCCGAACCTACCACGGAACCTGATTAGGGTAACGACAGGTGGATAGTCATCAGACCTTCAGGATTTATGTTCCTTTCCTAATTCTGCCTTTCGGTTAGCCTTCAAACCTCCTCCGCTAGAGCGGGGGTGTAGCAGATTCTGTGTAACGCAACGCTACCTAGCGCCCAAGTCGATACACTGCCAAGTTTCTATTGCGTTCTATGGACGCTATTAAATGGACCTGGGCCTATCCAAACAGCAGAAGATGCGCGTTCTCATCTGGCTCGTGTGTGGTCAACGTCATCCTTCAGAATACAACCTGCCATCTTTTCACGTTGAGCGTCCAGCTACCCGTAGCCGTAGCCTAAGTGAACTGTTCGCGAGGGGCAACAGATAGGAAGCGACTAGAGGCATAGACGTTAAGAGTGAAGGTGCAGAGCTTTATTGATTCCCAACACAATGATTATCCAACATGATTAGAAATCTTTTCGTACTGGTCATAGTGACATTTCCTTTCATTCGTAGAAGCTCCCTCGTAACAGGGAATATTTGTAATTACCCAACTAAAATGACGTCATTTTACCTTCAAGTGTTTTAGAATCTCCAACGTATTATCTACTGAGGTCCAACTATTTAGAAACAAAGAAGAATTATTTAATGGAATAAAAGAAGAAATAATGATAGGACATTGTGTTCCTCTGCTAATAGGGTTTCAGGAGGGAAATATTTTTCGCTTATCCGAAATAAACAGTACCCTTGCATAAATAGACCTCCCCTTCAGAAAACAGCGATGGAAGGGGCTGCGGTGCTGCCAATCATGTCCCTAGCATTCCTATAAATGGATCCTAGATTAATATTGAACCATACTTGTGTAGTTCTAGTACATAAAGTGTTCGCAAAATAAAATAAAAAAATGAAAATAAGTAAATACCACTTTAAATGCATTTTAATGAAACATAAACTATGAAGTCATTTTGATTAGTGAAACTAATTTGTATTTTGATTTCAGGTGAGAATCGTGCAGTGTCCTCTGGACTTGACTAGTAAGTAATGAAAACGTCAAGCCTTTGTTCGTAAAATTTCCAATCTAATTTACACTGCTAAAGACTTCTTGTAGCATTGCGTGTAGTTAATTCGTGTAGTTATTTATTGAAATGACAGAACGTAATAACTTGAACTGAAATTAAATTAAAATATCTGTTTTTCATGATTTTCTCTCTTTATAATTCCAATAACGAGTTCGGTGATAGAATTAACCTTTTCTTCTGGATTGGTTGAAGAGGCCTAACAGGTGGGCACCTCTTTACGGCTTCACTAGAGAGCACGTTTACTTCAGGTACGCTAACCCCTACCTCCCTATATCCTTTACCTAGAGGGTCAAAACTTTACTAAACTGTGTCCTTTCTATGTTCACAACCATATCTTATTTTCCGTGACTGAATAATGGTTTAACACCTCATACTTTTTAAAATCTTGAATAAAATATTTCTTAACAAAAGTCAAAACATTTTAAAAAAATACAAAAAAACCTATAGAAAATATTTTATAAACTTATTTAAACCTATTCTTGTTTATCGACAACAACCTATGTTTTTTTTAAAATCAGAACAGTATTTGTTTAAGTTAGAGAATAAACATTCAAATAACGGACATACAAGGATACAGAATTAAAATAAAATTGAGTTTTTTAAAATTATAAAACCACTTTTTCAGATTTCTTCAAATATTATTCAATTGATGAGTTTTTTAACATCTATTAAGCGACTGATTAGCTGCTTAAAGTAACACATGTTAAGCAAATAATCAGCTTTTTAAAGTAACACTCATTAAGAAAAAGATCAACTGTTTAAAGTAACACCACTCATTAAGCAAATGATAAGATATTTAAAGTAACATCCATTAAGCGAATGATCAGCTGTTTTTATTAACATCCATTAGGTGAATAATCACCTGTTTAGAGTAACATCCACTAAGCGAATGATCAGCTGTTTAAAATAATACCATTTAAGCAAATAATCAGCTGTTTAAAATAACATCCTTCAAGCGAATAATCAGCTGTTTAAGTAATACATGTTGAGCAAATAATCAACTGTTTAAAGTAACACCCGTTAAGAAAACAATTAACTGATTAAAGTAACACCACCCATTAAGCGAATGATCAGCGGTTTAAAGTAACATCCATTAACACGATAATAAGCTGTTTACAGTAACACTTCTTAAGCTAATAATCAGCTGTTTAAA
>JBAIZL010000002.1:200518041-200543041 GCA_036971475.1 Prosapia bicincta
TCGCAGTGCGCTGGAAGATAACGTGTTCGCTAAAGCTCGTTTATTTTTAAAACGTCAGTAAAATTACCATTAAAACCGGCCTGTTGCTCGGTTAGTGGAGACAGTCATCAGGTTACAAAACTTCTAACTACAAACACACAGTCTCTCCAATGCTTACCATTCTTTCTCTTCTTTTATCTCCAATATAAATGGCGGATTAAAAATATTTGTTTTATTATAAAAATTACCTTCTAATAAATATTAATATCTAAGAGAGAATCCAAAATGTGTAGCCCAACTTACATTAAAACATTAAAAATGTTATTCCAAACAAAATACTTAATTTCGTTGCAGTTTCAAAAATTAGTGTGTATTTACAAAATATATATATATATGTATATATATATATATATATATATATATATATATATGTATATATATATATATATATTTATTTATTATGTATATATATATATATATTTATATTATGTATGTACATATGTAATATATATATATATATATATTATTATATATATATATATATATATATATATATATATATATATATATTAATGTTTGTGTGTGTGGACTTAATTTCGTTGCAGATTCAAAAATTAGTATGTATTTACAATATATATATATATATATATATATATATATATATATATATATATATATATATATATGTGTGTGTGTGTGTGTGTGTGTGTGTGTGTGCGCGCATGCGTGCCTGAGCGCACGTGGAAGCATGTGGGTGATTAGTATATTTTCCTTTCGTAATTTGTTTTCAGAAAACGATAGACTACTATGAGCGTTTATGAGTAAGGAATTTGAGAACGACTGTCTGTGGAGTTCTGAAGAAGGACGACACAGTAGAGTGATGGGCAGGGCTGCGTCTAATGGCCCAAAAGCCATGGAAAAGCGCTGGGTAGGAGAAGAGGTTTACGACCTTTACTTCATACCTTTATTCACCTTCTATTTTACTTTGTATTCCATTCAGGCTGATAGATTTATACATTACAGGAAAACAAGAATATATTTTAAAATATTTTGGTTACAAAACGTTAGAGTCGTTAATGTGTAAACGCCTCGCTATCATACTTAAGACTGAATATGCTCAAACCATTGATACTTATCTGATGCTAATAACGTACCATAAATATCTTCACCCAGACTTAATATATAGTGCCACCCCTGCTACTTGCAACGATATTGCCGAATGGGTGCTTGCATGCTTCCTAACTCTAAGGACCGAAGGTGAACCATAATCAACCGTTCTTACCTCAATTAGCTTTGAAATTTTAAAGTTACATGTTCATTTACTTAGGATTGGGCCGGGAATATGGAAGGATGATATCAGGTTAGCAACCCAGGGCAGAGAAGCGTGGAAGAATAGGTGTGCATCATATCGGGCTAAGGTAGAGACACGAAACCGTTCCGGGGCAGAACGATAGACTAGTGAGGGATTCACTCAAATAATCTCGTTCCTTCTCGAAGTGTTAAAGTCGCCTTGTTCCTCGACGTGACGTACCTCCTGATAATGAATACAAATGGCTATGTACAAACAACATAGAAATGAGAAATCCAACCCACTAATACGATTAGCTTCCTTACGTTCTATCATGGCCAACTAAATATAATCCCATTAGGAACTACATAGTTTAAAATTTTAAAAATAAATTTTTAAAATACGCTTATTTACTATTGAGAAAATATAGTTTACTTTAGAAATTTTATTTTTGCTCTTAGAAATAAAAGACGGCTGTTTAGCGAGTCAAGTATATTTCACTCTACTACAGCGACGTTTCGATAACTAGATCGTTGTCATCATCAAGTCTTGGCTGAGGGAGTACAAAGTGATCAAACATCAGCTGTAGGTCTAGTATAACTTGTCTTATTTATCTTCCTCAACCAAGGCATGATGATAACGCTTGAGCTATCGAAACGTCACTGTAGTAGAATAAAGTATTACACTTGACTCTCTAAACAGCCGTCTTTTATATCTATTACCAAATCTGTGCGAGTGTAATATGAATTATTTATTTTTGCTCTATTACATTCTAAACGGTCAACCATTTTGTTACCACTTGCCCTTTAACGCGATCCACATTACGAATATAATATGAACAGGTTCGATGGGATAGGATCCGGCCCAATCTGTTTGCATTGAACTTAAACAAAAACTTTAAAAAATATCCCTCTCAAGACAGGTTCTTGTGAGCCGATTGTCCTGCGAACAGTAACAAATTGACAGCGCCAGTCAAGCGCGAGATATGGAGTCGAGAAGCTTTCCTGCAGTCCGACAAAAAGTCGATTGGAAACGTTACGGGTAATGAAGTCGGATGCTTTTTACTTGAAAACGTGTCACTTACCGACACACAGTGGCTCGATTGTTGTGGTCACAGATGCAGTGCTCGCGTTAAGGCACACTCGTCGATTGTTGCGGCTGTATGGAACACGTTTGCCGAAACATTTTAACCGGTTGAGCTCGATTTCTTGTTTATGATTGATGTAAAATTTGTAAAAAATATTCATCACGGATTTGTTTGAGAAGATGTCTCAAGTTGTGATTAGTGTTATAATAATTTTTTCACTAAAATTATTGATATATTTTTCGAGCAAGATTGTAACAATTCACTAATTTATACGATAAGGAATGACGAAACTGACCTACACACTTGTGTATTACAATGCTTCATTATCGTATATATAAATGAAGTACTAATACTATTTATAAACGAAAAATTGTAATAATGAACATTGTTACAGTTATTTCTAAATAAGAAATTTGCATCAACACACTCTAAAATCAAAGAAAAAATTTATACAGCTAAATAAAACTATGTTTTAAAGCCGGAAATTATATTTTTGTTTACAACAATATTGACTACTTTCATTCACAAACGTAACTCGTTACAAAGTCCTGCGTTACTGCTAAGCTCTGCATTGTTGAGAACCATAATTTCCTACCGTTTCTAGCGTTGTCCTCACAGAACTTGCTATACCCTACAGTAGAAAGTACATAGAAAGTTTGGTTACAAAGTCCTGCGTTACTGCTAAGCTCTGCATTGTTGAGAACCATAATTTCCTACCGTTTCTAGCGTTGTCCTCACAGAACTTGCTATACCCTACAGTAGAAAGTACATAGAAAGTTTGGTTACAAAGTCCTGCGTTACTGCTAAGCTCTGCATTGTTGAGAACCATAATTTCCTACCGTTTCTAGCGTTGTCCTCACAGAACTTGCTATACCCTACAGTAGAAAGTACATAGAAAGTTTGGTTACAAAGTCCTGCGTTGCTGCTAAGCTCTGCATTGTTGAGAACCATAATTTCCTACCGTTTCTAGCGTTGTCCTCACAGAACTTGCTATACCCTACAGTAGAAAGTACATAGAAAGTTTTGTTACAAAGTCCTGCGTTGCTGCTAATCTCTGCATTGTTGAGAACCATAATTTCCTACCGTTTCTAGCGTTGTCCTCGCAGAACGTGCTATACCCTACAGTAGAAAGTACATAGAAGTTTTGATGGACATTAATAGGGTTAACAATTGAGCTGAAATTGCAATTCTACTGGTAACACTAGGTAAAGGACCGTAATCCATTACAGTAATGGCGTAAAAATGTTAACAGTAAAAAAAAAATCTTGTCGAAATATCTTCTCGGGCGGTAATAATTTTCTATGAGTTAAAAAAAATTCTCGAAATTCAAGTATGTGTACTTTATTTGATAAAAAGTTTTAATATTAAAATTTTCAGTTTCAATCAAATGTAGGAATTAAAAGAGATTTTATTTTTAACATACTTCCGTTAAATTTTTTATATTAGTTCAACAATCTTTATATATATATATTATATAGTTCAAACTTTCAATCGTACTTTTATTCATCCATTCTAGTTCAAATGCATTTTTTATTTTTAAAACTTGTAGTGGCTGACACTGAATGTATTTACAGTAAGTTTAATGAAGAAAAATTTTTCGCAATAGAGGAAAGCTATACAATGTATTTATTTCGTCGTCCAGTTGGCTTAAATTAAGCGATAACATATGATTTCATAAAACATATGATTTTATGTTATAGGGTAGAACAGCTGTTTTAACGCCTAGGTTATGTTAATTTATTTATATTAATTGTAAATATTTAATGAAAAGTAACTAAAATAAAAATATTCTTTGTTGATCGAGTAGGAAATAAATTTAAAAAAATGTTTGTTTATATTACTGGTGTCTAAAACTAAGTTTATTTCTCTGTACGTAATGATGGAACAGCAAGTAGGTAGTGGATTGGTAACACATGTTTAGCGAAACTATAGCTGACGAATTCTATATAATAAAATAAGGGCTCGGTGGGGTGGGTAGAAGGGGGAGGGAGTCGCGTGCTGCCTGGGAACCGCCAGGCACTGTTCCCATAACTTCCCCGATACACTTTCAATCTAACCTCTTCGATTTACTAAATGATCTACAAACGAAACATGTTCAACAGATTACGAACGGACGCACAGATCGACAGAATTTACAGAAAACGAAAATATAATTTCAAACGTAACATGCGACCAAAGCACTCGCATCATCCGGCTGTGGAATTAGCTATAATTTAATTTATAAAAAACATTTCCCCCAAAAATTTTCTCCGAAGGAAAAATGAATAAGACATTTTCTTGTAGTATCTATTATAAAAGAAATCAGGGAAATAAAGTTTGTAATCGACTTGAAAGGGTAGTGGGTAGTGAGAAAGGTTGGGGGAAGGTAGGTAGTGAGAAAGGTTGGGGGAAGGTGGGTAGTGAGAAAGGTTGGGGAAAGGTAGGTAGTAAGAAAGGTTGGAGGAAGGTAGTACGGTAGGAATATGCATCCGCAATGTTATAAAACAGACGTGGTAAGTAATTCTTATTAATTTACACACACACACACACACACACACACACACACTATATATATATATATATATATATATATATATATATATATATATATATATATATATATATGTGTGTGTGTGTGTGTGTGTGTGTGTGTGTGTATGTGTGTGTGTATTTAGCTTTACAACACTGTTTTCTTATATTCACTTATCATTTTCACTATATGTACTTAAACAAGAATCTTACTAGGTATTTATGCGAGTTAACTTTCAAAGATTGGTAGTATCTCTATTATCAAGCATCACTGACCGAGGGTTGTAGTAGACTGCGAGTTGTGTGGAAATTCCGTTGTCACGAGGCATATATATATATATATATATATATATATATATATATATATATATATATATATATATGAAGTTTTGTGAAACTGTCAACATTGTGAATCGTTGAAACATTGTGAAACCTTGCACTCCAGGTGTTGGGTTGAATGAAAATTTAAAAAAACACCTAGTTTTTATCTTTAATAAAACTGGAGGATTTTTTAAAAAGTTTTAATTTAATTTTTTTTGTAATGGGGTGGAGTCAGGTTTTATTGTTTTTTTGGTATTTGTTAATGTAAAACATATTATATGTTTCACAATATATTATAATATGTCAGGTACCTATATTATGGATATAGCAGTTATTGTTTAATTATTTAGTTCAATTTCCGAGTAAAGTAGGTAAGTACTTATTTGATTTGAAGATCTTAATTACCAAAGTAATGTATAAAATACCAACCCTGTCAGCTAAATATTAATAACTCTACCAAATGATGTAGTTGAAATCATAAACATTTGATGTTTACGTACAAGTACATATTATAATATTTTGGCTTGAATTAAATGCTCCAATTTTTAACTATAATAATATAAACATTTCATTTATTTGAGGCCCATGTAACTTATTTTGAGGTTTGCATGTCTGAGGCCGAAATACCTTTTCTAGAGGCTCTACGAATTTGACAGTTGTTGTTGGTGGAGTGGGAGGAGCTACACGACCAATCAAAAGGCCTTACATTGATTCGCCTTCTAGAATCAGTTAATATGCGTGTTGGCTGATCGAGACCGATATTGAAGTGAACCAGATGATTCAGAACATGGAATAAATATCACAAAACCGAGCAGACCTTTGGCGCACAGAAGTAGGCGACGTTGTTGAAGCAATGATCTCTTAACTATATTAGAGACCAAGGTAAGAAGATTCGCTAACAGTAGCGAAACTGTTAACGCCTCGCTTATTCCTACTCAGATCCATTGTGACACTGATAACAGCCGTCAAGACATTCTACAGCTAACTGCTGGCTACGTCGTGTATCTAACCGAACCCAAGAGCCAAAAGTAAAATAAACAAAGGTCAATTCCAAGAGAAATTTTATTTTAGTTACTTTTTGTTAAATAATTACAATTAATGTAAATAAAATAACAGCCTATGCGTTAAAACAGCTGCTCTATCACATAACCTACAACAAAAATCTGTTTTATGAAATTATATGTTATCACTTATTTTAACCCAAATAGGACGCAATAACTATATTGCATACCTTGTCCCTGTTGTAAAAAGTTTTTCTCCCATATAAAACTAAAATTAATATATTATTAAATTTAATTAATGAATTAATATTAAAAAAAAAACTGTGTAAAAACATCAAGCGTCATCCACTACAGGTTTAAAAAATGTATTTTAACTTGAATGGACGAATAAAAATTATTTTATTAACGACTGAAATTTTGAACTATCGTCGTTGCAATCGCTGGGAAATCGCGCTTTCTGCCCAACAAGAAAGAATAGATTCAATTATCGATTGTGCAACCGGAAGTTTTGTAGTACATGCAACCGGAAGTTCATGGTGAACGTACCTACGTATGCTACTTTGTAAAGAGAGTAAGCAGACAAGCTCCTTACAGTAAGTTAAAATCTAATAGATAGATGTCTTCAGGCAAATAGGCATTTATCGTTTATTGTAAACATAAAATTTTTTAGATGTTTTCGTATTTTATATTACATTTAAATGTTAAAAGGTAATATCGTATTAATACTGTATAATGTTTTAACACCGTCAATTGTAATAAACTTTTTATTGTATATTTGGTACAAATTATAACATAATTTAAAAGAATTTTCATTTCTTTGCACTTCATTTGGAAAGTAATTTCTCTTATTGGGAAAAGTAATTTTAATTATTATAGTTAGATGATACAAAACCAGGATTGGTTGTCCAAGATGAAGGCGACCACAAAGAGTTTACGCAATCGCCGAAATTTATAACACAAACATCTCACTAAAGATGACAATTTGCATTACTGAGACCTCTAAAGATGCAAATTATATGACGAGAATAAGATTAAATATAACAAGTAAGGCAGTTCAAATACCTGGGCATCACTTATCGGAAAGTTGGAGAGAGAAGTAAAAGGTGTAAGTGAATATAGAAAACAGAATAGCGAGATGTCCGGATAGTTCAATATGGAGGATGAAAATACAGGGGGAGAAATGAAAACAAGAATTTACAAAGCAGTTGTTACATCAATTTGCAGCGGGAACACGGCCTGACACAGCAAAGACAGAGATAATGCTGGAAACAACAGATATTAAAATCTTTAGAAGAACTGCGAACACAACACACAGGGACAAATAAAGAACCACTGACATAAAACGGAGTTAGGAGGTGGAAAACATTATTAAATGAGTGGCGTAGAGAGGAAAGATCATGTATGGGTTACGAACAGACCCGCCCAGAGATTCTGCACGACATTATAAATAAACCATCGCTACATTATTATGGAATATTAATAGAACCACATTTATTTTGACGTGAAATAATCTAATTATTTTACAATCGACATAATGTTGTTAAGTACTGAAATAAATGTGACATAAAACAAATTTTGTTAGGCAATTACTTTTCTAGACTTTTATTCTCAGCAGTCATATTTAGTTTCATTGAGCTACAGCCCTTTTAACTCCAAGGAGATGTTTAACGAAGGGCCTTAGAGAATCAACTCGCGCTGACCAACTAGTAGTTGCAAGTGCACTTAGGGAAGAGTTCGTCTATTTTATAAGTATTTCCCACCTTTGAGGAGAATTATTGTACATTGTACTTTTTATACTTCATTGATATAATGTTTTATCTCTTGTACAGTTCTCGTCCCAAGAGTAATTATTTTCTGCAGTTGGTGCAATAAAAGAAAAACACCAACCCAGCCGGGTCCCCCAAGCCCGGGACCCTGGGAGTCTGCTTACGAAAGCCGCATGAGATTTCTCCCAAATGAGAAGACAATCACACTACGAATACGATGGACACATTGGTAACAGGCAGGCAATGACTGAGAGGATTGCTCACCTAAAGTCGCAAATGGAGTCTTTGAGAAAGCGTGTGTTCCAGGTTTGAATATGTTACTAACCA
Organism: Prosapia bicincta; assembly: GCA_036971475.1. NCBI lineage: Eukaryota > Metazoa > Arthropoda > Insecta > Hemiptera > Cercopidae > Prosapia > Prosapia bicincta. The sequence goes on from JBAIZL010000002.1 coordinate 200,526,319, forward strand.
TAGAAATGAGTTCTTTATAGACAGGTCTGCATTAACGTCTACGTAATAACATTAGTAAAAGTTTAGAGCTGAAATAAGGTATGAATTTAGGCTTATAGCATTGGTCGTTGTGGAAGTGATCCTGTTGGGCAGCCGAGTGGTCTAGAGTTACCCAACGGTTGTGGAAGTGATCCTGTTGGGCAGCCGAGTGGTCGAGAGTTACCCAACGGTTGTGGAAGTGATCCTGTTGGGCAGCCGAGTGGTCGAGAGTTACCCAACGGTTGTGGAAGTGATCCTGTTGGGCAGCCGAGTGGTCGAGAGTTACCCAACGGTTGTGGAAGTGATCCTGTTGGGCAGCCGAGTGGTCTAGAGTTACCCAACGGTTGTGGAAGTGATCCTGTTGGGCAGCCGAGTGGTCTAGAGTTACCCAACGGTTGTGGAAGTGATCCTGTTGGGCAGCCGAGTGGTCTAGAGTTACCCAACGGTTGTGGAAGTGATCCTGTTGGGCAGCCGAGTGGTCTAGAGTTACCCAACGGTTGTGGAAGTGATCCTGTTGGGCAGCCGAGTGGTCTAGAGTTACCCAACGGTTGTGGAAGTGATCCTGTTGGGCAGCCGAGTGGTCTAGAGTTACCCAACGGTTGTGGAAGTGATCCTGTTGGGCAGCCGAGTGGTCTAGAGTTACCCAACGGTTGTGGAAGTGATTCTGTTGGGCAGCCGAGTGGTCTAGAGTTACCCAACGGTTGTGGAAGTGATCCTGTTGGGCAGCCGAGTGGTCTAGAGTTACCCAACGGTTGTGGAAGTGATCCTGTTGGGCAGCCGAGTGGTCTAGAGTTACCCAACGGTTGTGGAAGTGATCCTGTTGGGCAGCCGAGTGGTCTAGAGTTACCCAACGGTTGTGGAAGTGATCCTGTTGGGCAGCCGAGTGGTCTAGAGTTACCCAACGGTTGTGGAAGTGATCCTGTTGGGCAGCCGAGTGGTCTAGAGTTACCCAACGGTTGTGGAAGTGATCCTGTTGGGCAGCCGAGTGGTCTAGAGTTACCCAACGGTTGTGGAAGTGATCCTGTTGGGCAGCCGAGTGGTCTAGAGTTACCCAACGGTTGTGGAAGTGATCCTGTTGGGCAGCCGAGTGGTCTAGAGTTACCCAACGGTTGTGGAAGTGATTCTGTTGGGCAGCCGAGTGGTCGAGAGTTACCCAACGGTTTTGGAGATGTGATTCGTAAAATAAACAACTGCTTCAATCTTAATTACCACTTTATTAAGTATTTCCTTTAATACACTTACTTCTTAAAAGCTCTATACTCCACATTAACAGAATCACTACTTCACAAAACTTCATATTATGCAATACTCTTCTGATTCGAGGAGCAACACGCTCCTCGAGCAATCTACTGAAATTGGTAATGGGTGATTGTGTCCCTGTGGTTTGATAGTATTCAGACATTCCTTGAATTATTTCCAGAACATTCTCTGTTATCTGGAATCTTAATGAGTGTCTATAATATTTAAATTGTTTTAACTTAATTACTTGCAATTTAGTTATTACGTCTTTGAATTTAAATATCTATTATGACATATTTGAAAATATAGAGTGTTACAAAAGGCAGGTAACCATTGGGGCACAAGAATCCGTTTGGCAATTGCAATACAACGTACCGGCCGCAGCTGAGTGTCGCGTAGCGCTGCGCAGCGCAGCGACGGACTAAGACGACGGATTACAAACGTGATTTCAGGCTCGTAATTTCCCGCATGTACCCTATTCGGGATTGTAATATTTCTAATAGCCAAACTCTGCCCAGTTGTTACAAGTTTGGGCGTGACCTAAATCTATCATTAGTTAAATTGCCCGAGTTGATTATGAATTATGGCCACAGTTTAATTGATTCTGAACGCAAAAAGAGCCAGATGTAAGTAGGAAAGAGTTGGGCCTGACTAGATTTATTTAATAGAAGAGAAAAACGTGGATTTCCCTAAAAACGTCTTCCTAACCTCTCATAATACTACGTTTGCTTCTCTCATTATTCTGACCTGTCTCTTATAAGCCTAACCACAAACTTCTTCCTACTCACCATCCTAAGCTCTCACCTTTTATAATCCTAAACATGTACCTCTCATACTTATCATCTTGCATCTTTTATAATCCTGATCTATTTCTAATGTATACACTGAACTCTTACATCTTATAATCCCAACCCCCTAAATTATAATGTTGCTTTGGAACTAGATCCAAAGGTTTAGTGCACCCTAAGAGCCAGCCGTAGAGCTGTAGGGTCCTTGTGTTTCTGGACCGCTCCAAGTAATTCACCGCTGCAGCTCCGGTCTCCTCTCTCACGCTCTTTATCTTGAGCACCCTGCATACGGCGGAGTTTCGGACGTACCAAGGAGCCCCTACTAAGGCTGTCAACTCTTTATTTAGGAAGCGTACTATACCTTACAGATTGCTGCTCTTGTTGCTTTCCCAGAGTGGCAACCCGTGTGTCCACGTGGGCTCGAGCACGGGCATGTACAGCACCAATTTATTGCAGGGGCTCAACTCAGAATACCGACTCATGAGCCAGGCTAGTCTTCTGTGTCGGATCTCCAGTTCATCTCTTTTTTCTTCACGTGGGATTTCCAGTTCAGTTTAGCGCCCAATATTAGACCTACGTACTACACTTCCTTGCTACAACGGACGAGTTGCCCATTTATCATGAGATCTAGAAGTTAAAAAAAATTCATATTTCATGCAATTAGAAAGACAATTCTAAAACATAATTGTTATAAGAGTCCTTGTTGTTTTGTTCACTTTTCAACGAGCAAACGGCTCGTAGTTTGTTTATAAAATATCGTTTTACCTATTTGAGAACTTTACGTATGAAAAATGTAAAAATATTTCAGAAACTGACAATACCAGGTGATGAATTCTAAAAAATGCTTCGTTGTCTAAACATGAAAGGGAGGCTTAGCTAAACGTTTATGAAAAATTCCGTTCCCGGGAAACGGTAAAATTAAACGTGAATTAATTAAACGTGAAAGAGCGCAGATATCTGTGGCGGCGAAGCGAGCGTCGACTCTTCTACAGTCGCTTTCAGTTCTTAACAAACCCGAAACGACGCGACGACTGGAGGTTGATTGAAAACGCTTTCTTTGAGCTGGATAATGACGATTGCCAGGTGTTTGTTGTCGGCATACACCGCGGAATATTCCTGTGTCGCTTTGAATTTCATTAATGAATTCCGCGTCGTTAGTGACATCGGCGCTGGGATTTGCTCATCTTGGCGGCAAAATCTGCAAGATCATTGAATGGTGTTGACTCGCTACGGTTCCAAATTACAGCTCCATGTACGTCGTTACTAGGTTTAAGTATTTCTCGTAATAAGTTTTAAAAAGTATACAAATAGTTATATTTTAAATTCTTCTTTCCTGTTTTAGGCTTACAAAACTGGTTACATTAATAAAGTTTTTTTTTAGTAAATTAGAATTATTTATGTATAGAAACAATCAGTAAATTAGAATTATTTATGTATAGAAACAATCAGTAAATTAGAATTATTTATGTATAGAAACAATCAGTAAATTAGAATTATTTATGTATAGAAACAATCAGTAAATTAGAATTATTTATGTATAGAAACAATCAGTAAATTAGAATTATTTATGTATAGAAACAATCAGTAAATTAGAATTATTTATGTATAGAAACAATCAGTAAATTAGAATTATTTATGTATAGAAACAATCAGTAAATTAGAATTATTTATGTATAGAAACAATCAGTAAATTAGAATTATTTATGTATAGAAATAATCAGTAAATTAGAATTATTTATGTATAGAAACAATCAGTAAATTAGAATTATTTATGTATAGAAACAATCAGTAAATTAGAATTATTTATGTATAGAAACAATCAGTAAATTAGAATTATTTATGTATAGAAACAATCAGTAAATTAGAATTATTTATGTATAGAAACAATCAGTAAATTAGAATTATTTATGTATAGAAACAATCAGTAAATTAGAATTATTTATGTATAGAAACAATCAGTAAATTAGAATTATTTATGTATAGAAACAATCAGTAAATTAGAATTATTTATGTATAGAAATAATCAGTAAATTAGAATTATTTATGTATAGAAACAATCAGTAAATTAGAATTATTTATGTATAGAAAGAATCAGTAAATAGTGTCAGTTAATATACAAACTATTCCTACATAATTTATCTTTGCCAACATCACTTACAAAATTATTTTTTTGTATTTTTTGATTATTTTATTTAGAATTTAAACGTAAAATAAGGCGAATGATTAAGTTTTCAACAAGTGTCAAATAAATAAAGTAATTTAATATATTTCCCATTATTTTGAATTTCTTTTAATTTGTCTAAAATTAATAATAAAACTATAAATTACACAGGCCTACAAAAAAAACTTTTTTTTTGGTGCCTAGGATTTTAGAACTGATTTTAGTAATATTTGGGGCGCTGAATTCAAATATGAAATCAGTTTTTCTCTACCAGCTCTACTTTTTCAGATAATAGTTTTTTTTAATGTGCAGTTTAACGCAAAATGTGCAGTGTTAACTGTATTTTGTGCAGTTCTAAAGCTCATATACACATATTGGTTCCAGTATATTTGCCCTATTGTCAGTCTGCTGTCCATAAATATTACTGTATTAAATCAATCGAAACAACCCTAACAAGTGGACTTATCCTGATAAAGCTTCTGCATGACGTCCAGTTCCTCATTCAGAAGAAGTACCGATCCCAACATTTAACGAGCTACCACAGCTATGTGAAGACGAGTATTTTCTCTCTAACTCTTCTGATTCTTTTGAAGCTGGCAGTGATTATGAGGGGATGTCATCAATCCCTCAACGTTTCAACCAGGACGAGTTAAATGACATCATCAGAGATCTCAACCTGTCAAAAGAAGGATCTGAATTATTGGCTTCCAGGTTGAACGACAAAAAATTATTGGAACAAGAAACCAAAAGTTCTTTTTACCACACAAGAGAAAAGGATCTGCTACCCTTCTTATCTGAAGATGACAATCTGGTATTTTGTCACGAAATTAGGGGACTATTGAAAAAATGGCTCTTCCTGAATATTTTCCAGATGAATGGCGCCTATTTATTGACAGCTCAAAGGGAAGTTTGAAATGCGTCCTTCTGTAAAATGGCAACAAATATGGCTCAATACCGATTGCTCACTCAACAAAAATGAAAGAATATAACACCATAGCTTTGGTCTTGGAGAAGATAAAGTATCATGAACATCAGTGGGTGATTTGTGTGGACTTAAAAATGGTAAATTTTCTCCTTGGACAGCAAAGTGGCTACACCAAATATCCTTACTTTTTGTGCCTCTGGGATAGCAGAGACAAAACACACCACTGGGTTAGAAAAGAGTGGCCCAAGAGAGAAAACATGTACGTTGGGGAAAAGAATATAATTAACGACCTCTTAGTTGGGCGAGAGAAAATCATCTTTCCTCCATTACATATCAAGTTGGGCCTAATGAAGCAATTTGTAAAGGCTCTTGATAAGAACGGATCATGCTTTTCATATATAGAAATGAAAATGCCTCAGTTGAGTACGGAAAAAATTAAAGCAGGAATATTTGATGGACTCATTAAGGATCCTGACTTCGTAAATTCAATGAACGAGACTGAGCGAAAAGCATGGATTTCATTTGTTGCAGTTGTCAAAAATTTTCTGGGCAAGCACAGAAAACTATGTTGAAATGGTAAATGAGATGCTAAACAGTTTCAAATCACTTGGCTGTAACATGAGCATTAAGGTGCACTACTTACACAGCCACTTAGATAGTTTTCCTGAAAATTTAGGAGACACCAGTGAGGAATAAGGTGAAAGATTTCACCAGGATACAAATCACTTGGCTGTAACATTAGCATTAAGGTGCACTATCTACACAGCCACTTAGATAGTTTTCCTGAAAATTTAGGAGACACCAGTGAGGAATAAGGTGAAAGATTTCACCAGGATACAAATCACTTGGCTGTAACATTAGCATTAAGGTGCACTATCTACACAGCCACTTAGATAGTTTTCCTGAAAATTTAGGAGACACCAGTGAGGAACAAGGTGAAAGATTTCACCAGGATATTAAAACTATGGAAGATCGCTACGAAGGAAGATGGTATACACACATGATGGCAGATTACTGCTGGAGTTTAAAAAAAGACTGTTCTAATTTACATTCAAGAAAGTCACGAAAAAGAAGTTTCCGTAGTGTTCAGTGACTGGTTTGATGATTTATGTAGACGATGATGTTTTTTTCTGATTTTGTATATAATAATATTTGTATAATGTAATAAAATAAAAATATAATTATAATATAGTAATAAAAATTTCGTGTTGATTGTTTAATTTGATCCACTGATATAACTTAAAATAGTGTAGCGTATATTTCACTAAATTGTTGTATCTTAAAAATTTGAGCTCCTAGGCAAAAACTAATGTCATATTTGAATTCAGGGCATCAAATTCATATAAAATCAGCTCTTAATACCCCGGCACCAAAACAGCTGTTGGCCAGTGTTATTCTTAGGTTCTTGTAAGAATGTTACGTTAGATTTGTTACCGCTTTATATTATTATTTTTAGTAGACTTTTTAAATTATATTTTTATCTCGTATAACCCTGACTGTAATTCCAACTTTCCACTTCTCGTTGTCCTGTCCTCTTTCTACTCACCTGATCTCTCACCTCTTATAGTCTCAACCGCACACTACTCATAATCCTGATATCCCACTTCTCTTGATCATCTCCCCTCACCTCTTATAGTCTCAACTGCACACTACTCATAATCCTGAAAACTAGTACGTCTTACCTTCTCCCCTCGTACCTCTCATAATCCTGATTTCTCACTTCTCTTGATCATCTCCTCTCACCTCTTATAGTTTAACCACGTTCTTCTCATAATCCCGACTTCTTTATAGTCACCATTCTGACCGCTCACATATAATACTAATCACGTACTTCTTATAATCCTGTCCTCTCAACTCTTATAATCCTAGATAAGCACGTCTCACAATCCTTATTCTAAATCTATCCCTATCCTGACCTTTCACTTCTTATATTCTTAACAATGCACTACTTATAATCCTCGCCTTTCACTATTCATCGACTTGACCTCTCACGTATTTAAAAGATGTATATAAATCCCTATCAAAAGAACTACAAAAGTACTCCTAATAACTACATTATTAGGAGGTCGTTTGTTAGTATTGAGTTTCGTAACCTTATCTTCAGAAAATACAATTACTAATCCTGAACAGACTCTCTGTAAGCATATATTTTATAAGTAAATATACTCGTTCCTACTTTGCACAGAACACTATTTAAATAGTCTCTCACTACTTACTTTTTTCAACACGTTTTGGAAAATAATTTTCTTTCGGTAGTATACATACTTATAATCCTGGGCTCTCTATCCCTATCCTAAACTCTCACCTCTTATGATCTTTACCATGCACTACTTATAATCCTGGCCTCTCATTACTCATGGCTTTGACCTCTCACTCTTATAATCCTAGATAAGCACGTCTTCCACCCCTTTTTCTTAGTCTATCCCTATCCTGACCTCTCACCTCTTATAATCTTTACCATTCACTACTTACAATCCTGGCCTCTCACTTCTCATGGCCTTGACCTCTCACTCTTATAATCCTAGATAAGCACGTCTTCCACCCCTTATTCATAGTCTATCCCTACCCTGACCTCTCACCTCTTGTAATCCTTACCATGCACTACTTATAATCCTGGCCTCTCATTACTCATGGCTTTGACATCTCACTCTTATAATCCTAGATAAGCACGTCTTCCACCCCTTATTCATAGTCTATCCCTACCCTGACCTCTCACCTCTTGTAATCCTTACCATGCACTACTTATAATCCTGGCCTCTCATTACTCATGGCTTTGACATCTCACTCTTATAATCCTAGATAAGCACGTCTTCCACCCCTTTTTCTTAGTCTATCCCTATCCTGACCTCTCACCTCTTATAATCTTTACCATGCACTACTTACAATCCTGGCCTCTCACTTCTCATGGCCTTGACCTCTCACTCTTATAATCCTAGATAAGCACGTCTTCCACCCCTTATTCTTAGTCTATCCCTATCCTGAATCCTTACCTCTTATAAATTTTACCATGCACTACTTATAATCCTGGCCTCTCACTACTCATGGTCTTGACCTCTCACTCTTATAATCCTAGATAAGCACATCTCACACACCTTTTTCTTAGTCAATCTCACTTTTTATAATCCTCACCATGCACTACTTATAATTTTGGCCTCTCACTACTCATGGTCTTGACCTCTCACTCTTATAATCCTAGATAAGCGCGTCTCACACCCCTTTTTCTTAGTCAATCTCACTTTTTATAATCCTCACCATGCACTACTTATAATTTTGGCCTCTCACTACTCATGGTCTTGACCTCTCACTCTTATAATCCTAGATAAGCACGTCTCGTGCCTCTTATTCTTAATCCTCTCTTGCCTCTTATAGAGCCTATTTATATAAAATGTTTTCTTATCAAACAGTTTGATGAGGCTTCTGAGTAAGGGGTTTTGTGTTCTGTGGGTTAGGATGTCTGTATTGTTTGACTTTCTATTGTATCATCTTGTTTGTTTTATAATTGTACGACACGAAGCTGTCGTATCGTTAATTTATACTGATGTGGTTTGAAGAAATGTGTTAGTAATAGCCGACCACTGATGAAGGCGGCAAAACTAGTCTGTATTAATAAACCAGTTGTAGTGAATTGAGTAATCTATTTTAATATTTATAGTTGGGAACTGTGCTCACTAGGATGGTTAAAATGAACTTAATAAACGATGGCTGCTATACGGAATGAGGAGACCTACAACATCTGTAGCGAAATAACCCTCGGTGTTGTAAAGCAGAATCGCTACCGACTACTTTGCGAAATAACTAATCATTATTTTAGAAAATCGGTCGAGTAGAAAGGATTAAGCTCGTGAATAACGTAATTAATTAAAGTGCCAGGCGCAGGAAGTTGGCAGGGCACGGCCGACTGTTCAAGGGTGCTTATTTGCATCATCGGAACCAGAAATTGGCACTTGCCCGCGGTACATGGTCCCAGATTTCTAGAGGGTTGCTTTGCGTCAAATGGATATTCTATTTTAGGTTTCATTTGTTTTATATTATTTTATTTCACAAAATTAAATAATATCTATTTTTCGATCTTTCGTGTACAGCTAACAGTTTTATGTTTAGTACTATTGTTCTAGTAGCACGAAATACCTAACTGTCTGTATGTATGTTTTCGTTACGCTTATTTCATTACGCATAATTACATTAACACTCACACGCACACGCACAGGCACACACACACACACGCACACGCACAGGCACACGCACTCGCGCACGCATACACACAGACGCACGCACAGGCACACGCACGCGCACTCGCGCGCACGCGCGTGCACACACACACACACACACACAAACACACACACACACAGGCACACGCACAGGCACACACACATGCACACGCACAGGCACAGGCACAGGCACACGCACTCGCACACACACACACACACGCACACACACACACACACACAGGCACACGCACACACACACACACGCGCACGCACGCATGCACGTAAACACGCACGCACGCACGCGCGCGCGCACACACACACACACACACACACACACACACACACACATACACACACACACACACACACACACACACACACACACACACATATATATATATATATATATATATATATATATATATATATATAATACGTTTTCTTGTTTAATAATTTTAAACAACATAGGTTATTCAAATACAAGAATATTTATTAATCTATTTCCAAAACTTTTCGTTGGTAAACAGTACCAACATCATCAGGAATGAAAACTACAATGTAATTGTAATTTTCATTCCTGATGGCGTTGGTACATCCAACGAAAAGCTTTGGATATAACTTAATAAATATTCTTGTATTTGAACAACCTATGTTATTTTAATATATATATATATATATATATATATATATATATACATATATACTGTATATATATATATATATATATATATATATATATATATATATATATATATATACATATATATATATATATATATATATATATATATATATATTATATACTATTATATATATATATATATATATATATATATACATATATACTGTATATACTGCATATATATATATATATATATATATATATATATATATACAGTTATTTCATCTACTAAGGGTTTAATCATATGATATTGGAAGTTTTAAACACTGTTTTCTATAAATTTTTATACTTTCAATAGTTGTCTTTTTAACAATACCAAGTACTGTACTCTAAATTAAAAGGTATTGAGAAAGAATTTTGATTTTTTATTAATTATTCTACCCCTTCTCAATTCCTTGTAATCAGGCCACACTCCTTACATATCTTGTAAAAATTTTCAGTCATTAATAAAATACTTTTTAATCACCCAATAAAGTTCAAATACATTTTTTAAACTCATAGTGAATGGCACGATGTTAACACGGTTTTTCTAATATTAATTAATTAATTAAATTACAAAAATTAATTTTAGTTTTATATGGGAGAGGAACCGTCCCTTATAAAGACAAAGTATGCAATATAGGTACGAAATAACTGTTTCGTCCCCTTAAACTTAAAATAAGTGATAACATGATTTCATAAAACAGCTGATTTTATGTTATCAGTTATGTGAACAGCTGTTTTAACGCACATGCTATGCTACTTTATTTATGGTAATTGTAATTATTAAATAAAACATAACTTATATAAATTGTTTTTGTTGATCCAAGGCTATTTGGGTTTCTTACGTTTCCACTAGGCTATTTCTTTGCACAAGGGTTCACGCTAAACAAGGAAGCTCTGCCGGTTTTGTGTTACCCCCCCCCCCCCCAGGATACAGCTCGCACTGATAGTGTCTTTATACACTATTGCCTTTTAATTGCACAGTCAATCCAAAGCCAATCACGCGGTCGTACCGTGGCCTGGGTGTGGCGCACATTGGTCAAGTCGCACCTGTGAAGCTTAGCGGCCGCACTCCAAACCTTGTCGTCGTCTATTTACTCTCTCTCCTAGTTGTATAATTAGGCTTGCCTACAGCGAATGCCCTGAACGACACTGCACAACATATATATTATTGTATTTCTAGCGAAACATTTTTTTTTGTGTACACGACATTTATGCAACAATCTTACTTACCTAGTCGGCTTTCGGAAGAGCCAGTAAGATGCAAGACGTTTCCCAAAGTAACTTGAAATGGAAAACACATGGCGATGTACATTTTCAAAGATATCCTTAATATTTACAATACACTTATGCCTTATAAGACACTTATATCTTATAATTATTTTAATATATTATATTATAATATTTATATCTTATATTTTAAGGTGTAACACACAGTCATGGACCGTTTTTTTATAACTAAAACATCTTACGTGTTTTAAGGTTAGCTCATACACCTTTTTATTTCGTTGAAATTCCTTTGTATATTTGGTTACAGCTCGTCTGTCTTTTCGTAAAAGATGTTTGAGAACTGCTCCTCAAACTGTTTTCGACGTGCTCTTACTCCAAATGTTGTATTCGTCATTCATTTTCACGCAATAGGTTTTTTTTAACAACCAGCTTTTTCAGTTATCCCTTCTCTCTCCCGGGAAAAGACCATTTTTTAAAAATTTCATTCCTACTTAGGCCAGGTTAAGTATCCTTCGAATTTGACTTATTTCTAATGTCACAGTTTTTGTATTTAACAACTATTTAGGTCGGACCTGAATAACCTTCAGATTTGACCTATTTCTAATGTCACAGTTATTGTATTTCGCCCCTACTTAGGTCAGACATAAATATCTTTCAGATTTGACTTATTTCTAATGTCACAGTTTTTTTATTTCGCCCCTATTTAGGTCAGACCTAAATATCGTTCAGATTTGACTTATTTCTAATGTCACAGTTTTTGTATTTCGCCCCTACTTACGTCGGACCTAAATCTCCTTCATATTTGACTTATTTCTAATGTCATAGTTTTTGTATTTCGCCCCTACTTACGTCGGACCTAAATCTCCTTCATATTTGACTTATTTCTAATGTCATAGTTTTTGTATTTCGCCCCTACTTAAGTCGGACCTAAATCTCCTTCATATTTGACTTATTTCTAATGTCATAGTTTTTGTATTTCGCCCCTACTTACGTCGGACCTAAATCTCCTTCATATTTGACTTATTTCTAATGTCATAGTTTTTGTATTTCGCCCCTACTTACGTCGGACCTAAATCTCCTTCATATTTGACTTATTTCTAATGTCATAGATTTTGTATTTCGCCCCTACTTACGTCGGACCTAAATCTTTTTCATATTTGACTTATTTCTAATGTCATAGTTTTTGTATTTCGCCCCTACTTACGTCGGACCTAAATCTCCTTCAGATTTGACTTATTTCTAATGTCATCGTTTTGAGCACATTATTCTCGTTCACCTTCTCGGACCATAATTCTTACGTCACAGTCACGATTAATTAAAGGGTCTTTACTTATGAGTATATTGCAATTGGATCCAATTTCTACTGAATATATTCCAGAGTCCACCCGTTATTTCAATTCATGATTAATTTGTTCTGGTTTCAATTCATTTGAGGCCTGATTGAAAGTGTCTGTTATTAATATACGTATATATTACAGTCATGATCCGGTTTGTAAAGCTGCACGGTTAGAAAGTGTAACAATCTTACTAGGTCTATTTATACCTGACGCATCTTCTTTAGTATACCATATTATGGTTCAGGGGTTTACTAATCCTTACTTCTGGCTCCTGTTTGGACATCGTATTATGACTCATAATTATACACTACATTGACTCATGTTTGTATACCATTTTACTAATCCTTACTTCTGGCTCCTCTTTGGACATCGTATTATGACTCATAATTGTACACTGCATTCTAACTCATGTTTGTATACCATTTTATTAATCCATACTTCTGGCTCCTGTTTGGACATCGTATTATGACTCATAATTGTACACTGCATTCTGACTCATGTTTGTATACCATTTTACTAATCCTTACTTCTGGCTCCTCTTTGGACATCGTATTATGACTCATAATTGTACACTGCATTCTAACTCATGTTTGTATACCATTTTACTAATCCTTACTTCTGGCTCCTGTTTGGACATCGTATTATGACTCATAATTGTACACTGCATTCTAACTCATGTTTGTATACCATTTTACTAATCCTTACTTCTGGCTCCTCTTTGGACATCGTATTATGACTCATAATTGTACACTGCATTCTAACTCATGTTTGTATACCATTTTACTAATCCTTACTTCTGGCTCCTGTTTGGACATCGTATTATGACTCATAATTGTACACTGCATTCTAACTCATGTTTGTATACCATTTTACTAATCCTTACTTCTGGCTCCTGTTTGGACATCGTATTATGACTCATAATTGTACACTGCATTCTAACTCATGTTTGTATACCATTTTACTAATCCTTACTTCTGGCTCCTGTTTGCACATCGTATTATGACTCATAATTGTACACTGCATTCTGACTCATGTTCGTATACCATTTTACGAATCCTGTTTTTGTACTACTATGCATCCTGACGTCTGGTTTCTGTTTGGACAACGATATTCTGACTCATATTATTCCGACTTATATCTATAGGGCTACTTAATATTCTGGCTCCTGTTTATGCAATATATTCTGAGTCTTGACTCAGGTTTCACCCAGTTTTCTACATCCTGACCTGTTTGCAATAGATTCACCACCGCGGACGCTCGTTTCATTTTATATGTGAAATATATGGTGTAACGTATAGCAAAGTGAAGCGTGTACAAGGCTTAGTAAAAGTTTTTCTAAACGATGATTGGATCTGTCTGTCGGTCTAACGATTTTGTACAAAGAAAACACGCCACGCCTATTAACACCTACAGCCAGCAAGTAATATCTTACCTGACAGCGTTATTGCAACAAAAAATATATTTCTTCGACACAACAACATAGAGTGGGCTGAAGATTTAATTTTATTTATAAAAACTTGGAAGCGTTCAAGAGTAATGTATTAAAAAAATTAATCAAGTTAACATTTACACATAATAATTACGCATGAGTGCAACAGTCAGCAACCGAAGGCTCAAAATGGTTTCAATGAAATTGTTTCAGAGAATTTGATGACGTCACATTCTAGTGATTTTTTTTATAGAACAGAAGAGGAGGCGCAATAATCACAATAATTTAACGCACATGGTTCCATCGCGCTGTGCTATTTGTTATAAAGTGGAAATGATTTTTGGAAAACAATTTACTGTAAACGACTTAACGAAATTGTTTATAAGAAACAAAATCCAATCGTTTATAGCAATTTCCTAGATAGGGTTTCAAATTGTAAAAAGCTTATTTGTATATACTATCCAAATTGTTTTACACAGGAGAGGATTCCTTCCTTTCAAGCAGTGTTAGGTAACTGTTAGTCATTTTTACCTAAATTACAAAAAATAACTGATTATTTGCAACGTTAAATTTTGGTTTTTTAACGGTCGCTATAGAGGTGGCCTTTAATACAAGGGAGAGGCAGCGATTTGATTTAATTTAAAAAAAAACAATAGCCACAATTGTTTATATAGAATTGTCTATAAATAGCACTTTTATTAAAATATCGGTTACCAGGTAAGCGAAGTGTAACCATTCTTGAAACCGTTCCACTTAATTACCACCTATTTGCTCTTAGGGACACTCTACTTGTATTTGGCGCCATAATAATATTACTGTTACGTTAACACGTGTATTTAGGCTTCTTCTAATATCAGAAAATGACTATACCATAAACCACCCCCACATACATAATAGGGTGTATCGCTCAATGCAGTGTAATAGTTCAGTTATGTATCGATTAGTTTTAAACAATTCAAAGTACGTGGGGTCGATTGTTGAGACTAATGTTACAAACAGGTGTAGGCAAAGGAAAGCCGATGTGTAAACACTAGGCCAGCCCTACGTAAATGGTTCCTCGGTGACGTAGGCTTAAGTGTTCTCATGTAAATCCACCGCCATTGTGAGTCTCGTACGATAATCCGTTCTCTTGACCAAATTTAAACCCCACACCCACCCCCGCCCCGGGCTTTGTGTGTGACTGACAAAGTGTACAAAATATTTTCGATCTAAACGGGTCTGTATAGTAATTGGGGGGAAACTTGTTCTTTATCAACCATATTGTTAACTTATATACATGAAAACACACACTCACACGTGTGCGCACGCAACCACACCCACAGTATAAGTATATATCTTTCTTCAGCACCAAAGAAGAGTTTCTCTGCCTCTCTTTATATCTCCCCTACTTTCTCTCTCTAATCTCTCTCTCTCTCTCTCTCTCTCAATATATATATATATATATATATATATATATATATATATATATATATATTAGAGAGAGAGAGAGAGAGAGAGAGAGAGATTAAAAGGATGGAGTAAGGGAGAGATAAACAGAAGAAGAGAGAGGTAAATGATTATGTTAAAGGTAATGTAATTTCATTCGGCAATCTAACTTTAATAATTCATAAAATTTCAAATTATTAAGAATATTACAATTAACTATTTGAGTGACGATTAATTAAGCATTGAAATTCTCAACGTGCAGAATGGACTTTATTACACTTTAAAATGCTCTCTCCCGAATATTTTTATTATGATTTTCTTGCTGAGACAATGTTTACAGGACAGTGAACGAGTAAATTATAACTCTTTTATGAAACTAAAAAGTCCTTATAAATTCTGTAATATCGCATTTCATCAAACTATTAACTCATCAAAAGATGCAACATAATCCATGCTGTCAGCGATATTCCGAATCTTTAATAAATTGCTGATGTCATAATGTAACCGGGACTTGGAGCCAAACAGGTAGTGGACACTACAAGCAGACAAAAAGTTTCAAAAGTAAGGAGACGAACTCTAATATCGTTATATTCACAGTAGCCTACAATAGAATAAAGGTTTCCCTATGGAGTTAATAAATATGTATAAAGGAATAAAGTGTTTGTCTTGCAAGAGTAGAGCGCCAACATAGACTCTTGTGATGTGACGTCACTCCTTATAGAGACTGCAGCTTCTTGCAGTGGGGATAGAATAGGTTGCTTCACAATTTACAACCCCGTTTTGTAGTGTTCATATAAAAACAAATACTTCGCGTATCGTTATTAACATGTAAAGTATATGTCTTCACACCATTTAAACAAGAAGTGTAGACTGTTTGAGCCAAATGATACATGTATGCAAGTGTATAAATGGAAAGGCAAAATCATGAGGAAATTAAAACACGGGCAATAAATATCTGAAATAGTAAATCACAAACACACACACAATGAATGCGTACATCTGACAACATCCGGTGACACGGTAACCAAACTCACACGGCAATGTTCCAACATTAACAGAATGAAGAGGCTCAACAGAAAACCATCTACAATTCGTTTTCGCACTGTAACAGTTAATGTTTAGCTATTATATAAATTGTGCTGTTTCCATATCTATAGATTTAGTATAATGCGCTTTGCCTTACTTAGAGGTGTCACATTATTTGCTGACAGGTTTCGGAAATCCATCATCTATTAGAGCTATAAATATAGTCCGATAAATAAAAAGTATGTCTACTTCTTTGACAGATGGAGTATCTCC
>JBAIZL010000002.1:200545541-200703041 GCA_036971475.1 Prosapia bicincta
ACGGCGTAGCCAATCAACAAGTACGGCGCTACTATTAAGATATATAGGGCGGCCAGCGAGGTTAGTCTTAAGGAATTGTAGGTCATGTAATGACCCTAGTGGGTGCCACACCCTACTGCCTGGGTCACAACCCCCCTCACCCTTCTTTACAGACCCTATTGATCCCCCAGCACACTACAGTCACAGATTTTACTAATAAATTGCGTTACGAATAAGTTGTTACTTTCTATATTTGTTGTCTTTGTTTTATCATTAAGAGCGCAACGATAGAGAAACCTTGACTTGTTCTGGGCGTGCCAGATTGGGTCTCGCCGCATTAAATAGTTACGTATTCTAGTTCTAATTAGTGTACGACGCATGCGTGTAAAGTGAATCCGAAAGTCCGTACGGAAGAATGTACGTAGGTTATGCTCCGCATTCGTCCATTTGGAACTTTGAACTGCAAAACGAGAATAAACTATTAAATAATATTTTTATTTCCTTCTGAAGATTCGTCCACCTTTCTTCGTTTAGAAGTTGTAGGATTTCGGTTCAAAATTATGTATAAGAAAGTTTTATTTAAATTGTCACAGAATGAACAACTTCTAGCGTTTATTGCTTGAATTTTGCAATTTTTTTAAAAATTGAAACAATTGGTCCGTAAAAACATACAAGCAGACTTTTGCAATAGCCCTACACTATTTAACTAATTTAACACAATTAACTAATGATATATAATATAAACTTCGCATAAGCAATGAATTGAAATTACCTATTGTAAAATGATAAAGTATTCATCACCGACACACCAACGTTTTTCAACATACACACAAACAAAATCAAACACACACATACACACACACACACACACACACACGCACAAGAGGTACAAGCGGAAGAAAAACTTTATTCGGGTAAAGGCGTTGGTGTTGTTTCAGGATCCAGTTGCTTTATAGCTGATATGAGAGAGATCCTCTTGCTTTAAAACAGCTATAAATTATTCCAGTTGCTTTGGCAGAGCATTAAATCGGCCCAGTTGCTTAAACACAGCTATAAAATCAAAATCGTTTCTTTAAGGCATCTATAATGTGGTCCATTTGCTTTAGAACAGATGTAAATTAGTCCAGTTACTTATGATAGCTATAAATTAGTCCAGTTTCATTAGTACAGATACAAAATTGATCCAGTTTCTTTGAGACAGCTATACATTGATCCACTAGCATTGAGACAGCTATATATTGATCCACTAGCTTTGAGACCGCTATAAATTAATCCACCAGCTTCGAGACAGCTATAAAATGATCCACTTGCATTGAGATAGTTATTGACTATACAAAAGCTTTATGACAGCTACGAATTGACCCAATAGCTTTGAGACCGCTATAAATTGATCCACTAGCTTAAGACGGATATAAATATATATATATATATATATATATATATATATATATATATATATATATATATATATATATTGATCTACAAGTTTTGAGACAGCTATAAATTGATCTACTAGCTCTGAGAGAGATATATAGTGCTCCACTAGATTTGAGACGGCTATATAAGTATCCATTACCTTTGAGACAGCTATAAATTGATCCACTAGCTTTGATACAGCTATAAATTGATCTACTGGCTTTGAGACAGCTATAACTTGATTACCAGCGCGCGTGAAGGATTCAGGATGATTGCCCATGTACTCGTACCAAGCTGATAAGCTCAACTGGTTACCTAAATATAACACACGTTTATGTAAGTGTGCTTTTATTTTAAATTTATTTATTGGATAAGTTTGGTTCTGCCCCTCACATTAATTTCGTCTATTTTCAATTTATTCTTATCACGCTTGGTTTGTTTTTGTCGTATGCTTAAATTTATGGAACAATATGAACTATTTTGAAGTTCATTAACATTCGAAACATTTTTAATGTGCGTTATATGTCTATATTGTTAACAATATTTGAGTCGTGCCACTTTATTTGCTTCCGGATTAATGAAATGTAAGTGATAGCTACTGGGGTCAGGAATAGTAAACCTATCTAATCAATTCCTCTGAAGTAGAAACCCAATGAACGTTTTATTAAATTACCACTAAAAAAATGCACGTGCTATGTAACCACAAACTTTGAATAAGCACATTTTTCTAGGTTTACAAGTGAACTAGCTTCTACCTGGTCCCATTGATCTGTGAGTTGGCTCGCGTCAAAGGCCCTTAATAAAATAACGTCTCGTTAGATACTGTGCCTCCAGAGACAGGCGGCACGTTATAAACTCAGCCAGTTCTTTATGAAAGGAACTCTTTAAAAAACAAAGGTTTCAATTTGAGCGCATAATGCAGGCTCAGAAATCTGTGCTACAAGCAATTATACACGCGAGATCAAAGGCGTTTTGACCTACCATATTGACACATGCGCCTCATTTTCGTTTATGAGTGAATAGATGAAAGCGTCCGCTCGTTCATTGAGAACGCTTAACAAGTACTTTCATGGCTAATGGACATATTGCTTGCATTATTTAGCATAAACAGACATAGGCTACAAGACGTTTACAGTAATGGAGGGAAGCAACGATTGATTTTTCGCCCGTGTAACTTTGCCAGCTCAGCCTAATGACTTCAATGCGCTTCAACCGTGAATTTCCAGGAAAGTAGCTCGCATTACGTTAATTGTCACTTAGGCCAGCTAAACTGCATGGAAAGCATTAGTAAAATTGCAAAAAGAACTGGAAGAAAAAAACCAAAAGAGGAAGATCACAGACAGAATTAATGATGAGCGTTGAAGGGGATTATCGAAATGGAATAGTGTCGTGACGATAGAAGTGAAGGCGAAGCTATCTCACAAGGAAAACTCTGTAAAAATATGGTATTGATGATGAAGATGCAGAAAACAAGGAAGGAGAATATGAGGAAATGAATAGCATGAAGAGGAAAAATAAGAATCAATACAAAAATGAAATAGAAGAAAAAAGATGAGGATAAGAAGAGGAAGAAGAATAAAAGAAGGAGAAGGCAAAGACATGCAAAGGACAACATGAAAAAAGGAGATTATAAAGCAAAAGTACTAGTAAACAGTGGAGAAAGAAAAGAAAATAAGGAGGAAAACAAGAAGATGGTGATAACGGTTTCATTTTTATCTTACATGATTCCAATGTAAAAAAGTAATACATTGTATAAACTGTCTTCTTGTACGTAAATAGTTTACGTTAGAATAGGAAAGCTAATATTGTGGCTAAAGGTTTGCGTGGCTAACTAAGTTTCCGCCTCTTACAGCTCTAGCAGCGAGAGTGTTAGACTACTACGCGATACAGAGCACAAATTGACCAGAGCATATTTTTCTAACCAGCTATCCTTTAATTTTTTTTAAAGTAACTTACAATAATCAGGGACGAGTCCAGGATTTTGAAAAGAGGGGTCCAGTCCAAATGAAGTAACCCACGATTGGTTTTGCTGGAAGGACATATTTTTGTTTATAATAGTTGAATACACCTGTTAAACAATTTATATGATTTTATGTTACTGTTTTTTAACAAATGTAAATAACTGTCGTATTTCTAAGTATTTTTTTAAAATTTGCACAAATTATCGCAACTAATATATAATTGTAGGCCTATCTTAAGAAATATGGGCTTCTACATATCCCAAAGAGGAATTATAAATATCCTAAGTTTATCAAAAAAAAACATTAATAAATCCCAAATAAATTCAATTAAAAATCTTTTATTACTTTATAATAATAAAAGAAGTAATTCATTTTTGTTATAAAATATTCAGGGAAGGGTGACCCCTGAATATAATGAATGTATAACTATAACTGAATGATATACATGAATGTGTATATATATATATATATATATATATATATATATATATATATATATGCTTTTAAATACATAATTTAAACTTTTACATAGGGAGGGTTGTAAAAATGGTGCTATTTTTATTTAAAATAAAATTTGAGTGTTATATTCAAGACCAAAAGGTTTTCGAGTTTGCGTCATGCTCTATCACATCTATATAGTTGTATATATGTGCATTATACAACTAAATTTATTTTAGCCTAAATTAAGCGATAACATATGATTTCATGCAACGGCTTATTTTATGTTATAGGTTATGTGGTAGAACATCTGTTCTAACACGTTGTTTATGTCACCTTATTTGTTGTACATTAAGCTAAAATGATTTTATATTTTTTACTTGTTATTAAATACACAATTTTATATTTTAATTGATCTTAACACAGTTGATCCAATATAATGAAAATGAGTTAATTTACATTTTTATTTTTTAAATGTATACTTTCATAGGCACGTCTGACATTTTTAAGACCTTATTTTTATTAAATTCGCCAAATAAGTTTTTATTCAGTAAATGTTTCGACATGTAAGTGAAATTTTCTTTTAAATAAATTCTTTTATTAACTATATTCTACTAAACGCACTCTCCACATGAAGGATTCACTTCTGTTGGCCGGTTCTACTGGCTGACATGTGCGAGTGCGATGTCTCTATATGTACAATGCTTTATTAAAACTCTTATATGCTACTAGAGCGGTGTGTATTAATTCTATTAATTACGTGTCGACATATTATTTTCTTACATTCATAATCTTGTGTAGCGAAGCGTGGCAACTACATATGTGGAACTGTATAACTTAACAAACCTTACGGAGCATTAAGCTCTTCTCTCGATTCGAGAGAAGGCCTATCGAGACACCGAAGCCTGAGCTGTTTCGATGGGACTTGTGGCGACGGCTCGTTATAGCCGACGATTGTGACACGTTGAACCCAATTACCCGGGCCAACTTTGCTTTGCGAGTATCAGAATCCTTTACTTAAGGGTTTAAGGCACCATATAAAACAAGAAATGACCCCAGACTAACAGCGTAGTCACTTTGTCCATATTCCACATTGTCCAAAAGGACAAAGACGGGGGAGTTTTTGCAAAAACAAATTATTTCGACCCTGACAAAAACCATTCTACTTCCTTGCAGTTAGGCTATATTGGTTTTGGTTTTGGAATCGTTTTGGCAGCCCTGGACCCTCACTGCATTTCTTTAAACTAAAAAAGCGCAGTTTAATGTTTTGTTTTCAGAAAAAAATCTTTCCCGAAATTTATTTTCAGGACCTCTCTACAATGTTTTCTCACTACAAGGTTAAATGGCAATGACAGTTCACTTCAAGGTTCATCTACAGAGTTAGCTTACTATAAAGCTCAAATAATCCTCACTGCTGGGTTAACTCACTATAAGGCTCAAAAAATGCTCACTTCTGGGTTAGCTCAATATAAGACTCAAAAAATGCTCACTGCTGGGTTAACTCAATATAAGACTCAAAAAATGCTCACTGCTGGGTTAACTCAATATAAGACTCAGAAAAAGGCTCACTGCTGGGTTAACTCAATATAAGACTCAAAAAATGCTCACTGCTGGGTTAACTCTATATAAGACTCAAAAAATGCTCACTGCTGGGTTAACTCACTATAAGGCTCAAAAAATGCTCACTACTGGGTTAGCTCAATATAAGCCTCAAAAAATGCTCACTGCTGGGTTAACTCACTATAAGGCTCAAAAAATGCTCACTACTGAGTTAGCTCACTATAAGACTCAAAAAATGCTCACTGCTGGGTTAACTCAATATAAGACTCAAAAAATGCTCACTGCTGGGTTAACTCACTATAAGGCTCAAAAAATGCTCACTACTGGGTTAGCTCAATATAAGACTCAAAAAATGCTCACTACTGGGTTAGCTCAATATAAGCCTCAAATAATTCTCACTGCTGGGTTAACTCACTATAAGGCTCAAAAAATGCTCACTACTGGATTACCTAACCATAAGGCTCAAAAAATGCTCACTACTGGGTTAGCTCACTATGAGGCTCAAAAAATGCTCACTACTGGGTTAGCTCAATATAACGCTCAAATAATGCTCACTGCTGGGTTAACTTACTATAAGGCTCAAAAATGCTCACTACTGGATTAGCTAACTATAAGGCTCAAAAATGCTCACTACTTGGTTAGCTCAATATAAGGCTAATAATGCTCATTACTGGGTTAGCTCAATATAAGACTCAAAAAATGCTCACTGCTGGGTTAACTTAATATAAGGCTCAAAAATGCTCACTACTGGGTTAGCTTACTATAAAGCTCAAATAATGCTCACTGCTGGGTTAACTCACTATAAGGCTCAAAAAATGCTCACTACTGGGTTAGCTCAATATAAGACTCAAAAAATGCTCACTACTGGGTTAGCTCAATATAAGCCTCAAATAATTCTCACTGCTGGGTTAACTCACTATAAGGCTCAAAAAATGCTCACTACTGGATTACCTAACCATAAGGCTCAAAAAATGCTCACTACTGGGTTAGCTCACTATAAGGCTCAAAAAATGCTCACTACTGGGTTAGCTCAATATAACGCTCAAATAATGCTCACTGCTGGGTTAACTTACTATAAGGCTCAAAAATGCTCACTACTGGATTAGCTAACTATAAGGCTCAAAAATGCTCACTACTTGGTTAGCTCAATATAAGGCTAATAATGCTCACTACTGGGTTAGCTAACTATAAGGCTCAAAAAATGCTCACTACTGGGTTGGCTCAATATAAGGCTCAAATAATGCTCACTGCTGGGTTAACTCACTATAAGGCTCAAAAAATGCTCACTACTGGGTTAGCTCAATATAACGCTCAAATAATGCTCACTGCTGGGTTAACTTACTATAAGGCTCAAAAATGCTCACTACTGGATTAGCTACCTATAAGGCTCAAAAATGCTCACTACTTGGTTAGCTCAATATAAGGCTAATAATGCTCACTACTGGGTTAGCTAACTATAAGGCTCAAAAAATGCTCACTACTGGGTTAACTCACTATAAGGCTCAAAAATGCTCACTACTGGATTAGCTAACTATAAGGCTCAAAAATGCTCACTACTTGGTTAGCTCAATATAAGGCTAATAATGCTCACTACTGGGTTAGCTAACTATAAGGCTCAAAAAATGCTCACTGCTGGGTTAACTTACTATAAGGCTCAAAAATGCTCACTACTGGATTAGCTAACTATAAGGCTCAAAAATGCTCACTACTTGGTTAGCTCAATATAAGGCTAATAATGCTCACTACTGGGTTAGCTAACTATAAGGCTCAAAAAATTCTAACTACTGGGTTAGCTCAATATAAGGCTCAAATAATGCTCACTGCTGGGTTAACTCACTATAAGGCTCAAAAAATGCTCACTGCTGGGTTAGCTCAATATAAGGCTAAATAATTGTCACTGCTGGCATAGCTCACTATAAGGCTAAATATTGGTCACTGATGGCATAGCTCACTATAAGGCTAAGTAATGGTCACTGCTGGCATAGCTCACTATAAGGCTCAAAAAATGCTCACTACTGGATTACCTAAACATAAGGCTCAAAAAATGCTCACTACTGGGTTAGCTCAATATAAGGCTAAATAATTGTCACTGCTGGCATAGCTCACTATAAGGCTAAATATTGGTCACTGATGGCATAGCTCACTATAAGGCTAAGTAATGGTCACTGCTGGCATAGCTCACTATAAGGCTAAGTAATGGTCACTGCTGGCATAGCTCACTATAAGGCTAAGTAATGGTCACTGCTGGCATAGCTCACTATAAGGCTAAATATTGGTCACTGCTGGGCTAGCTCACTATAAGGCAAAATGCTCACTACTGGGTTAGCTCAATATAAGGCTAAGTAATGGTCACTGCTGGCATAGCTCACTATAAGGCTAAATATTGGTTATTGCTGGGAAAGCTCACTTCAAAGCTCACCTAGTGCTAAAGGAGGTGACACTCGCCTCGCGACTTGAGTACTTACTGAACGCAATATGGGGTGGGAGGAAACTGTTGCGTGGTAACCTACATCAGTATCTTATGTGTCTCTTCTGCTTTATTAGAATTATAACAAATACACAGCGATAAAGCTAGGAACAAGAAGTATTTTGGGCATTCCAGCTGAAGAAGCCACGGGGAGAACTCCTTGTCTGGTTTTTGCTTACTTTAACCCCTGTATTACCAGTCTTCTCTTTTAACATTTTAAATTTATTTTGGAAAACCCCAACCATTACAAGGGTGAGTTTTACTTGTTTGATCCATAGCATAGAACGAGCTATTTATCTGTTTCTAAAAAGGGAAGAATTTTATAGTCTGTTGTTTAAGCCTAACCTAATCCTGAAATGCTGCTCTTATTAAATTTTATAATAGAGATCATAATTTAAATAAATTTATAAATAGCAAATAACTCTGGCAAAAAGTGTAAACAATATCCACCAAATGCAAAAATCACAGGAATGAAATTACCAGTAGCTCGTATCGCATCCGCAAGCCATCTTATCCGAGCTGTCTCTAAATGTTGTGTACGGGAACATGTAGGGGAGGAAACATTTTTGTTCCATACTACACGGTCGTTTACATACGTAATGCTCTGTAGACGAGTTGTATTTGCATGCGGTAAAGTTGCAGAAGTTGGGGGGGGGGCTGCGGGATGCGCTTTTGTTTGATATGACCTGAGCAAATTATGCTTACATCAGATACAACGCGCTGCGGCCGTAAAGATAAAGGCGGACTGCCTCTGCGAACAAATGAAAGCAAACATGTGTGTAACACTACAGACCACACTAGATGGAATTCCGCTAATTGTGACAGACGTTTATATACGTTTTAATACTATTTTGTGAAATTACGTTGCGAAATTAATAATTCCCTGTCTACATAAACATAATATATTAAAGCAATCCAGGTGAGATAAGGTTTAACTTTAATTAGAATTTTAGATTTTTATAGTTTCAAGGCGATCCAGTACTATCAACTCGAATATACATATCGAATTCTTGTTGCTGTTTATGACGAGCTGGTTGTTAATTACTTAATACACTTTTTCTATTACTTGCGACCAGACTTTTTGTTAACAAAAGGTTATTAAATTGTTAACTTACACTTGGAGGAAACGTTTTCGTCTTACGACTTCTTCAGCCTCGTATTTTTGCCGCTGGGAACGCTGCAGTTGTGCTTCCTCGGTACCGTTTTTTGAAAGTTAGAAGTGATGTGATCGAAGAGTATGCGTGATCTGTACAGTGTTTGTTCATTTAGGATGTCATTTTTATGTGTGTTGTTATGTCTATATATTTCATACTGTTCTAGTGTGTTTTAATTTATGGCATTTCTTGCATGTGTGGAGGATGCTCATGTTATTTACCCTCATAACTCATCCCTGGCTAAGTTTGACATCACAAACCTATATACCAATATCCCAGTCAGAGAACACTAAACATATTACGAGACAATGCCAACAACTCCAAACACCCTATAAACAAAATACACAAAAATATCCAGTTCACTGCAGAGTTTGAAAACAACAAAATATTGAATTTCTTAGACACCACCATAACAAAAAATCAAAACAAACATGAATTCAACATATACCGCAAGCCAACCATGACAGACACACTGATACACAACACATCGAACCACAAAATACAACATAAACACGAATCATTCAAACATTTACTACACAGACTAAATAAAATACCTATGTCCACAACCAACTACAGAGAAGAACCAAATACAATCTAATATTTAGCTCACAAAAATGGATATGACAATTATTTAATAGACAAACTACACAGAAAAATACTCAACAAGAACAGTAACAACAAACACAAACAACAAAAACATGAACGCAAACAAATTCATCCCCCTCACATACATAAACAAACTCATAAATAAAACAGCACTCCAATTAAAAATAAACATGATACAATGTAGCTTACAGAACAACAAATAAAAGCCAAACGGCTATCAGACACAGCATTAATAACAATACCAACACATACAATAACCCAGAAGTATACAAACTAAAATGCAACAACTGCAATAGATTCTATGTTGGACAAAAAGGCAGATCTTTTGCCGAAAGATATAAAGAACACAAAAGCGCACAGCACAATGCTATTGAATTCACCTTCGCAAATCACCTCATGGACACTAAACACTCATGCAAAAGTATGGAAAATAACATGAGCATCCTCCACACATGCAACAAAGGGCATAAATTAAACACACTAGAACAGTATGAAATATATATACATAGCAACACACATAAAAATGACATCATAAATGAACAAACACGGCACAGATCACACATATTCTTCGATTACATCACAAAAAACTCGTCTAGATTTCAAAAAATGGTAACGAGGAAACACAACTGCAGCATTCCTAGCGACGAAATACGAGGCTGATGAATTCGTAAGACGAAAACGTTTCCTCCAAGTGTAAGTTAACAATTTAACCTTTAACCTTTAACCTTTAGTTAACAAAAAGGCAGGTCGCAAGTAATAGAAAAAGTGTAATAAATAAAAATATATATTTCACTATATATATATATATATATATATATATATATATATATATATATATATATATATATATATATATATTGTTCTCCATTGATGAATTTCCTTTTCTTGTTTTATGATTACACAATTAAATGGCACTTTCATAAACAAGAATTTTTATTTTATTTTTCTCAATACACTGAAGCTTTTTGCTGATTGGCAGTATCAGCATTATCGAAATTTTCAAGTACTTTTTTAGTTCTATGACTACATCTGGACCATAGTATGTGTGTGTGTGTTCGTTTGTGAATGTGTGTGTGTGTGTGTGTGTGTGTGTGTGTGTGTGTGTATGTGTGTGTATTTGTGCATTATTAATATTCTTAAGAATCTCTTCTTTGGGCAACGGATAATACAAAACTCAGATTTCTCATAATCGAATATACTTGAGACTATAAAAAATTCTAAAAAACCTTGAGATTATGTAAACACTTGGCAATCTCATATTACGATGAGACTAAAATGGCATCTATGAATATACATATGAAATTATAAAACAGAATGATACCATTGGACAACGTAACAAGGACGTTAAAAGACCTCATTCACATAACACTATCAGAAGAAAATGTTATTAAAACACAATAGTCCTATAAATAATTATAAGTAAGCCTATTACTATATTTATTTTAGTAACACAATTAACAGTGAGATAAAAAGCACAAGAAAAATTATCAAATTTTACTGGTTTACAAACTTAAAAAAGTATACACTAAAGTATATGTATATGTTCACGTTTTAGGCATAATAAAAATTTAATTAAGAAAACAACTAAGGGCGAAACCATGCCCACCAAACCGGTTCGCACCTATAAGCGATGACTTCGTCATCTTGTCAGCCAATAGGCAAACGGTAACGCCAAAGTTAATTATAATAAAAAAATACAAATAAATTATAATATTTAATTAAAAAGAGTAAATAATTATCTATATATCAATAAAGTATTTAAAGACGAATTAATGTTACGCCATTTATCTGCAGCCAATAATTTATTATTAAATTTCACCCTGAATATATTTTTATAAATATAATACACTCCTGCGTAGTTTAGTTTTAAACCACCTCATACTTTTAATATTTATATTTTGTAAATTACTTATTATTTTCGTGTTATGGTATTGGGCATATTTTTAATTGTATCGGCGATTTGTCTCTATACTCGTTTACGTTTGCATCTAGTAATTATTAATATATCACAGAAAAAATGTTTTCCAATACAAAAACATCTGTAATACGCTAGACGCCCACTTGTCAACAAATTATTACTTAGCTTAAAATTTAACAATATTTTTAAAACCGTAAAAGATATAATGTTGGCAGCACTGAAGCTACCTTTCGCGAAAATCTCCTTTATAGCATTAAACGACGTCGAGTGCGATTGAGTAAATTCGAGGGTTACACAATATATGGCGAAATAGGTTTATGAAGTGGGGGACATTTTGTCTCTCAAAAGGCTTTATCCGCTTAGAAAAAGTTGAAGAGCAGCGCCGCATTATTTCAGAAGGAGGGGAGTTTCTAACTGCTCTTCTTCTCTTTCATCGTGTACGATTGTTTTATTCGGAAATCTCTGAGCGAGCGTCAAAGGTTAAAATAGATAATGTATTTGTTATTTGAATCGCGGCGAAATAAAAATGGTCGTCAAAAAGCCGCTTTGCTAGACAGGAATGATTTCTCCATTAGAAATATTTTATTAAAATAATTCTGACAAAAACGTTTACATAATCTTTGCACTAAAGCCGGGCAATGCAACCATCGAATGGCGGTAGTTTTTGAATGAGAAGGTGGCTTTCCCTTCAAAAAGCTCTTACGTTGTCACGTTTGATTAAGATAAAATTAACAACGCAAACCAACGTTTAATGAATGAAAACGAAAATATAAACAAAGAGTAGAATAATTAAGAAACCTCAAATGGAGACTAGATAGGCTTTGAATACAGGGAATGAACTGGGCACAAATAGTGTCGAGGGAGTGAGAACGGGCTTCTGGAGCGGGTTATATAACAGTTATGAAAGTATTGCTGAATGCTGTTAGAAACCTGATCCTAGCCTTCTCCTTTTGTTATCACGAAAACAATTATTTAGCTATTTTAAAATTTTTGTTATTTAAAATTTGATATTATATATTTTCATTGACAGGTTTCTTTTTAATTTTTTTTTGAATTCCGTAAGTAGATAACAGTGAGCAAGTTAGAATAACTAAAAGGTAGGCATGGCTGAGTTTCACCCTGTTTTAGCAAATTTCTGATTGGTCAGTAGGGTCACTGGACGGACGAGCGGGAGTGGCTTTACAAACCTTTTTATTTCCTTAATCTTGTAATGATGCTAACTGTGCCACCGAAATGTGCACACAGGTTTTATTTGTTTTTTTGTTTTTTTATCGTGTTCTTACTCCCGCTGCCTTTCTTTACATTTACTATTATACAAATTATTAAGTATTCGCAGAAATTAAGGGTAAAATTAAATATAGTGGGAAAGAAACTGTAGAAAAGTTAAAACAAGTATTACATATGTAGATAATTTAAAGAAAAGAATGGATGAAACAGTTGAAGAAGAAGGAATTCACTTTTAAAACACAATAAATATAAATGTCATAAAAAAAGAAAATTAGAGTGAGAAAATAAAATATATCACAATTATTTTACAACACAAAAAAGAGAATAATTTCATTAAGGTAATAACTGCAAGTATGTCCTAAAACAATAATGGTTGAGATTTAAAAAGATGAAATCATAAGTGAAACAATCGAGTAAGTGCGCGTAGATAAAATAAAGACGAGAAAAAATCCAATAGATATAACTACTCTAAAAAATTAGGAGGTAATAGGTTTATAATAAACTGAGAAGGGAGATTAAAATAAATAAATTCAATAAAATAAAAGGTTAAGAAAGTAGTAAGTGTGAGTAAGTAAAGAGAAGGGTTGATGAAAAAATTATAAATAATGAGAAAGGAGAAGAGAGAAAATTGCAAGGGACCTACACCAGTTAAGTTACTAATAAAGCTTTTAACACGTTATGACTTCTATTACATAATAATTTAACTGGGTGCCTATATTTTCGAAGAGAAGCTAAATATTATTACCGACCACTGTATACACCTCCCAAATGTGATCAAAGGAAAGCAGGTGCATTTTGTTTGGAAGAAATTGTAAGGAAGTTCCATAAATAAAGAGGAAAAGTAATGGGGCGGTTCTTGTCCTTTGTTTCCCGGTTATTGCTGGTACCGACAATGCAATGTTTGGTAGAGGAGTTTGGTGGAGGAGCGGGAGGCCTGTTGTGGAATAATGATTAACCTAAACAAAGAATCCGAGATAAATCACTTGCATGAGACTATCCGTTTAGCTATTTAATAGAAATTATCTGCTTATGAAGTGTGATGGAGACGTATTTTTTCGAAACCTTTGGACCTATTTATCGGAAACGTATTGATTGACTTTTAAAAGCGACAACAATATAAAAGTTATAAACTCCTGGTAAAAGTGTTTATTTTTAAAAGGAACAAGAATAGAACTCGTATGTTGGGTTTTAAAGGAAAGGAGACGATAACATTAACGAATGTAGGGTTTTTAAGGAGGGGAAACGATATCATTAACGTATGTTAGGTTTTTAATGAGAGGAGACGCTAACATTAAAGTATGTTGGGTTCTTAAGGAGAGGAGACGATAACATTAACGTATGTTAGGTTTTTAATGAGAGGAGACGCTAACATTAAAGTATGTTGGGTTCTTAAGGAGAGGAGACGCTAACATTAACGTATGTTTGGTTTTTAATGAGAGGAGACGCTAACATTAAAGTATGTTGGGTTCTTAAGGAGAGGAGACGCTAACATTAAAGTATGTTGGGTTCTTAAGGAGAGGAGACGATAACATTAACGTATGTTTGGTTTTTAATGAGAGGAGACGCTAACATTAAAGTATGTTGGGTTCTTAAGGAGAGGAGACGCTAACATTAAAGTATGTTGGGTTCTTAAGGAGAGGAGACGCTAACATTAACGTATGTTTGGTTTTTAATGAGAGGAGACGCTAACATTAAAGTATGTTGGGTTCTTAAGGAGAGGAGACGCTAACATTAAAGTATGTTGGGTTCTTAAGGAGAGGAGACGATAACATTAACGTATGTTAGGTTTTTAATGAGAGGAGACGATAACATTAACGTATGTTGGGTTTTTAAGAAGAGGAGACGATAACATTAACGTATGTTGGGGTTTTAAGGAGAGGGGACAATAACATTAACGAATGTTGGGGTTTCAAGGAGAGGAGACGATAACATTAACGTATGTTGGGTTTTTAAGGAGAGGAGACGATAACATTAACGTATGTTGGGTTTTTAAGGAGAGGGGACAATAACATTAACGAATGTTGGGTTTTTAAGGAGAGGATTGAGAGGAGACGATAACATTAAAGTATGTTGGGTTTTTAAGGAGAGGGGACAATAACATTAACGAATGTTGGGTTTTTAAGGAGAGGAGACAATAACATTAACGAATGTTTGGTTTTTAAGTAGAGGATTGAGAGGAGACGCTAACATTAATGTATGTTAGGTATTTAAGGAGAGGAGACGCTAACATTAACGTATGTTGGGGTTTCAAGGAGAGGAGACGATAACATTAACGTATGTTGGGGTTTCAAGGAGAGGAGACGATAACATTAACGTATGTTAGGTATTTAAGGAGAGGGGACAATAACATTAACGTATGTTGGGTTTTTAAGGAGAGGGGACAATAACATTAACGTATGTTGGGTTTTTAAGGAGAGGAGACGATAACATTAACGTATGTTGGGTTTTTAAGAAGAGGAGACGATAACATTAACGTATGTTGGGGTTTTAAGGAGAGGGGACAATAACATTAACGAATGTTGGGGTTTCAAGGAGAGGAGACGATAACATTAACGTATGTTGGGTTTTTAAGGAGAGGAGACGATAACATTAACGTATGTTGGGTTTTTAAGGAGAGGGGACAATAACATTAACGAATGTTGGGTTTTTAAGGAGAGGATTGAGAGGAGACGATAACATTAAAGTATGTTGGGTTTTTAAGGAGAGGGGACAATAACATTAACGAATGTTGGGTTTTTAAGGAGAGGAGACAATAACATTAACGAATGTTTGGTTTTTAAGTAGAGGATTGAGAGGAGACGATAACATTAATGTATGTTAGGTATTTAAGGAGAGGAGACGCTAACATTAACGTATGTTGGGGTTTCAAGGAGAGGAGACGATAACATTAACGTATGTTGGGGTTTCAAGGAGAGGAGACGATAACATTAACGTATGTTTGGGTTTCAAGGAGAGGAGACGATAACATTAACGTATGTTAGGTTTTTAATGAGAGGAAACGATAACATTAACGTATGTTGGGGTTTCAAGGAGAGGAGACGATAACATTAACGTATGTTGGGTTTTTAAGGAGAGGAGACAATAACATTAACGTATGTTGGGGTTTCAAGGAGAGGAGACGATAACATTAACGTATGTTTGGGTTTCAAGGAGAGGAGACGATAACATTAACGTATGTTAGGTTTTTAATGAGAGGAGACGATAACATTAACGTATGTTGGGGTTTCAAGGAGAGGAGACGATAACATTAACGTATGTTGGGGTTTCAAGGAGAGGAGACGATAACATTAACGTATGTTTGGGTTTCAAGGAGAGGAGACGATAACATTAACGTATGTTAGGTTTTTAATGAGAGGAGATGATAACATTAACGAATGTTTGGTTTTTAAGGAGAGGATTGAGAGGAGACGATAACATTAACGTATGTTGGGTTTTTAAGGAGAGGGGACAATAACATTAACGAATGTTGGGTTTTTAAGGAGAGGAGACAATAACATTAACGAATGTTTGGTTTTTAAGGGGAGGATTGAGAGGAGACGCTAACATTAACGTATGTTAGGTTTTTAAGGAGAGGAGACGATAACATTAACGTATGTTAGGTTTTTAATGAGAGGAGACGATAACATTAAAGTATGTTGGGGTTTTAAGGAGAGGAGACGATAACATTAACGTATGTTAGGTTTTTAAGGAGAGGAGACGATAACATTAACGTATGTTAGGTTTTTAATGAGAGGAGACGATAACATTAAAGTATGTTGTGTTTTTAAGGAGAGGAGACGCTAACATTAACGTAAGTTGGGGTTTCAAGGAGAGGAGACGATAACATTAACGTATGTTGGGGTTTCAAGGAGAAGAGACGATAACATTAACGTATGTTAGGTTTTTAAGGAGAGGAGACGATAACATTAACGTATGTTAGGTTTTTAATGAGAGGAGACGATAACATTAACGTAAGTTGGGGTTTCAAGGAGAGGAGACGATAACATTAACGTATGTTAGGTTTTTAATGAGAGGAGACGATTACATTAACGTATGTTAGGTTTCAAGGAGAGGAGACGATTACATTAACGTATGTTAGGGTTTTTAATGAGAGGAGACGATAACATTAACGTAAGTTGGGGTTTCAAGGAAAGGAGACGATAACATTAACGTATGTTGGGGTTTCAAGGAGAAGAGACGATAACATTAACGTATGTTAGGTTTTTAAGGAGAGGAGACGATAACATTAACGTATGTTAGGTTTTTAATGAGAGGAGACGATTACATTAACGTATGTTTGGTTTTTAAGGAGAGGAGACGATAACACTAACGTATGTTTGAGTTTCAAGGAGAGGAGACGATAACATTAACGTATGTTAGGTTTTTAATGAGAGGAGACGATTACATTAACGTATGTTAGGGTTTCAAGGAGAGGAGACGATAACATTAACGTATGTTAGGTTTTTAAGGAGAGGAGACGATTACATTAACGTATGTTAGGGTTTCAAGGAGAGGAGACGATAACATTAACGTATGTTAGGTTTTTAAGGAGAGGAAACGATAACACTAATGTATGTTAGGTTTTTAATGAGAGGAGACGATAACATTAACGTATGTTGGGGTTTCAAGGAGAGGAGACGATAACATTAACTTATGTTAGGTTTTTAATGAGAGGAGACGATAACATTAACGTATGTTTGGGTTTCAAGGAGAGGAGACGATAACATTAACGTATGTTAGGTTTTTAATGAGAGGAGACGCTAACATTAAAGTATGTTGTGTTTTTAAGGAGAGGAGACGATAACATTAACGTATGTTGGGGTTTCAAGGAGAGGAGACGATAACATTAACGTATGTTAGGTTTTTAAGGAGAGGAGACGATAACATTAACGTATGTTAGGTTTTTAATGAGAGGAGACGATAACATTAACGTATGTTTGGGTTTCAAGGAGAGGAGACGATAACATTAACGTATGTTAGGTTTTTAAGGAGAGGAGACGCTAACATTAAAGTATGTTGTGTTTTTAAGGAGAGGAGACGATAACATTAACGTATGTTGGGGTTTCAAGGAGAGGAGACGATAACATTAACGTATGTTAGGTTTTTAAGGAGAGGAGACGATAACATTAACGTATGTTAGGTTTTTAATGAGAGGAGACGATAACATTAACGTATGTTTGGGTTTCAAGGAGAGGAGACGATAACATTAACGTATGTTAGGTTTTTAATGAGAGGAGACGCTAACATTAAAGTATGTTGTGTTTTTAAGGAGAGAAGACGATAACATTAACGTATGTTGGGGTTTCAAGGAGAGGAGACGATAACATTAACGTATGTTGGGGTTTCAAGGAGAGGAGACGATAACATTAACGTATGTTTGGGTTTCAAGGAGAGGAGACGATAACATTAACGTATGTTAGGTTTGTAATGAGAGGAGACGCTAACATTAAAGTATGTTGTGTTTTTAAGGAGAGGAGACGATAACATTAACGTATGTTGGGGTTTCAAGGAGAGGAGACGATAACATTAACGTATGTTAGGTTTTTAAGGAGAGGAGACGATAACATTAACGTATGTTAGGTTTTTAATGAGAGGAGACGATAACATTAACGTATGTTTGGGTTTCAAGGAGAGGAGACGATAACATTAACGTATGTTAGGTTTTTAATGAGAGGAGACGATAACATTAACGTATGTTAGGGTTTCAAGGAGAGGAGACGATAACATTAACGTATGATGGGGTTTCAAGGAGAGGAGACGATAACATTAACGTATGTTGGGGTTTCAAGGAGAGGAGACGATAACATTAACGTATGTTAGGTTTTTAAGGAGAGGAGACGATAACATTAACGTATGTTAGGTTTTTAATGAGAGGAGACGATAACATTAACGTATGTTTGGGTTTCAAGGAGAGGAGACGATAACATTAACGTATGTTAGGTTTTTAAGGAGAGGAGACGATAACATTAACGTATGTTAGGTTTTTAATGAGAGGAGACGATAACATTAACGTATGTTGGGGTTTCAAGGAGAGGAGACGATAACATTAACGTATGTTAGGTTTTTAATGAGAGGAGACGCTAACATTAAAGTATGTTGTGTTTTTAAGGAGAGAAGACGATAACATTAACGTATGTTGGGGTTTCAAGGAGAGGAGACGATAACATTAACGTATGATGGGGTTTCAAGGAGAGGAGACGATAACATTAACGTATGTTGGGGTTTCAAGGAGAGGAGACGATAACATTAACGTATGTTAGGTTTTTAAGGAGAGGAGACGATAACATTAACGTATGTTAGGTTTTTAATGAGAGGAGACGATAACATTAACGTATGTTTGGGTTTCAAGGAGAGGAGACGATAACATTAACGTATGTTAGGTTTTTAAGGAGAGGAGACGATAACATTAACGTATGTTAGGTTTTTAATGAGAGGAGACGATAACATTAACGTATGTTTGGGTTTCAAGGAGAGGAGACGATAACATTAACGTATGTTAGGTTTTTAATGAGAGGAGACGCTAACATTAAAGTATGTTGTGTTTTTAAGGAGAGAAGACGATAACATTAACGTATGTTGGGGTTTCAAGGAGAGGAGACGATAACATTAACGTATGTTAGGTTTTTAAGGAGAGGAGACGATAACATTAACGTATGTTAGGTTTTTAATGAGAGGAGACGATAACATTAACGTATGTTTGGGTTTCAAGGAGAGGAGACGATAACATTAACGTATGTTAGGTTTTTAAGGAGAGGAGACGATAACATTAACGTATGTTGGGGTTTCAAGGAGAGGAGACGATAACATTAACGTATGTTAGGTTTTTAAGGAGAGGAGACGATAACATTAACGTATGTTAGGTTTTTAATGAGAGGAGACGATAACATTAACGTATGTTTGGGTTTCAAGGAGAGGAGACGATAACATTAACGTATGTTAGGTTTTTAAGGAGAGGAGACGATAACATTAACGTATGTTAGGTTTTTAATGAGAGGAGACGATAACATTAACGTATGTTTGGGTTTCAAGGAGAGGAGACGATAACATTAACGTATGTTAGGTTTTTAATGAGAGGAGACGCTAACATTAAAGTATGTTGTGTTTTTAAGGAGAGAAGACGATAACATTAACGTATGTTGGGGTTTCAAGGAGAGGAGACGATAACATTAACGTATGTTGGGGTTTCAAGGAGAGGAGACGATAACATTAACGTATGTTAGGTTTTTAAGGAGAGGAGACGATAACATTAACGTATGTTAGGTTTTTAATGAGAGGAGACGATAACATTAACGTATGTTTGGGTTTCAAGGAGAGGAGACGATAACATTAACGTATGTTGGG
Source organism: Prosapia bicincta (assembly GCA_036971475.1). Lineage (NCBI taxonomy): Eukaryota > Metazoa > Arthropoda > Insecta > Hemiptera > Cercopidae > Prosapia > Prosapia bicincta. The sequence continues at coordinate 200,565,588 of JBAIZL010000002.1, forward strand.
TTTTTAATGAGAGGAGACGCTAACATTAAAGTATGTTGTGTTTTTAAGGAGAGGAGACGATAACATTAACGTATGTTGGGGTTTCAAGGAGAGGAGACGATAACATTAACGTATGTTGGGGTTTCAAGGAGAGGAGACGATAACATTAACGTATGTTGGGGTTTCAAGGAGAGGAGACGATAACATTAACGTATGTTAGTTTTTTAATGAGAGGAGACGCTAACATTAAAGTATGTTGTGTTTTTAAGGAGAGGAGACGATAACATTAACGTATGTTGGGGTTTCAAGGAGAGGAGACGATAACATTAACGTATGTTGGGGTTTCAAGGAGAGGAGACGATAACATTAACGTATGTTAGGTTTTTAAGGAGAGGAGACGATAACATTAACGTATGTTAAGTTTTTAATGAAAGGAGACGATAACATTAACGTATGTTGGGGTTTCAAGGAGAGGAGACGATAACATTAACGTATGTTGGCTTTTTTAGAAGAGGAGACGATAAAATTATCGTATGTTGGGTTTTTAAGGAGACAAAGACAATAAAGCTGTATTTATATATATGAGAACGTTTAAAAACTAGAAGATGGCTCAAACGCCATTTTTAAAAGGTTTTTTTCTGAGACAGCATTTTGATTAAACCTCGATATAAATCCTTTTAATAGATACTTAATATACTGGAAGAAATTCAAACATTCGATATTTTGATCCGAAATATCCACGTGGAACACAGCACTGGAGTGAGGAAAGGTTGGTTCAAAATGAAAGCTGCCTGTCAATTGTTCCCTTGTTTATGCAGGCGATGCGTTATTTTCAGATATTAAACTTCGCATTTCGCCGCGAGAAAAGTATGTCAATATAATGCTATCATGTCATTCACTTTTATCCAGAAACCGTGCTTCACTTTATATCCGTCTGTATCTGTGTGTGTCTAGATTTATATACACAGTTTCATGTTAAAATAATTGAGGTTTTGTATTTTGGATAGAAGGTCTTAAGTGGATGCTTCTTCCGGAGTTTTTACGGGGAGAAACCTTCGAATTGACGTCTGGCTCAAAAACATCTAGGTGTGTATATGCACTGTGTATTGTGTTATTTCGTCCCATTTGGCTTAAATTAGATGATAATGTATGATTTCATACAACAGCTGATTTTATAGGTTATGTTGTAGAACAGCTATTTTAACACGTAATTTATGTTACCTTATTTATTGTAGATTATTTAGTAAAATATTACTATTCAATATGTTTTAAAAGTTAATAAATATATTAATTTATATTTTAATAAATATTACTACAAATAATTCAATATAAAGATAACGAGCTACGAATTTTTGAAATGAAAACTTACTTAAGTGCGTCTGAAACTCTTTAAGAAGCAATTTCAATTACATCCGTTAAATTATATTTCCATTAGAACATGTTGCAACATCTAATAAAGGTTTTATATTAACTTATTTTTTTATTATTAACTATATGAAGTAGATCCTAATAAGTTAGTTTGTCTGTAGATAAATCTTAATGTAATAAATGATAATGTGCAGTAAAGCCGTCTGGTCAGGTAATTATTTTCATTACTTTAGGAGGATAGAGCGTAGAAAACTAGAGAGCAGGGGGAGAGAGGGGGTGGAAAGAGAGAGAGAAATAGAGCAGAGATTGGAATAGATGGGTCAGAGAGAAATAAAGCACAAAGCGAGAGAAAGCATAAAGAGATGGGTAGAGAGGGAATGAGAGAGTGGGTAACAGAATGAAGACAAAAAAATAGAACACAGACGAATAAGAGAGAGGAAGAGGGAATGGGGAAAGAACAACGATAAGGGGAAGAGCGATTACACTTGCTTTAATACAATTTCAATGGATTTACAATGATATAACAGGCATAACCACGTTAATGGACTATAAGCATACATAGTAAACTACTTAAAAAACGGACATTACACATGGTAAAATGAAATGCTAGGAATACAACTTAGTGCAATTCATATTTCCATAGCTTACTCCAAGATATAGATCAGGCATTGTATTTATTGCCAACACAGATAAACCCGAGAGGGGAGCGGGCATCTCTCTTGTTGGCTGACACCCTGCTTCTCGCCTTAAGGACCTCTTCACGCCGACAATCGCTTTCAAAGCGACGCCTCTTTCTTCTTTAACATATTATAACAGAAATAAGTAAAGAATATTTTAAATACACTTTGAGCTTTTACTTATCACGCGTTATTTAGTTCCTTGTTTTTTTTAATACTTTACACAGCGTCGGCAAAATATCTATTGGTGCAAGGTAGATAAGCAAATCTTAATTTATTCGCTCTAGCTTACCTTTTGTCTTCTTGTGAAATGTTAATGAAAGACAACGCGTTGATAATTGTTTATCGTAGCTTCATTATTGTTTATGGGTTGGCACGTCTCTCATAATTGCCTTCAAGATTGTCCATAACGATGTTCCTGAAAGCGCCGTTAATGGTATGCAAACAGTTAAGCAATGGAAATAAGTCAAATTAACGCCTTACACAATGCATGTGGAGGAATAGCTATGCTTGACTACATCTCGTCTCCTAGTATGAAGGTTCATTGTACTAACCCAACCCTACTTTCTACTCACCATATCGCCCCCCCCCCCATACTTCTGCAGTCCAAAGAGTTATCTTAGAACCCTTAAAGGAATTTAGCATCAAGGGATTTGTGTGAAGCCAATTCAAAATGTCGGTGAATATTTTTGTCTGTATAGATAGATTAACAGTAGCTTTGCACAACTAAAACCAAACCACGACAGTAGTTTTGTTGTGCACATTGGCTTACGGCTTGGATGTATATATAGGGAGTAAACAAGAACATGAAAGAACGAATAAATGCAGTAGAAAAAAGTGTCGAAATAGATATAGATGTAAATTACAGGGTCGCATTAGAACAGATAAGACTAGTGAGTAAATAATGTAAATACATCAGTTACAGAGAATATAAAGAGAAACGATTAGAGAGAAATGTAGGGTAATAGAGAGAATGTGGAAACATGAAAACCTTAAAAAGAAAAGGAAGACCAGTATAATGAGATTAATGTAGCGATGAATAGAATAGTGAAGATGATTCGAACTAAAACAAAGAAAAAATGCCAATAAACTGATGCTTTTTCAGGAGACATTTGTTGTCTTTACTCTTTCCTACAAAATTTACAAAAATAATAACAAGCCGCCTTTAAAAAGTACTTTTGGAAAATTAATAGAAAAAACCAAAATGTAAATATTTTTATTAATTTCTTTCTATTAACTCTCCTGATATATATCTTGTACACATTCTCAATCGTTATTAAAATACGTTTTTATTTATCCAATCAAGTTCAAATACTTTTTTTAACCTATAGTGGCTTACAATTGATGTTAATAGAGTTTTCAAATATTTCTTCAATAGTTAAATTATAAAACTTTTGGGGGTCTAGGTCGGTTCCGAACTGAGTATCATCATGTTCGAATTTTTAAATAAATAAAACCTCTAAACCACAAATAACATTTATTCAAACCTTATCTACATTTCGATTGCTCAGCAATCATCTTCAGAGGTATTTAACTAGTTAGTTGTATTTTTTAAATACCTCTGAAGATGATTGCTGAGCAATCGAAATGTAGATAAGGTTTGAATAAATGTTATGTGTGGTTTAGAGGTTTTATTTATTTAAAAATAAACATTACGCCACAGTTGCTTCATACAGTTATCATGTTCGAAGTCTAGCACATTTTGGCACTGAACCAACTTTTCATAGATAGAAATTAACATCTCAAAGGTCTATATGAAAAACGTTCATCGTAGCTTAAAATTGTTACCATGGCTACCACACAATATCATAAATATTGCTCAAGGATTAAAAACGAATACAAAGAATAAAATAAGCAAAGAAACTGGATTATCGTCATCGAACGAACCTTGCTTCACAAACGGAACGGAACGAACCTTGCTTCACAAACGGAACGGAACGAACCTTGCTTCACAAACGGAACGGAACGAACCTTGCTTCACAAACGGAACGGAACGAACCTTGCTTCACAAACGGAACGGAATGAACCTTGCTTCACAAACGGAACGGAACGAACCTTGCTTCACAAACGGAACGGAACGAACCTTGCTTCACAAACGGAACGGAACGAACCTTGCTTCACAAACGGAACGGAACGAACCTTGCTTCACAAACGGAACGGAACGAACCTTGCTTCACAAACGGAACGGAACGAACCTTGCTTCACAAACGGAACGGAACGAACCTTGCTTCACAAACGGAACGGAACGAACCTTGCTTCACAAACGGAACGGAACGAACCTTGCTTCACAAACGGAACGGAACGAACCTTGCTTCACAAACGGAACGGAACGAACCTTGCTTCACAAACGGAACGGAACGGACCTTGCTTCACAAACGGAACGGACAACGCGAAAGAAAGTACCCAAAATAAAATTTTTCTTTGTTGATTTAAGTAGAAATTTACTTGAATGTTTTTTATATTACTTGTCTAATAGATCAATGGAGCAATGCAACTATTACAATACATTCGATATATGTCGAGACATTCAGTCTCGGTAACAAACATAATTAGAGTTAAAAATAACTGACTAAGGAGCTGCTAAGGAGCAGTATACAATCTAAGGGTAGAAACCCGAAAGGGGAGGGACGAAACCGGAAGAGCACGAAGGGGGATTCTGTTGGTAGTGGGGAAAGCATAAAGCGGTGTGGTTGTGTAAGAAGAGTCTAATGGTTGCAAGTACAGATGCGGACCACGAAGGAGTTGGAGGAACGCAGACATGGAGGAGGGTTGTAACGGGAACGTCTAAGGAAAACGTTAAAAGGAGGAAAACCGCTTCAAATGTGGAAGTCAGATACGATGAGCATCCAGAACCACTTTTTAAAATTCCTTCTAACATTTCAAACTAGAATTACATTAGTTTTAGTGTATAACTAAACTTATTGCCAACTATGCGCGATGTTAATTAATTTTGTTGCTGATTTTCTCTTCTCCAGTAATCCTTAACTTTTGAAATTACTTTTCCTTCAACTTTTATGACTATATTGTTTTCAGGTCAGCCATTTTCTGGAAGCTCTTTAATGCTTTACTTCCTTTTTCAACCGTCTCATGTGTCGTGATTTATTTTTACTGAGATAAATACGTCAATTTACAATATTCCAAGTTTATTCTTATCCTAATCTCTTAAATTAAAATAAACTACCCTTCAGTTTAGACCATATAACAACAAGATACACATATAATACATTATAGATACACTACATAATATTTTTTAGAATTTATTTATTTCCCGTACAGTATTTATTTGTACTGCCATTTCTTTAAAAAAATAATTTCAACGTCTGAAATTTAAAACATTTAATTAAACATGTCTCTTCAATGCTCATTTCAAAGCATCCCTAATAAAACGAGTGCAGTTTTCGATGCTACCAACTAATCAATAAGCGTTTATAAAACCGCTTTATTTATTTGGAAACAAATAAGCTAGCTTTCCATAACGCCAACAGTTTATCGGTCGGTCTCGCAACAGGTTCCAGGCTAATTTGCATTCAACTCCTTTTAGAAGATTCATTTTTCATTGTCTTAACATTATTCATGTAAATGGCTTGAATGATTTGGCTACCTTTCTCTGCCCACCGTTATTGTCCCTAAGCGTTTCTATTTATAGTCAACTCAATGGAGTCTTACTAAGCTACTTAGATATTTTAAAACAGCAAATATGTTATAGCATAAAAATTTTTATTATTTAGAAAATAAATAAAAAAACTACCGATAAATGGCTTAATGTCTACCGATTACGTATCCCATAACCCTTTGTATCCCTTGCTTGTTACCTACCTCCTACCTACTCCCTAATTTTCTGTATCTCCTACTTATCACCTCTTTATCCTTTATCCCTCCGTATCTCCTGCTTATTAACCCAATATTTCTCCCTTATTCCTCTGTATCTCCTATTTATTAACTACCGAGTACTTTTCCACTAATCCTCTGTATATTCTGATTACTAACCCAGTACTTCTTCCTTAATCCTCTGAATCTCCTATTTATTAAATACCGAGTACTTTTCCCCTAATCCTCTGTATCTTCTGCTTATTAACCCAGTACTTCTCCCTTAATCTTCTGTATCTACTATTTAGTAAATACCGAGTACTTTTCACCTAATCCTCTTTATCTCCTATTTATTAACTACCGAGAACCTTTCCCATAATTCTCTATATCTCCTGCTAATTAACCCAGTACTTCTCCCTTAACCTTCTGTTTCTCCTATTTATTAACTACCGAGTACTTTTCGCCTAATCCTCTGTATCTCCTATTTATTAACTACCGAGTACTTTTCCCCTAATCAGCTGTATCTTCTGCTTATCAACCCAGTACTTCCCCCTTAACCTTCTGTTTCTCCTATTTATTAACTACCGAGTACTTTTCCCCTAATCCTCTGCATCTCCTATTTATTAACTACCGAGTAATTTTCCCCTAATCAGCTGTATCTCCTATTTATTAAATACCGAGTACTTTTCCCTAAATACTCTTTATCTCCTGCTAATTAACCCAGTACTTCTCCCTTAATCATCTGCATCTCCTATTTATTAACTACTAAGTACTTTTCCCCTAATCCTCTGTATCTCCTATTTATTTACTACCGAGTACCTTTCCTCTAATCCTCTGTATCTCCTACTTATTAACTACCATCTACTTTTCGCCTAATCCTCGGCATCTCCTGCTTATTAACCCAGTACTTCTCCCTTAATCCCCTGTATCTCCTACTTATTAACTACCATGTACTTTCCCCTTAATCCTCTAAATCTCTGTAATTGAATACTTTTTTAAACAATTTCATCGCACAATTATATTTAATCAAAGGTTATCATGCATTTAACGAAATCATCGTCAGGTATGATGCAATTCAATAATGTGAAGTTGTAACGTTATATATAGTTAGATACATTGTAAAGAAGTTTTATTAAATTTTCATTAAAATCATCTGGGTTTACAATTTTTTATAAGACGATAAAAAATATATTACATTGAAAAAATTTAATTTTAGTTTTCAACTTTTATTTTAAATAAAATTGTTTAAGAACAAGTTTTCGGATTTTATTATTTAAGCATTTGCTTTCTTTGTATAAATATTGACCAATATTTGAATTTGAATTTAAATTCATATGAGAAAAGAGTATTAACAAAGAATTTTAGATAAATTTTAAAAACGTTTTATAAATTTCAAATATATTATCGAAAGAAAGCCCATATTGTCCACTGGAGTTGTGAAACACCCACCTATAAGCGTTGTTTTTAGTCTTCCTTTACGGTTGGCGACATAAGGCGAGGAGTGGCTCGATTTGTTCTGTTTATGTTTCTTCTTGTGAAGCTAGATCTGCGTTGGATCGGTTCCCTTTACACGGTGTAAATCCTCATGCCAGGATAGTCTAAGAAAACACACTTTACGCAATACTTTGACTTGAATGCGTTTACAATACTACAAACACAACATTTATTTTCAATAATATTAATACTCGCGGTTACATAAAGTTGATACTTTTATTAAATTTTGTGCTACAATATGATTTTAAAAGACAACAAATACTTTCTTTTAAAATAAAATTTTAATACAAATAAATATTGGGTCTTTAAGTTTGTAGTGAGTGTTAACTTGAAATTGAGAACATGGGTTAAACTTATTATTTTATTTTATTAAAATAAAGATTGAGGTTACTGTGTGTAGTAACAATGAGTAAATAAGGTAGAGAGGGTGTAGGAAAGGTTTCCAAGTAGGGGGGGGGACTATTGATCTAGACCCGGCCATGCCGGGAGGAGAAACCCAGGTATAGACTTCATCTCTGCCGTAGCGCAATCCACCGCTAACCACACATCATGCACGAACACATTAACAGAAAATGTGAAAATACAGTTACCCTCAACCTACGTCTTGTGCTGCGGGTATTGCATAAACACGAATCGCAAGGCGTATGACATTTCTAAATACCGCCTGTGGTGACCTTTCTCCATTGATTATTGAAGAAACCTTGGCGATTGTAATTCTCTAATCATGTGCGCAGCGCATTTTAAAATACATTGACAAGACTAGATGATACGAAAAAGCACAATGTGTCTGTTACAGTTATTTTTTTAAAAAAATTATTGACATTTAAAAGTATGACAAGTTTTTTTAAAGGCGAAATCTTGAACACAACCGTCAAAGCTGTATCTTCTTACGAACCGACATTAAAGTCCAGGATTTAGTCCTAAAGGAATGCGTTTTCTCTAAGACATTCCTTATAAGCCACATAAGTGGTTTACAACACTGTTAGTTGAAGTAAACAATTTATTTTTCATAAAAACTTAATACAAAATTGAAATAAACAGAAAAACAAAAAATATACATTAAAATTGCAATTTTATAAATCTCGTTACCCACGGATGGTTGAGCTTCATAGACGAGGCATAACCAGAGTTTATGATTAAACTAGAGTGTCTGAGGACGTTAACCAATTATGTAGAAAATATTTTCTGTAAAATATTGTCAATGGGCCACAATAAAACCCAGTGAACATAAGGTAGGAGCAAAATATAAGAAATACAACCAACGTAGTTGTTAGAACCGAATAGTATATATCTGTCTTTACAAAACCGACGCGACCTTATACTACACGTATTACGTCATACGGCTAATACTACTACATGGCTATATTTTCCTTAATAATAATAATAATAATAAGGAGAAGAAGAATGATTTAAGAGAAGTACTCTTGACTGAATAATAATCCAGAAATAAGGCTCACCAAAAATCAGCAAAAACTGCAGAAGATTCTCAGCAAATATCTAAAACAAAGACAAACAAATTATCAGAAGAGATAAAAGAAGCAAACATTAAATAGTGAAAGCATTATAAGCGTATATTAACGCAACTGTGGTGGCTCTATTCAACACGAAATGTTCAGACATCATGGGGCAGTTTGGATATTATCTGTTTATTGTCATCTGCGAGGGTTGTAACAAAACTTGTGAATTTCAGGTGGGATTCGGCGAGAGACACACACTACCCTGGTTTGGAAAGTTAGCATTCCTGACCGGAAGGTTCTCATGCCTAAGCCTTTCTCTAAAAGGGATTAGCTACATTCGCGTGCAGAGGTGAGGAGGATCAGCTGGGTTCACGTGAAGGGCGTGGACCGGATGTGGAAAAGATGACTTACGCGCCATAGGACCTGTAGCGGAATCCTGGCCGGAAGGTTCTCATGCCTAAGCCTTCCTCTAAAAGGGATTAGCTACATTCGCGTGCAGAGGTGAGGAGGATCAGCTGAGATCACGTGAAGGGCGTGGACCGGATGTGGAAAAGGTGTCTTACGCGCCATAGGACCTGTAGCGGGATCCTGGCCGGAAGATTCTCATGCCTAAGCCTTCCTCTAAAAGGGATTAGCTACATTCGCGTGCAGAGGTGAGGAGGATCAGCTGGGATCACGTGAAGGGCGTGGACCGGATGTCGAAAAGATGGCTTACGCGCCATAGGACCTGTAGCGGGATCCTGGCCGGAAGGTTCTCATGCCTAAGCCTTCCTCTAAAAGGGATTAGCTACATTCGCGTGCAGAGGTGAGGAGGATTAGCTGGGATCACGTGAATGGCGTGGACCGGATGTCGAAAAGATGGCTTACGCGCCATAGGACCTGTAGCGGGTTCCTGGCCGGAAGGTTCTCATGCCTAAGCCTTCCTCTAAAAGGGATTAGTTACATTCGCGTGCAGAGGTAAGGAGGATTAGCTGGGATCACGTGAATGGCGTGGACCGGATGTCGAAAAGATGGCTTACGCGCCATAGGACCTGTAGCGGGTTTCTGGCCGGAAGGTTCTCATGCCTAAGCCTTCCTCTAAAAGGGATTAGCTACATTCGCGTGCAGAGGTGAGGAGGATCAGCTGGGATCACGTGAAGGGCGTGGACCGGATGTGGAAAAGGTGTCTTACGCGCCATAGGACCTGTAGCGGGATCCTGGCCGGAAGATTCTCATTCCTAAGCCTTCCTCTAAAAGGGATTAGCTACATTCGCGTGTAGAGGTGAGGAGGATCAGCTGGGTTCACGTGAAGGGCGTGGACCCGATGTGGAAAAGATGACTTACGCCCCATAGGACCTGTAACGGGATCCTGGCCGGAAGGTTCTCATGCCTAAGCCTTCCTCTAAAAGGGATTAGCTACATTCGCGTGCAGAGGTGAGGAGGATCAGCTGGGATCACGTGAAGGGCGTGGACCGGATGTCGAAAAGATGACTTACGCGCCATAGGACCTGTAGCGGGTTCCTGGCCGGAAGGTTCTCATGCCTAAGCCTTCCTCTAAAAGGGATTAGCTACATTCGCGTGCAGAGGTGAGGAGGATCAGCTGGGATCACGTGAAGGGCGTGGACCGGATGTCGAAAAGATGGCTTACGCGCCATAGGACCTGTAGCGGGATCCTGGCCGGAAGATTCTCATTCCTAAGCCTTCCTCTAAAAGGGATTAGCTACATTCGCGTGTAGAGGTGAGGAGGATCAGCTGGGTTCACGTGAAGGGCGTGGACCCGATGTGGAAAAGATGACTTACGCCCCATAGGACCTGTAACGGGATCCTGGCCGGAAGGTTCTCATGCCTAAGCCTTCCTCTAAAAGGGATTAGCTACATTCGCGTGCAGAGGTGAGGAGGATCAGCTGGGATCACGTGAAGGGCGTGGACCGGATGTCGAAAAGATGACTTACGCGCCATAGGACCTGTAGCGGGTTCCTGGCCGGAAGGTTCTCATGCCTAAGCCTTCCTCTAAAAGGGATTAGCTACATTCGCGTGCAGAGGTGAGGAGGATCAGCTGGGATCACGTGAAGGGCGTGGACCGGATGTCGAAAAGATGGCTTACGCGCCATAGGACCTGTAGCGGGATCCTGGCCGGAAGGTTCTCATGCCTAAGCCTTCCTCTAAAAGGGATTAGCTACATTCGCGTGCAGAGGTGAGGAGGATCAGCTGGGATCACGTGAAGGGCGTGGATCGGATGTCGAGAAGATGGCTTACGCACCATAGGACCTGTAGCGGGATCATCCTAGCGCTAACCAGGCAACTATTTCTTTGCGTAGTTTTAGGAGGACCAACCGGTATGACGTCACGTCAGATGAGGGACCGAGACGGTCGTTACTATTGTCGACGAAGAAATTATTGACCCGTATGAGCTTTAACTAGAAACCAACCATTCGTGCTACAATAAAACTATTCACTCCATTAATTAGCCTGTTTATTTCTGCGTTTATGTATATAACCAAAACAAATTTAGCACGATTTTTGTTAACCTTACCTCAAGATATAAAGAAAGTACGGTCTTGTCACTGTCAAGTAGTGCTATCTGGGGTTAGGTGGATATGGAGAAAAATTAGGGTATATATCAACTAGACCTGATTGCATCGAGGCTATAAGGTGTACGTTATATCCATAGTATGTGTGTGTGTGTGTGTGTGTGTGTGTGTGTGTGTGTGTGTGTGCGCGAGAGAGAGAGAGTGCGTGCGTGTGTGTGTGTTTGTGTATATATATATATGTGTGTGTGTGTGTGTGAGTGTGTGTGCTCGCGCGCGGGCGTGTGTGTGTGTTTGCATGCGCGCGTGCGTGCGTGCGGGCGCATATCAAACATAAATATTCTTTATTAAATTTAAATAAATTATGTTCATAGTATGATACTTTTTATAACGACATTTTTTTCCGATGGCATTTCAGTCTTTTTGCCTTTAAAACACAAAATAATAATTTAAGATATAAAGTTATATATATATATATATATATATATATATATATATATCAAAAACGACTGAGGTTATTCAAATACAAGCATTGTTTGGTTATTTTTAGCAACAAAATAAACTTGACAATTTGTATAAATTTAGCAACATTGCTATCTCTAATTTAACATGATTTACATCTTGCATTATTGTATTATTCATTGCTAATGATGTTGGTACAGTTCAAGAAAAAATGATATATATATATATATATATATATATATATATATATATATATATATATATATATTTATATATATTATCGTCGAACCTAAGTCTAAGTAAACGATTTAAATATCTAAATCAAAAGAAAAGGGCAAAGTTTTCTTTCAATGTTCCATATGCTTCACTGTGAGCTGCATTTGTGGATCTGCAGAGATCACAGCGGTGTCGAGTACTCTGGTGTTACATCAATGGTCGCTGCTCCATGGTCTTAGAAGATCACTCTGGGCATTGTTATCAATCTCACAGAGCATGAATTTGGCAAACACGCTAAACAAGTCTATTTGATTTCTTCAGATTGACGTTTAAATCATATAGTTATCTTGAACTGTCTTTGGGTATCGGGCGCTCAAATAACCGGCATCCTCTTTGGAACCCCCTGTATTTCTCACACCAATTCTTGATGCAAGAATTCTTCTTGCTCTGACGCACATTAAAGCTCCGATTATGTGTATCTCGGACTGTAAATATCGAGAGAAAGTAGGCATGCAAAAATGCGTCTACTGTATTAATAAATGAAAAATTGTGTATTATTGAAAATACAAAATGAAAAACTCATTCACAAATTGAAAACGTGTTTTTACATTGTCGCTCAGAGAGCCTAGAGGCAAAACGTTAACATATGTTTTTTTTTTGTTACCTAGTTTAAACGCAGTTATTCGAGACTCTGCTATGACTAAATGTATCTTACGAACTAAGAACTTGGGTTGTACCTAACCTCTGCAATAGAACTGCGACCATGACTCATTCATTCTTCTTATCTCTCTCCAAACTGCGCTCCAGTTAGAACCCTATTAGAGGATTATTTTAATCAGTTACTTTACACGATTTTGTACAGTTTTAATTAAATACCTTAATCACAGCCCGTTTAAACAAATATGGAGGAACGCTCGAGAACAGCGTCTAAACCTATGCAGGCACCCGCATCGCGCTGTGTATACACTGGCTGGTTTACGCATTACAAGTGGCTTCATCTTTTATACAAATTGTCCATGTGTTTTCGAGCAGAACAAGCTACAAGACCTAACCCAAGCATAACAGTCTCTCCATCAGACTAATACCACACCCTTGCGCCTGTCGAACGTAAGAAAGCAATAATTAACTTTATTTTTGAGGCAGTACTACTAATGTGTACGTTTGTGTTACAGCGAGTTACATTGTCTTACATATTGTAACGTACAACTTTTATTTATTCTCAAACACTCGAGTTTATATTCTTGAGCATCAATTTTCATCATTTTTCAAAATAAAGCATTAATATTATTATTTCAAAAAATAAATATGTATACTTCTATGAAACAATAAACTGAGAAGTATAAGGGTAGCTCTACTAAAATACTAGCACAAAAAATAATAACAGTATAAAAGTTTATAAAACGTAATGAATAGCAAATAGAAAAACAATAACAAAGAACTCATTGTAAGAAACAGATAAACAAACTACGATAAGTCTAATAGAAAAATGGCAGATGATAAAATAACAATGAACAACTAATAACGAAATAATAACAAATAAGTAACTATCAATCAACTAATGAAATACCCACGATTAGTAACTAGTTTAGAAAACCTAATAAAGAATATCAAAATAAAAGTAACACAATTAAGATCATATAAATACTAATAAATAAAGAAGGTAGAAAGATGGCAAATGAGAAAATAACGATAATAGGCAACGTATAATGAATAACGAAACAAAAACAAACAACAAATAACTGATCATCAATCAACTAATGAAATACCCACGATTAGTAACTAGTTTAGAAAACCTAATAAAGAATATCAAAATAAAAGTAACACAATTAAGATCATATAAATACTAATAAATAAATAGGGTAGAAAGATGGCAAATGAGAAAATAACGATAATAGGCAACGTATAATGAATAACGAAACAAAAACAAACAACAAATAACTGATCATCAATCAACTAATGAAATACCCACGATTAGTAACTAGTTTAGAAAACCTAATAAAGAATATCAAAATAAAAGTAACACAATTAAGATCATATAAATACTAATAAATAAAGAAGGTAGAAAGATGGCAAATGAGAAAATAACGATAATAGGCAACGTATAATGAATAACGAAACAAAAACAAACAACAAATAACTGATCATCAATCAACTAATGAAATACCCACGATTAGTAACTAGTTTAGAAAACCTAATAAAGAATATCAAAATAAAAGTAACACAATTAAGATCATATAAATACTAATAAATAAATAGGGTAGAAAGATGGCAAATGAGAAAATAACGATAATAGGCAACGTATAATGAATAACGAAACAAAAACAAACAACAAATAACTGATCATCAATCAACTAATGAAATACCCACGATTAGTAACTAGTTTAGAAAACCTAATAAAGAATATCAAAATACAAGTAACACAATTAAGATCATATAAATACTAATAAATAAAGAAGGTAGAAAGATGGCAAATGAGAAAATAACGATAATAGGTAACGTATAATGAATAACGAAACAAAAACAAACAACAAATAACTGATCATCAATCAACTAATAAAATACCCACGATTAGTAACTAGTTTAGAAAACCTAATAAAGAATATCAAAATACAAGTAACACAATTAAGATCATATAAATACTGATAAAGAAATAAGATAGAAAAATGGCAAATGAGAAAATAACAATAAAAAGCAACTTATAATGAATATCGAAATGAAAGCAAGAAACAAATAAGCGGGTATTAATGAGCCCATATTAGATATAAGCAATATACGTACTAACTACAAATAAAAATTAATACAAACAAGTAAGATAAAAAAAACCCCAAGGTAGTTCCTACTAAATTTATCAACCAAACAAAATTTAATATGAGTTACTTTTTATTATTAAATAATTACAATTAATATAAATATGTATATACCTATGATAGAATCACAATATTAAGTGGCAAAATAGAAAGCGAAATTAATTATAAAATTCTATTAATGAATTAATATTTTAAAAGACCGTATTAAAATCAGTGTTATCCACTACAGGTTTAAAAAATGTATTTGAACTTAAGTGGAACTTAATAAAACGTGTTTTATAAGAGATTGAAAATTTGTACAAGATAGCCTATATAAATACACATATATAGGTAGAGTGTGAACTAATGGAAGAAATTTAAAAAATGAAGAATATCAAAATAGATGAACACATAACAAAAAATAATTATGATGGCATAAGGTACATGCATAGCAAATGAGAAAATAGCAATAATTAGCAACTAAAAATAAAGAGCGTTATGAAATCAAATAACATTTCAGGAACTATTAAAGAGTCCGTATTTAATATAGGCAAATAAGTAATAACCACAATTACTAATATATAAAATAAAAAAGAATAACAATTACAAGTAAGAAAAAACAAAGAATAAATAAAGAGAAAATTCTGGCCTTCGTGGGTTGCGACAGAAGTAATAAGAAGATAAAGCTAATAGTTTTGCAAACGTTTTAAGGAAAAGCGCCGAAAATATTCAATTATACATTTATCATTCAGTTTTTACATCTTTATTTGAGGAATAAAGACTAATATTTATTGTAGTTAATAACAAGATAATGTGGGTAACAAAAAACCTTTACTAGATGTTTACTGAATATAAACTTTTAACTACAATTCTAATTAGTTCTTTAAAATGTATACGACGTGCTTAAATATTTTTTTTTCAAAAATTGGTTTAAAAACACATAACTTATTATTATCGTTGGGTTGAGTTATTTGCATTGAGATTTACCAAAATGTAAATAAATTAATATATTTATTAACCGATCAGAACTATTTGATATTAACCTATGAGTGAAACAGCTGTTCTACAACATAAAATATAACAAAAATGCAGCTGTTACATGAAATCATATGTTTTTATTCAATTCACGTGAGTCACATGACCCAAATATATGCCGTAAGGTATGCGTTGCAAAAATAGCGTGACGCGAAATCGATGATTTAATATTGTTATGTTCCCCGCGAGAAACGAAGTTACCACTTCAAAAATCGCGAAGATAGAAGAAATGAAAATTACAAATTAGGGATGATAGTGAGTAACAAAGAACAAAAGAATAATCAACGAAATACTAAACATAAATAACAAAAAACTCTATTTCCTCTAACTGAACCATGTTACGATTACCAACATTTAAAGTGTAGTAAGCAGAACAGAAACGCATTCGACTGACAATAAATCGTGAAACCTTGCCTGAGTTTACTGCACATCACATCTGATGCACATCACGAATCAAACCCAAAGCCACTCATTACTTTTAATATCTGACAAAATGGAAATAACGAGCAACCGGCAAAACAGTAATAATTAATAACGAAATACAAATAATAAGTAACAAACAAGAAACACTAACGAATCGCAATTAAAAAAGAGAAGTCACGAATAACGACAACGAATAAAAACAATAACAAGATACAAATGGCAAGTAACAGATAAGCAGCTATTAATTAGCGAAGTTCGACTTTTATACAGATCTCTATTTATTACCCTTTTAATTAAACAATCATTAACTGTGTTTTTCATGAAATATTTTGCAGTTGAGAAGAGAGTTTTCATTTTTTTTTTTTTATTAAATATAATTCCTCACTAAAAACATTTTTATAGTCGCGTGTTAAATATTAATGACTTCGCAAAATAGGAAAGTTACAGTTAATAAGAAATTATAAGATGGCGAAAATTAATTTAAGCTGCACTTCATTTTGTATAGTTATACACACACAGTACATCGCGGCTAGACAACCTACTTGTGCGTTCACGTTCATTGCCCCAAAGTAATCTATGGAGAAAATAATAACCTCAGGTTCAACGGAATACAGTTCGGAGAAGGTAGTTTTCTATAACAGAAACAAGTTTCAAACAGCTAACCCTATATAACGACGGTTTCAATCAAGCCCCCACAGAATTCGATTCTTCGTGTATTTATATTTCTGCCCAGCTGACAATTTTCCGAGCTCTCTATTATCTGTAGCCGTTGCAATACACCTGACTTGAATTAGGACCGCCTACCATTCCCTTTCTACTTTTAGGCCCCGCCCTTTTTTGTCTTTGCTAATACGCCATTAATAGCTAATTTGTTAAAAGTTATTTTGCGCTAGTGTTACTTTTTGTTATTCAAGAGAAATGTAAATAAACTTACACAAACTATGTAAACAAAAACTTGTAGGTAAAATAAAAATAAAATATTCTTGTTTATTTAACTATATTTAATTGTTTTATTTAACTATATAAATTTAACAATAAAAAATCATTTCATTTAAGGATTACAATATATATATATATATATATATATATATATATATATATATATATATATATATATATATATTTATTTATTTATATTTATATATATATATATATATATATATATATATATATATAGGCTATATATCAAAAAATCTAATTGAATTGAACTACAAATGTTTCTACATATTTAACAAATGACAAATTAATATTTTGTATGTAACGAATAAAAAACCCAAGATTAACATTTAACAAACTAAATAGAGTATTATTTAAAGTTTTGAGAATGGAGTTAATCCGAAACGCGCAAAAAATAATTTAATGTAAAAAGAGGAAGAAAATGTACTAAAATGTATATTAACAGCTAAATTTTAAAAAAACCAATGAAAACAACGGGATTGCGAAAATAATATAAGTGTTTTTGTTGCAGGTAGTAAGGCGGCAGACAGCAGAGAATGGCCCTACACGTCCTAAACTGTGCAGTGATAAGGCCCTCATGCCACACAAATATCAAACAACGCTTTCCCATTGTTAATAGAGCATAGATTAGGCAATTACACTCAAATCAAATGTGATATTTTAATTAATTGTTAATTGGAACTGTGTACATATTTTGTGTTTAGTGTAAGGTTTTACGGCGGTAATAAGAAACGATTTGACTGAGACTTTTCGATTTACTAGTGCGTACACAAAGACTAATAATTGTACACATACTGTTATTCTAAATTAGTAAGTGCCCTGCTTGTAAAGAAAGAAGCCCTAACTCTAGAACTGTACAGGTAAGCCTCCATACTTATATTCCAAATGTACTTTAGTCTAATTCTTTGTAAACACTGGACGCTGAACAATTGTAAAGAAACTTATGCATAAACAAGTAATATAAACAAGTAATAAGGTAATTCCTACATAGATCAGGGGAGAAAAATTTTAGCTAAATTTTATTAAATTATTACAAATAAAGTAACACAACCTATGCGTTAAAAACAGCTGCTCTACCACATAACCTATAACATAAAATCAGCTGTTTCATGAAGTCATATGTTATCACTTATTTAAAGCCAAATGGAACGAAATAATTATATTGCATACCTTTCTCCCTTCGTTTTTCTACTATGTAAAACTAAAATTAGGTCATTAAATTTAATTAATAAATTAATATTTGAAAAAACTGTATTAACATTAATTGTCATCCACTACAAGTTTATAAAGTGTATTTGTACTTGAGGTGATGAATAAGAAGTATTTTATTAACAATTTAAAATTTGAACAAGATATATACAATAAAATATGTATCCTTGTGTACCAATGAAAAAATAAGAGAACTACAAATACAAGAATAATTTATTGAATCATACAAGTGAAAGCTTTTCGTGGCAAACAGTACCAGCACCATCAGGAATAATAAAGAATATCAAACATACAAGTGTTAGCTAGGTCCAACAAACAAGGTTGCCAAATCTATTACAGTATTGTCAAATTTAAGCTATTATTTAAGTAAATTCAAGCATTATTGTTGTTTTGGATCTAGCTAACACTTGTATGATTGATATTGTTTATTATTCCTGATGATGCTGATACTGTTTGCCAACGAAAAGCTTTGAATTGTATGATTCCATAAATTATTCTTGTATTTGTATTTTTCTTATTTGTTTTGCTTACTACTGTATATATATATATATATATATATATATATATATATATATATATATATAGGGAGAGTGTGAACTAATAACAAGAACTGAAAAATCGAAAAAGAAAAGTATGTATCTGATCCACCAGTGTTTTAAAAACGTTATTAAAATGTTAACGTGACGCCCTCATGTAGTTACTATAGACACTAGAAATATTGAATGTGTCACGTACAATAGAAATAAGTAATTGTAAGTTATAATAGGAAGTAAAACGGGTATGTAAATATTTAGTACGAGATAAGTCTTTGAAACGTGTTGCGAAAAAAAGAACTAGGTGAAGTTGTTGGAAATAAAAGGAACAATTAAGTGATAGAAATTTCCATTTCTATTCCTAATTAGTCTCCAAATAGGGAGGTAGAAAGATAATTTGTTGGTATAGTCTGCGATTAACTAGCTGGTCCCTAAATTAAGGTAAAATAAGTCAGACTTGTTAAAGCTCTTGAACAACGTTAAATGTAGTCGTTAACATGGTGATAAGTAGTAAACTCACAGGATTTCCTCTAATTAATTCACCGACGCGATTTAATTAATCACAAATAAATGGTTAGATATAAAATCAACAAAAGCTCTACTTCAAAAGTTCCAAAAATCATTGTTGCCCTGCACATTGCTAAATATAAAACTTGACACAACAAAAAACTGTTTATTCATTCAACTTCTACTTTGGTCATCCTCGGACGCATGTGCTTTCACCAAAAATTCTAGTGAATTAACACTACTGTACTTTCTAAAAATATTTCGTCGCACAAAGAAACCTAACAGTAGTTTCATTAATTAAAATATACTCTTCGCGTAGCAAGTTTAATGACGTATTACGATGAAAACATTTCGTCACCAATTGGGAGGGAATTATTTACAACGAATTATTTTGCCGATAAATCCGCTGAGTAAATATACGCTACTGTAATTTCTAAAAACATTGTCGTCACTCAAAGAAACATGATAGTCGTTTCATTTATTAAAAATAAACTCTTCGTGTTGCTAGTTTAATGACGTATCATGATAAAAACATTTCGTCACCAATTGGGAGCGAATTATTTACAAGGAATTATTTTGCCGATGAACCCGCTGAGTAAATATACGCTACTGTAATTTCTAAAAACATTTTCGTCGCTCTAAAAGGAGATTATTTACATGTTCATAAAGATGGTACATAGCCTACAATTTTTCCCTTGTATATAACTATAAAGACATAAATTAGCTTACATTTAAGCAATAAATGAGAGATGTCCTCGTAAATAAACCACCTGAGTTTTGTTTTTACAATGATATCGTTGCAACCACAACTCTTGGGACAATAAATAAATATTGCTAGCTAAAAGCATTGAACGGTTGCGACAAAGTAAGGCCGTTTCGGGACGGCCATCTGGCAAGTATATTGACAACATAATCGGCGCGTAACTATATTGTGACATGATTGCGGGTGTGCCTAGCACAAAGGGTCGGGCGGTGTCAATTAGTGTCATCTGATTAGCTGTTGTCATATCAAACTTGTGTTTAGCGGTTTCGGCGAGGACGCCGCGCCGGCTGCAAAATTATCTCTAATAGAAATGTGGCTGCAGGGGCGGGGGCGAACTTTGTCCCAACCCTTTCACGGGAATTTGTTACTAATAAATGTTTTGGTTCAAAATTAATTTAAACTTATAAAAAGGGTTAGATATCATCGAAGTGAATTTGAAATTATAAATAGTGTCATATGATTTTTAAGTAATATTTAACTTATAAAAAGGGTCAGATGGTTTTTAAGTGAATTTTATGTTATAAAAAGGGTCAAACAATTTTTTAATGAATTTGATCTTATAAATAGGGTCATATAATTATTAGGTGAATATAAGCTTATAAATAGAGTTATATGATTTTTAAGGGAATTTCAACTTATAAAAAGGGTCAGATAATTTTTAGTTTGAACTTATAAACAGGGACATATATTTTTTTAATGAATTTTAACTTAAATAAAGAGTCAAATTATTTTAAGTAAATTAAATTATTTTTTTTATAAATATTTTAAGATAACTTTTCAGTCAGATTAAATATTAAGATATTTAAATATATTGCGGATGACAATTGATCTTAATACAGATTTTAAAAGAAATATTTATTAAATTCAATTATTTAATTATAAAAATTTGGGGGTCTAGGTCGGATTCGAACTGAGTATTTTCATGTTCAAAATCTAGCGCTTTGGCACTGAGCCAACTTTCTCATAGTGTAACTTTTTTTTATATTACAGCCAAATCTCGATAACCGTACTTCTCAAAGATGTATATGTATGTTTCTTTTGCTCCCACCTGGTTGTCGTTAAAACCACCATCTTTATGCATAACTTTATACTGATGCCATGGCTACCGCGCAATATCAATAATAATGCTCTAGGATTACAAAATATTGAAAAGAATAAAATAAAGAAACAAACAGGATTAACAGTATCGTAGCTTGCTTCACAAAAGGATAATGCGAAATAAAGGCGAAAAGAAACTACAACCCAATGCAAGCAATACTATAAATAGTAACAAACAAAAATAATAATCCAATACCATTCACAAAAAGGAAACAAAAAGGAAAGTGGAAAATTGTAAGGAAATTCGCTTTCTATTTTGCCACTTAATATTGATATTTTGACATATGTATATACATATTTATAATAATTGTAATTATAAAAAAAAGAAACTAAAATAAAATTTGTCTTTGTTGATTTAAGTAGGAATGACTTTAAAAATCATATTACTTGTTATTAGACAAAGATAGCGACTGTCTGGTTAAAAACTAAACGATAACCATTTGAGATTGTAAAGATAAAAGTACGCCTGGTAGTACGAGCGGTAGTGCTTAGTGACAAGTAACCAGTAAACAGGAAACGGGCGATACACTGTGGGAAAATCCTGAGTTTTATCAAGGAAAACACTGTTTATTGAAACCACAAACAAGACCTATGACGTGTCCATATTATACACGTGTGGAAGAGCCGCTATTGCTTAATGTGTGCCAGGCTTAACAGATGGGCGAATAAAGACCAAGCAAGCGAATATTTGCTCACTTTATTAAAATAAATAGTGTAAAGAAAAATTCTTTTAAGTCAATTCCTACTTGGGTCAACATAGAAAATGTTTATTTTAATTACTTTTTATTAAATAATTACAACTAATATAAATGAAGTAACATTGATTGTTGGAACAATGCCGGATGTATAAGGGCCATAAGCGCTAATGCTTATTGGGAAACACTGACAATTTTATTTAAATGGACAAACAGTGGCATATGACTGCAATATCACTTATATTGAAAATAAATTTCCGAATATATTACTAAAATTATCAACTACTAAGAAAAGTCAGTAAAGCAAAAGCTTGATGGAACTTTATAGTGAAATGTAGAAAGTATGACATTTTGTGTTCTCCTATTGTACATTTGATTGTTAAAAGAAAGCATTTTTTTCACAGCAAATCAGTTTCTGGTTTAATAAGGTTATCTTTCCTGTTGAAGAAACGTTGCTATATTTAAACTAAATATTTATGAACCTAATTTTCTTTCAGAAGAAAATTTATATAAAATAAATTAGAAACTAATGTTAACCGCATAGTTATTTTTTCAAAAATTTAAAAATTTTTGAAGAGTTTTACAATTAAACACGTCATATAAACGTATTTTTTTCTAAGTCAATTTCTACTTAGGTCAAAAAAGAAAACCTTTATTTCCTTTATTTTAGTTACATTTTATGAATTAATTAGAATTAATATAAAGTAACACAACCTATGCGTTAAAACAGCTGTCCTACCGCATAAACTATAACATAAAATCAGCTGTTTTATGAAATCATATTATGACTTATGTTCAGCCAAATGGGACGAAATAACTATATTGCATACCTTACCCCTTTTGTGAAATGTTTTTTCTCTCATATAAAACTAAAATTATCTCATTATTATATTTAATTATTGATTTAATAATTGAAAAAAAACACCCCTTGTCATCCACTACAAGTTTTTAAAAAAATGTATTTGAATTTGAGTGGATGAATAAAAAGTATTTTATTAACCATTGAAAATTTGAACATTATATATAAATATATAGACTATAGGGAGACTGTGAATTAATACTGTAGTGGAAATTGAAAATTTTATTTAATATCACCATTAATATTACCGAAAAAAGCCGCAGTAAACGTGAATTTTTCCAAGAAAGGCGCTTTATTAATGTTAAGCTTGAAAGAACCTCCATGCAATATTTTTTTGGGATGGATAAAATATTACTGAATATAAAGACAGCCAATAGCTAGTTTAACACAGTACACTCCAAATTTTGTCCTGACTCTTCACGGTCTTCTTTATGAGGGTTGACAAATAACTCGAAACTATTCTCGTGGTTAGGTTTTCTCAAACGGCTTATGAGATTAAAATTATTATCTAGTACATTTTTGAAGTGAAAACGTCTTTACCGACGCCTACAACACTTATTGGATGGATATAAACACACAGTTCCGCGTCAGTATTATTTCCGTCAGGTTGAGTCACCTCAAAATGAATTAAATGATTTCATGCAACAGCTGATTTGAGGTTATACAACTGTTATAAAGGTACAGGTTATTTATTGCACATTGTTAAGGAAACAGGTTATTATTAATTAGCTTTGATCAGTAAATAAATATATAAATTTATTTAAGTGTAGGTAATTCTCAATACAGATAATTCAATACAACGGCAATAATATATGTATTAATAATCCAATTTTTGAAATGAAAACATTCTTAGATGCGTCTGATACTTTTTAGGAATTGTTTTCAATTGCATTGGTTTAAAAACATTGTAATCAGTAAACACCTAATTATTGTGTTTTGTTACCTACACTATTTTATTATTATCTACAATAATTATTAGTCTTTTTAAATACATTCCTCTAATAAAGTTACAAATATTAAAGAAATGTATTAATTGATATTTTTGGTGTTTTTCATTGAAAAGTTTGCAACACTATTAGCCCTAATTTGTTATTTGTAGTTCAAATTTTGTTGTTGAATGTAAAAATTCTGTATGATTGTTTCTTATATTATAACATATGTTTGGGTAATTTATCATTACCCAAGATTAAATGTGAAGTGACAATAAACGCTTTTGAAATACTAACGTCTTTACTTGCCATGAACAAAGCATAAGATTAAATCATTGCTTTCGCATCACGCTATTTCTGCAACCCATTCCTTACAGCATATAGGTGTATCCGTCAAGGGACTCAAGTGAATTGAATAATAACATATGATTTCACGTAACAGCTGATTTTTTGTAATAGGTTATGTTGTAGAACAGCTGTTTCACACGTAGGTTAATAGTTCAGTTAATAAATATATTAATATATAAATTTTGATAAATCTCAATACAAATGACTCAATATATCGATAATAATAAGTTAAGTATTTTTAATCCATTTTTTGATGAGAAAACATTTTTAGGCTGTCACACGTTTTAGAGAATTGATTGGAAAAGGTTGTTAAACACATTTTGTATTCTGTAAACATATAAAAATGTTTTTTTTTACCCACATTATTTTATTATTAACTAAATATTAGCATTTATTTAATACATTCTTCAAATAATGATGTAAGAACTAAATGAAAAATGTATAAATTCATATTTCCGGCGATTTTCGTTGGGAATTTGGCGAATCTATTAGCTCTATTTTGTTATCACTTTTGTCACAAATCCTTTGAGTGCCAGAACAAAATTTTATTTTGTTTAGGTAGTAATTGAGATATTAAATAAGAGTATTTTCAGGGTTCAAATTTAGTTTTTAAAATTTTACCAACTTTTCCCTTATTCGGTTGTTACAATTACAATTCTGAGTCTAGTAAAGACATCAAATTTGAGAAAATTACAAGCTTCATTAAATAAAACGGTTAGTTATATTGGATGGTTTTTCGCCGCAGAAATCGTATAAATAAATGAATTCGAGCCCATAAAAGTGGCACGCTTTGTAATTCCATTGTTAGGACAAAGGCTGCGAAACAAGACGACCCAAAAGAAATAGGATCCGGGCAGTTGTTTAACCCAAAAGTGTTTAAATATTAAAATGTTTGTCCCTCGGCTGTGAGCTTCGCCTTGTATTCATTGCAGAGACAGCCCTATGTAAGACCGAGCCGTACTACGTCACCAACCTACGAGGGATATTTTATTTCTTGTACTACCGTCGGTGAGTTGTTTAATTATACAGTTGGCACAACGGTTAGCCAAGTAGAATTAGTTAAACATTATTTTTGAACTATTAATACGAAAAATATTGTTTAATTTAAAAGTATGAAAGAAACGTAAAACTTTTACAATGCTTAATAGCTTAAAAAGGGCTTTATTTATATACGTTAGCCAGAGCCGAGTTTTAACTTAAACACTTGGGTATATATTAATAAGTGACACTTATTATTGCACTGTTAAAATAGCACTCACTTTGTTCTTTGTTTGGAACAGCTGTTGTTTTATTGTAATGTCAACTCAGACATTGACAATGGGACACGACCCCCGAAACAAAGAAAGTATGTGCTATTATAAAGAAGGGTGATAAATTAATTTATATCCAAATTTAAGTCTAAACATTGTTATTCAATAAAACATTGTGTGTGTGTGTGTGTGTGTGTGTGTGCGTGCGTATGTGTACGTAGTTATGTAGCCTGTTTAGTTGTAGTATAAGTAAATTAGAGTGTACCACCACCTACCCAACCGATAGTAACATGACTATACCGCAAATATAGAGCACAGTTTCATAGAAACATCGGGTATATGCGGTCTTCTAAGGTTACATTGAGGTTATGTTTTTTATTACTTAAAATTAAAATCACTTTTTCTAGTTATCAAAACATATAATGACTTTTTTTTTCACTTTAGTTGTATATTTATGTAATGTAAAGATGACAAAAATTGAAAGTGGCCTAGTATACAGTATATATATATATTTTTTTTAAAAAATTAATAAGCAAGAAAACGTATTATATATATATATATATATATATATATATATATATATATATATATATATATATATATATATATGTTGTAAACGCCCGAGTAGAGCAGCAAATGACCTATAGATATACAGCATAGCGCTCAAAATATCTCTACCGGTTTGTTCACTATACCATACAAGTTATATACTGTATAAACGAATGCACAAAATTTCATTTCATACGAAAAATACTGTCACAACTGTGGTTGGAAGTTTTGTTTAAAGCATCGGTTTTCATGTTTCCGTTCACAGTTTCGTGATGTTTGTTCATTAGTGCCGGGTTGTTATATGTAACGAAACCGCTCGTTAGTTGCCGCGCTAGTTAGGCCACATAATGTTTCCATAAGTCGGATATATCTGACGCAATTAAAGGGGGCATGTCTCAGCTGGGAAATCACGATCGCGTAGCTCGCGGAATCAATGTTCACATGTTGCATAAACTGGGGCCGAGCAACAAGAGATGGATCAAACTGGTGACAATGGCTGTAAAACCTGACGCACTATACATCGTGGCTTTATGAGATGACGTCATTAGGTAGATGTGCGTAACTGGTTTATGTAAAATAATAGCGGGTCATGGGATGTGGTTGCCTCGTGAAACTCGTGGAAATATGACATTTAAAACAAAGCGCAAGACGTTCTACACACACACACACACACACACACACACATATATATATATATATATATATATACACACACACACTCACTCACTCACTCACACACACACACACACACTCACACACACACCCACACACACATACACACACACACACACCCACACACACATACACACACACACACACACACACACTATATATATATATATATATATATATATATATATATATACATGTAAATATATGTTGGGTGTGTGTGTGTGTGTGTGTGTGTGTCTTGTATAGGGCCTATATATTGAATTTTCCTTAAATAAACTCCTAATTTCACACGTATCATCATGATGGTTAGCATATCAACGGTAAGATCCTAACGTGCCTCGATCAATCATAATGGGCTTCGATGTAACTTTCGTTTGAGCAAAGCTCGTCGCCCCTAATGGAAAGTCTTTGGTTTCGAATACCTTTCATTTCATAAACATACAAACTGATATTTCGGGCGCCATGGAACGTTTCCGGGTCAAGAGCTTATTACGGTAGGCATTCAACGTTGGAAGAGCTGAACAAACAGCTGGTACCACGCTAAATACAAGAGAAACAACCGCCTTGGCGGGATGAGCAGATGTACTGGGCGTGGTGAAATTTTAGATGGAAAATCAATCGGCGTATTCCGAACAGGGGAGGGTTTAAATGTATTTTATTGTTTACTACAGCTGTTTTTTCTGCAAAGCGGAACAACGTCTAATGGATCGAATTGTGTTATATAATATACAGAATATTATTTTTATGAAACTAAACCAATTACGTCCGAGGGATTGTGTTCTAAAACCTACATCTCTAGCTGCAAGCATCATTTTTTCTCTCGTCAAAAAGTCAATAATCTTTTTTAATTCCTTCTATTAGTTCACACTATCCGTATATGTATGTATATATATATATATATATATATATATATATATATATATATATATATATATATATCTTATTCAATCCTTCAATCGTAGATAAAATACTTTTTATTCACCCACTCAAGTTAAAATACATTTTTTTAAACTTGTAGTGGATGACACTTCATGTTAGTACGGTTTTTTCAAATATTAATTAATTAATTAAATTTAATGAATTAATTTTAGTTTTATATCGGAAAAAAACTATTCACAAAAGAGGCAAGGTATGCAATACAGTTATATCGTCTCATTTGGCTTACAATTTGTGATAATATATGATTGCATAAAACAGCTGATTTTATGTTACAGGTTAAGTGGTATAACAGCTGAATTAACGCATATGTTGTGTTACTTTTATTGATTCTAAATAATTAATTAAATTTAACTAAAATAAATGTTTTCTTTCTTCACCTAAGTAGAAATTGGCTTAGAAAAAATATGTTTATATAACGTGTTTCATTGTTAAACTCTTGAAAAATGTTTAAATTTTTGAAAAAAAATCTATGCGGTTAACATTAGTTTTTAATTTAGTTTATATAAATTTTCTTCTAAAAAAAATGAGGTTCATACATATTTAGTTTAAATATAGCTACGTTTCGTCAACAGGAAAGATAACCTTATCAAGCCAGAAACTGTTTTGCTGAGAAAAAATGCTTTCTTTTAACAATCAAATGTACAATAGGAGAACGAAAAATGTCATACTTTCTACATTTCACTATAAAGTTCCATCAAGCTATTGCTTTACTGACTTTTCGTAGTAGTTGATAATTTTAGTAATATATTCGGAAATTTATTTTCAATATAAGTGATATTGGAGTCATATGCCACTGTTTGTCCATTTAAATAAAATTGTCAGTGTTTCCCAATAAGCATTAGCGCTTATGGCCCTTATACATCCGGCATTGTTCCAACAATCAAATCCTCACTTGTCCTTAAGGAATTCTAAAGTTGAAGAGTCGTGAGGACACGGGGGGGGGGGATTAGAGTATTATGCCGAAATCGAGGTAAGGGTGGAACTGGAGTGCTAAGAGGGGGGCGTAATAAGGTGGATGCTCGTTTAATGCCAAGCAAGTCTCAAGTACCAAAACAGTAACCGCGCTGTCTTCTTAGCAAATATTAGTAGCTTTCAATTCTAATCGGAATCATTTGTATTGAGTCGTCATAAAACGTAGCATTCATCGGTTCTGACCAGCATAAACAGGTTTCAATAATAGAAATCCTATAAAAAGTTACAGTTTAATGTAGTTTTAAAACAAGTAGTGTACAATATTTTAAAATTAAATTTAAACTTTGGTCAACATAGAAAACTTTTACTTTAGTTACATTTTATTAACTAATTACAAATAATATTAACAAGGTAACACAACCTATGCGTTAAAACAGCTGTTCTACCACATACATAGGCTATAATATAAAACCAGCTGTTTCTGGAAACGATATGTTATTACTTATTTTAAGCCAAATGGGGCAAGATAACTATATTGCATTCCTTGCCCCTTTTGTGAAAAGTTTTTTCCCATATAAAATTAAAATGAATATATTATTAAACTTAATTAATTAACTAATATTGGAAAAAAACAGTATTAACATTAATTGCCATTCATTACAAATTTTAAAAAATGCATTTGAACTTGAGTTGTTAAATAAAAAGTATTTTACTAACGATATTGTGAACAATATATATATATATATATATATATATATATATATATATATATATATATATATATATATATAAGGACAGTGTGAAATAATAGAAGATATAGAACAATAAAAATAGGCAACGTGCTTATCAAATCTCAAAGAGAGGTAAATTTTTAATTTTAATAACGTAACACTATGTCAAAGTTTGGAGAGATGCATAAAGAAACTATATAATATCATGCAGACTATATAATATGACTATATAAAAATGATTTATTTTTTGTTTTATATTAATGTATTTAATTTATAACTGTGTTGTTGTTTTGTATGGTATTTAATATTGTGCTCCTGCAGATGATCCCATGCGGTATCGAAACGTCGAGAATATCTATTAAAACTAACCGTGTCTATAGTAGGTCGTTGTAAAAACTATTATATTTATTTGTAGCTATAAAACACTATTTATTTAAATAATAATGACATTGTTGATAATTTTCTTGAAATGAATTTCCCAATCTAAAATACAAAGTTATAATTTAATTGCTCACTACTTCAGAGTTTGTTGAAATTTAAACTCTAAATGTTCTGATTGTACTGCATAACATAATACAATTAGACCAAATCTATATCATTATTCCGGTGTAATACCATTAACTTATTAAAATAATTTATATTCAATTTAATTAATTTTTTAAAATCTCTTCTATAACCTCAAAGTACAAAAGGAAATAGGGAGGAGTTATTTCAAAATATAGACACCTCTGAAATTCCGGTTTAGTAGACAATGTACAATAAAAAGAAGAAACTTTCACAGGTTTTGTGTTGGTAAAATTTAATAAGACAAACTAAATAAGAATTAAACATATTAAAAAAAAATTAATATTTAAAAATATAATTCTTTTTTTATATTATACATAGGCTTATATTTCTTTTATGTGTGTGTTTTGTGGATAGATGTTTATTTATTTAATTTTATTATATTTTATTCTCTTGCTTTAGTGTTATTGTTAAATTGTTATTTATTATTTTTTTAATTATTGTTATTATTTGTTTACTGTTTTAATGTTCGTTGTTATTTTTTGTTTAATATTTTTATTGTTGTTTTTAGTTGTATAATTATTGTTGCATCTCTATTGCTATATTATTATTGTTAAGTTTTAATACTATTTTTTTATAGTTTCTTGTTGTTTGTTGATTTATATATATTTGTTATGTTTGGTATTTTGCTTTTTTTAATATTTTTTGGTTTATTTAGCATATTTTGTATTAGTTACTACCATTGATTGACGATGATAACCAAAATCGATTTTCCGCCATCGAAAAAACATCCAGGTACCAAAACATAACCTAAAGGGAGACAGTAGAGAAATCCTTTTATTATAAAGCGGAAGGTGAATCCGTCCACCTTTTATGGTTTTTCATTTACAAAGCTTTAAAGAAATAATTCCTAATAGCAAATCTAAGCAGTAGGTTTTCTTTGCACAAGCAAACATTTCCGTTTCTTAAAACAAGACCTTCTAGTTTTGTTTGGAGACGTTAGTATTGTTAGATAAAAAATGAATTAAAAACACAGAACACCTCTCAAAACATGTAAATAAGGTTAAAGAAATTAGACAAAAATTGTTTTATTCAAAAGCGAGAGGATTAGAACATTATATAAATATTTTTAATCAAACCCAAAATCCTTTTATTGCTAGAGAAACACATTTAATTAAAAAGTTATTATTGCGGCGTTTAATTGAATTAAAATAGACACTCGGGTAACATTTTACAGAAATACTTAACGGAGAGATAGGCCTTCTAAAACATCGGTTTTACATTTAGATGAGGAGTCTAATCACGAAACAATGAAATTCTTGGAAAACGATGGCATTCTCGCTTTTAATGTCCATTCAATAAACCTTTGCTTCAGACAACATATCTGCTTTTTGGAAATAAATTGGTTTGATTTTTAGGGTCTTCTAAAAGCTTTTGTAATTAAGGTTCACGGAGTGTTTAGAAACACTTTACAAGACAAGGGTTCCATGATCTAGTCGAACCTCAAGTAAACCATGCACTGCCTTTACTGTATGTAGGCCTATATCTATTTCCGAATTTCCAATAATTTAACATTTCGCGCAAAGTATTACAGGTTTTTCTTTTAAATTGAATTCTGTGACACCAATAGTAAAATAAAATGGCAAACGGAAATACTCCTTTATTCATAAAACTGACACTTTATAGTCATGGCAACATCAGGCAGTGTGTTTGTGAAAGTTTGTAAGAAGAAAGACAGATGCCACACTCACCTCCACCTCCACCACTCTCACCTCTAAGCCACAAAGATAGATGCATAATAAGGAGAATCTACAGCCCATGTCCCCACGAATCCAACCTACCGCTTAGTGCAAGAGTCCATCGCAAGGCCAGAACCTGCCATCAGACGACACTCCGACCAGACACTATTCGCGACTAGTACAACCTTCCTGTCACTAATACTCGTGACTAGTAGGCCAGGTTTTCCTGTCACTACCCTCTTTGATAGGTTCGGACCAGTTAGTGCCAGCCTCTCTGACCTGGCCTTACCAATGGACCGGACCTTCAGACTCAGGCGTGGTCCTGGGTTGGCCAAAACCAATCCCTTAGACACTAGAGCGATGTAACGCAAAAAGCTGCTTTATGACCTCGCCATAATCCTACCTAAATTCACAGTTCTTTCCTATATAACCTATCACACCCTAACATAATCCTAGCTAATCCAACCTAACATAACCCAGTCTGACCTCAATTAATCATAGCTAATCTAACATATTATAATCTAACCTAAACTAATCCTAATTAATCTAACCTAACCTAGCCTAACCTAATCCTAGCTAATCCAACATAATTTAACCTAGTCTAGCTTAACCTAATCCTAGCTAATCTAACATAATATAACCTAGTCTAGCTTAACCTAATCCTAGCCAATCTAACATATAATATTCTAACCTAACCTAACACTAGATAATTTATCCCAACATAACCTAGAGTAGCCTAACCTAATCCTAGTTAATCTAACCTATTATAATCCAACCTAACCTAATTCTAGTTAATCAATCCTATTGTAATATAATCTAACCTAAGCCTAGCTAATCTAACCTAACATAATCTGGCTGGGCTCAACCTAATCCTAGCTAATCTAACCTAACCTAAGCCTATTTAATCTAACCTATTATAATCATACCTAACCTAATCCTAGCTAATCTAACCTAATATAATACAACCTAACCTAATTCTAGCTAATCTAACCTATTATAATCCAACCTAACATAATTATAGGTAATCAATCCTATTGTAATATAACCTAACCTAAGCCTAGCTAATCTAACCTCACATAATCTGGCTGGGCTCAACCTAATCCTAGCTAATCTAACCTAACCTAAGCCTAGCTAATCTAACCTCACATAATCTGGCTGGGCTCAACCTAATCGTAGCTAATCTAACCTAACCTAAGCCTAGCTAATCTAACCTCACATAATCTGGCTGGACTCAACCTAATTCTAGCTAATCTAACCTAACCTAAGCCTATTTAATCTAACCTATTATAATCATACCTAACCTAATCCTAGCTAATCTAACCTAATATAATACAACCTAACCTAATTCTAGCTAATCTAACCTATTATAATCCAACCTAACATAATTATAGGTAATCAATCCTATTGTAATATAACCTAACCTAAGCCTAGCTAATCTAACCTTACATAATCTTGCTGGGCTCAACCTAATCCTAGCTAATCTAACCTAACCTAATCCTAGCTAATCTAACCTATTATAATCCAACCTAACATAATTCTAGGTAATCAATCCTATTGTAATATAACCTAACCTAAGCCTAGCAAATCTAACCTCACATAATCTGGCTGGGCTCAACCTAATCCTAGCTAATCTAACGTAACCTAATCCTAGCTAATCTAACCTATTATAATCCAACCTAACATAATTCTAGGTAATCAATCCTATTGTAATATAACCTAACCTAAGCCTAGCTAATCTAACCTCACATAATGTGGCTGGGCTCAACCTAATCCTAGCTAATCTAACCTAACCTAATCCTAGCTAATCTAACCTATTATAATCCAACCTAACGTAATTCTAGGTAAACAATCCTATTGTAGTATAACCTAACCTAACCCTAGCTAATCTAACCTCACATAATCTGGCTGGGCTCAACCTAATCCTAGCTAATCTAACCTAACCTAATCCTAGCTAATCTAACCTATTATAATCCAACCTAACATAATTCTAGGTAATCAATCCTATTGTAATATAGCCTAACCTAAGCCTAGCTAATCTAACCTCACATAATCTGGCTGGGCTCAACCTAATCCTAGCTAATCTAACCTAACCTAATCCTAGCTAATCTAACCTAACCTAATCCTAGCTAATCTAACCTAACATAACGTAACTTATTACATGTTATAATATAACGTTAAATTCCGAAAATCATACGAAAAAGTGTGGATTTAAATGCTAATACAGTATAAGTAAAGAGAGGAGGCTGCTTATGCCAGAATGTCGTAGATTAGAAGGAACATGGCTCTTGCACTCGCTTGCCTACTTAGTGCATGCCGTGGCTTCAAGCTGACTTCCCAGAGCAACAACCGGATCATCGATTTCCCGTCTTCTGCATTCAGCACAACTTATCCTCCAGCTGGCTTCACAACACTTAGACAAATTGCCGGCTGACGTTTCACATCTTTCCCAGGATAGACAATCGCGAAATTAGGTTATACCGCAGCGCTATCCGTATATCTGTCCCACATTCGTACGGAAGAGAATTTTATATTTACAACATCTGTGTCTGATGTCTTGCAAAATATATTAAAAATCAATACGGCGTGCCGAATTTAATGTTCAACCTACACGTGCTCGCGCGCTCACACGCACTGGTTAATACATTCCGAATTGCTTTTGATAGTGGAGTTCTAAACCTAACCCGATCAAGACATCGACCGATATGATTGACAATGCTGTACTTCTGAAAGCCGCTCACCCACGGATATGTTTTTTCAAGTCGGCAAAAATCTATAAGAGATAATATTTGAGTAATATTTGAAATTTTCTAAAATAGTTCAGAATAATATTGACATTAGGTTTCACTTTCATTTACGTGTTTAATTGCCTTATAGATAACACAAACTAATACGTCATGTAAGAAAATGGCGTCTGACTTAATTAGTTCATGCTACAGCTGAGTTACTCTGGTTTTTCACTATCGCAAAGAATTAATTTCAGTATATTTATTTTAACCTTCTACAGTTTTAAACATTGTTTTGCTTTTATTTCGCAAATTTAATCTATTTATGTATACTTTCTATTTTTATTAAATGCGATAATCGTAGTAATGAATTACATTAATTAGAATCTCAAGATTATAAGACAGACCTGATGAAGGTTACATACTTTTCGAAAAATGTGTTCCTATAAGGTAAAGGTGCAGATGATGTTAGTATTTTAAAAATCCATAATGTGATCACATATATAGAATAATTACAATATTTTTATGGCAGCTAAAAATGGTTGTACATTTTGAAAAACTATTTTAGTCCTAAATGTGTGTTGTATTGGTTGGAATTTTTTGTTGTTTGTTTATAGAAATTGCAAAATTATATCAGCCATATTTAACTAAGGGCGAACTTCCATATTTTGTTCGTGGTTAATAATACGCTAAAATGGTAGTACACTAATACTCTCTAATTCTCTAATACTCGAATGGTCTAAGAGAATACCACCATTGAGGGAGGGTATGACTACATCAAGTAAGCGCCCCTATGTAACCATGAAATATACTATCATTATATCTGAATCAGGGGGTATTATGATGCTGCATTTAATTTAAAATGCCTTCTTTATCCGTAATGATAAAGGCGTTTCAAAAAGAATAACCCGATTTTAACTTGTTATACTATTAAAACAAATGTCTACAGCGCTAGCTGTAATAGACGTGTTATAAAGCTTCAGAAAATTCCCACTACATGTCTATACTAGGGCTGATCTCGAGTGTGCCGTCAGTCTGTCGCAGTATGGTGTCCGCACAACCGAACGCGTGATAGAAGTTCGGCGTGCCTATCGTACTCGTTTTATTCCGACCCACCAGTTCCAAAAAACATTCGGCTCTGGTACAAACCTGTGTGTAGAAGGTATGCTAAAATTACCACCCTTACAAACACACATAAAAAAACTATTTTGTACAGATAAAGATATGTGGAATTGACTATATAAAGAGTTAATAGTTAGTACAGTAGTTTCAAAAATCCGAGTCCCGATATTTCGAGCTTCCGTTAAATTCAAGCCTATTTCTCATTAAACCTATGTTATCTATTTGAAAGAAAATGATGAGTCGGGCCTCTAAAACGTTTTTATAGCTATACAGTTTGCAAAGGAAAGGTTCGGGCTTCCAAGAAGTGTTTATAGAAATAAGGTATGCAAAGGAAATGAGTCGAGCTTCCGCAATATGTTTATAGCCATACGGTATCCAAAGGAAAGGAGTCGGGCCTCCATGAATTGTTCATATAAAGCTCTATAATCTGATTTTGTGCATTCTTAATTATAGTACTGTATTAGGGTCTATTACAACTTCTATTGCACAGGAACATACTTCAGTGTAATCCGAGGGGGGCTCAGTCCCATCTACCTCGAATTATCGAGACTCTACTGTAGTTTATTTAATGTCACAACCTAAATCTATTTAGTAGTAGATTTTGCCTGTGTTAATACTTCTAATATAATTAATGTAGGAAACTTTGATCAAGTCATATTTAGTGTCCATTAGAGCCAGTAGGCCGCTCTGCCTAACTCACTTGCAACTTGTCACTTGACGTAAAACCACTTGTGCCGGCGTAATTAGTTTCCACGTCCCTTTACACTTTACCTGCGCAGAGATTGTCGAAGGTAGGCCAGCTAGACGTAACACCTTCCTATGGAGGATGTTATGCAGTCCAAAGTAAGTAACATTATATAGTCAGTAACGCTACACCTTGGCGCCCATTTTATCACGCCTTGCCCTTGACGTAAGCTCCCCAACATGTCACTGTGACTCCCTATAGAAATCGCTTAAGCACCACTTCGGTACAGAAAATAATCTTTGTTGAGAACTTAATATGCACAAACCACAACTACACAAACATAACATCAAATGTTCTGATTCTACTTAAACAAAATAAAAATAGCTAACGCCACGTAATCGAACACTACGAAGTATGCAATCATTCATTATTCAAGCCACAACAAACATAAATAGTCAATATCCAATTATATTACAATCAAAACTCTCTAAAATAACAGCTAATATCCCTAAACTAAATCTCTTACCCCCCCCTCCCTAACCTAAAACCGCCAAGATGCCAGTTATAGTCTGAGGTGAGAGAGAAAATATACCTGCCGAAACGGCCGTTCTCAATTAAAGAAACAAAGTAAGTGCTACTATTGGCAAGTGTAACAAGTTAAAATATGTTCAAGTGTGTTAGTATATTCAAAGGTTCATTTATGTTACTTTTTTGTGTATCCTAATCTTAGATAATATAACCTAATAGAGCCTAGCATAACAACTTAATCCTAGCTAATCTAATATAACCTAACGTAACCTAATACTAGCTAACCTAACCCATTATAACCTAGCCCAGCCTAACCTAATCCTAGCTAATCTAACCTAGACCAACCTAACCCAATCCTAGCTAATCTAATCTAATATAACCTAACGTAACCTAATCCTAGCTAACCTAGCCCATTATAACCTAGCCCAACCTAACCTAATCCTAGTTAATTTAACCTAGACCAACCCAACCTAATCCTATCTAATCTAATCTAATATAACCTAACGTAACCTAATCCTAGCTAACCTAACCCATTATAACCTAGCCCAACCTAACCTAATCCTAGCTAATCTAACCTAGCCCAACCTATCCTAATCCTAGCTAATCTTGTCTAATATAACATAACATATCCTAATCCTAGCTAACTTAATCCATTATAACCTAGCACAACCTAACCAAATCCTAGCTAATCTAACCTAGACCAACCTAACCTAATCCTAGCTAATCTAATCTAATATAACCTAACGTAACCTAATCCTAGCTAACCTAACCCAATATAACCTAGCCCAACCTAACCTAATCCTAGCTAATCTAAACTAATATTACCTAACCTAACTCAATACTAGCTAGTCTAACCTTATATAACTTGACCTAATCCTAGCTAATCTAACCTAATATAACCTAAGTTATAATCTAACCTAACCTATCCAGCCATCTAAAATATCTCTTTCAACTATTTTTTATATATAACTAACAATTTAAGTTTTATTACACAGAAAAGAAGCATTTTACTATTGCAGAAGGAATACAGTGCAGTTTGATTGCTCGACGAGTTGCAAGGAGCGTAATAAACGTAACGGAGAAATAGAATCAATTTAATGGATACTTAATTTTGAAATAACAACCATTCTACTATTTCCATTAGTTTCAATGTACGATTCTTATTAAAAACATAATTATAAGTTTCATGTAAGGACATAAGGATAGATAAATAAAATTGGATTTAAAACTTTCAAATGGTTTCTGATTTAAATTTAATTTTGAATCATGGCAGACGTTCTTTGGTTGTTTCTAATTTGATATTAAGAGATTAAATCCTATTCACTTCTCGATATTTATAAAGTATAGAATATTGGTTTACTCTATTAATAAACTGAACTGGTTTGTGTTTTGTTTTATACGCTTGTTTGTAAAATCTTAATTCAATAAATCCAATTAGAATAAACATTAATGTAGTTAGGCCATTAAAATGAATAGTCCGTGTTTGTATAAATATATCTTAGAAGAGTATGTGGAAGTGAAAATCACGCTCCTAAGCCTAGAAACCTTCTGAGAAACACACATTATCTGTTCTGAGAAGCATTCATACTGTTAGTTACTCTGAAGTCATATCTACACACATCAATGGTCACTATTCTATCGTCACGGAAACTTTATATCTGCGTGTGTGTAAACACAATCCCGATTAGGACCAGTACAAAGAGTGCAAAGTCAGCGAAGTAGCCCACGGATGACAAGAGATACACTGTATTGCAACTTTATATCTCCGTGTGTGTAAACACAATCCCGATTAGGACCAGTACAAAGAGTGCAAAGTCAGCGAAGTAGCCTACGGATGACAAGAGATACACTGTATTGCAACTTTATATCTCCGTGTGTGTAAACACAATCCCGATTAGGACCAGTACAAAGAGTGCAAAGTCAGCGAAGTAGCCTACGGATGACAAGAGATACACTCTATTGCAACTTAATAGAGTGTATGTACAAGTTATTTGTAATAGGTATTAGAAATAATACAGCCTTTCAGTAGTACTGTGTAGAAAAAGAAAAAGAGAAAAACTTACATACACAGGACATAAAAAAAACAAATTTACAAAAAGTATAAAATTTGTACAAATAATAAGAATAAGAATAGTAATAATAGTAATTATTAATAATACATTAATATGTAATAATAATAATAATAATATTAATATTATAAAAATTATTATATAAAAATAATAACACGATAATATATAAAAAATAATTATTATAATATTTACAAATAATAATACAATTATGTATAGTAATAGTAATATTAAAATAATATATAAAAAGAATAACAATATTTACAAATAATAATATAATATTAATAATATATATATATATATATATATATATATATATATATAATACGTTTTCTTGTTTAATAATTTAAAACAACATAGGTTATTCAAATACAAGAATATTTATTATTTTATATCCAAAGCTTTTCGTTGGCAAACAGTACCAACATCATCAGGAATGAAAATTACAATAATGTAAGCTATAGGCCTAAAACATATGTTTAATTAGAAATAGAATTGTTGCTAAATTTATATAAATTGCCAAATTTATTTTGTTGCTGTAACATTATAGACATTGAATATAGTATCAAATTTAGAATGTATTTGTATTTGTTCTTTTATTAATTTGTTATTATTATTGTGTTTATCTATTTCGAATGCTTCATATATATTCATTCTTAATCCCTTATTAATTTCTTTTATAAGTCTCATATTTTCTATATTTGGAAATTGGTGCTTATTATTAATACAATGATTTGCGAAATTTGATTTATATATTTCTGGATTAATATAGGCATCTTTATATCTTTCTTTTAATTTTTTCTTGGTTTGACCTATATAAGCTTTATTACAATTTTCGCATTCTAATTTATAAACTCCACCTTCTTCATGCATATTAATTGTTTTATTATTGATATTTATTATGTTTATTATTTTGTTATTAGTTTTGTATGCAATTTTGATATTTGTATTTTTAAATAATTTGGTGATATATTTATTTCATGGCCTATAAATAAAAATGAAGTCCATATTGTATTATTATTATTATTGCAAATTAAATTATTATTTTGTTTATTAAAAATATTATAATTAAGTTTGTCAACAGTTTTCTTTTTATAACCGTTTTCTAATGCAATTTGATAAATTATGATTTTTTCTCTTATTTTATTTTCCTCATTCATGAGTATTTTATGCATTCTATATAATAAGTTATATAAAGCAGCCATTTTTTGATTATATGGATGATTAGAATTATTTGGTATAATTTGGTTTGTCAAAGTTGGTTTACGGTATATCATATATTCAAATTTTTTAAATTTGTAAGAACGTATGTAATGTGTGGGGAGAAGGTGGTAACGTGTTCGATATCTATGAAAGCAAATAAACTATATGTACTTCTTGTAGAGAAACGTTGTAAGAACGTATGTAATGTGTGGGGAGAAGGTGGTAACGTGTTCGATATCTATGAAAGCAAAGAAACTATATGTACTTCTTGTAGAGAAACGTTGTAAGAACGTATGTAATGTGTGGGGAGAAGGTGGTAACGTGTTCGATATCTATGAAAGCAAATAAACTATATGTACTTCTTGTAGAGAAACGTTGTAAGAACGTATGTAATGTGTGGGGAGAAGGTGGTAACGTGTTCGATATCTATGAAAGCAAATAAACTATATGTACTTCTTGTAGAGAAACGTTGTAAGAACGTATGTAATGTGTGGGGAGAAGGTGGTAACGTGTTCGATATCTATGAAAGCAAAGAAACTATATGTACTTCTTGTAGAGAAACGTTGTAAGAACGTATGTAATGTGTGGGGAGAAGGTGGTAACGTGTTCGATATCTATGAAAGCAAATAAACTATATGTACTTCTTGTAGAGAAACGTTGTAAGAACGTATGTATTGTGTGGGGAGGAGGTGGTAACGTGTTCGATATCTATGAAAGCAAAGAAACTATATGTACTTCTTGTAGAGAAACGTTGTAAGAACGTATGTATTGTGTGGGGAGGAGGTGGTAACGTGTTCGATATCTATGAAAGCAAAGAAACTATATGTACTTCTTGTAGAGAAACGTTGTAAGAACGTATGTATTGTGTGGGGAGGAGGTGGTAACGTATTCGATATCTATGAAAGCAAAGAAACTATATGTACTTCTTGTAGAGAAACGTTGTAAGAACATATGTATTGTGTGGGGAGGAGGTGGTAACGTGTTCGATATCTATGAAAGCAAAGAAACTATATGTACTTCTTGTAGAGAAACGTTGTAAGAACGTATGTATTGCGTGGGGAGGAGATGGTAACGTGTTCGATATCTATGAAAGCAAAGAAACTATATGTACTTCTTGTAAAGAAACGTTGTAAGAACGTATGTATTGTGTGGGGAGGAGGTGGTAACGTGTTCGATATCTATGAAAGCAAAGAAACTATATGTACTTCTTGTAGAGAAACGTTGTAAGAACGTATGTATTGTGTGGGGAGGAGGTGGTAAGGTGTTCGATATCTATGAAAGCAAAGAAACTATATGTACTTCTTGTAGAGAAACGTTGTAAGAACGTATGTATTGTGTGGGGAGGAGGTGGTAAGGTGTTCGATATCTATGAAAGCAAAGAAACTATATGTACTTCTTGTAGAGAAACGTTGTAAGAACGTATGTAATGTGTGGGGAGATGGTAACGTGTTCGATATCTATGAAAGCAAAGAAACTATATGTACTTCTTGTAGAGAAACGTTGTAAGAACGTATGTATTGTGTGGGGAGGAGGTGGTAACGTGTTCGATATCTATGAAAGCAAAGAAACTATATGTACTTCTTGTAGAGAAACGTTGTAAGAACGTATGTATTGTGTGGGGAGGAGGTGGTAACGTGTTCGATATCTATGAAAGCAAAGAAACTATATGTACTTCTTGTAGAGAAATGTTGTAAGAACGTATGTATTGTGTGGGGAGGAGGTGGTAACGTGTTCGATATCTATGAAAGCAAAGAAACTATATGTACTTCTTGTAGAGAAACGTTGTAAGAACTTATGTATTGTGTGGGGAGGAGGTGGTAACGTGTTCGATATCTATGAAAGCAAAGAAACTATATGTACTTCTTGTAGAGAAACGTTGTAAGAACGTATGTATTGTGTGGGGAGGAGGTGGTAACGTGTTCGATATCTATGAAAGCAAAGAAACTATATGTACTTCTTGTAGAGAAACGTTGTAAGAACGTATGTATTGTGTGGGGAGGAGGTGGTAACGAGTTCGATATCTATGAAAGCAAAGAAACTATATGTACTTCTTGTAGAGAAACGTTGTAAGAACGTATGTATTGTGTGGGGAGGAGGTGGTAACGTGTTCGATATCTATGAAAGCAAAGAAACTATATGTACTTCTTGTAGAGAAACGTTGTAAGAACGTATGTATTGTGTGGGGAGGAGGTGGTAACGTGTTCGATATCTATGAAAGCAAAGAAACTATATGTACATCTTGTAGAGAAAGGTTGTAAGAACGTATGTATTGTGTGGGGAGGAGGTGGTAACGTGTTCGATATCTATGAAAGCAAAGAAACTATATGTACTTCTTGTAGAGAAAGGTTGTAAGAACGTATGTATTGTGTGGGGAGGAGGTGGTAACGTGTTCGATATCTATGAAAGCAAAGAAACTATATGTACTTCTTGTAGAGAAACGTTGTAAGAACGTATGTATTGTGTGGGGAGGAGGTGGTAACGTGTTCGATATCTATGAAAGCAAAGAAACTATATGTACTTCTTGTAGAGAAACGTTGTAAGAACGTATGTATTGTGTGGGGAGGAGGTGGTAACGTGTTCGATATCTATGAAAGCAAAGAAACTATATGTACTTCTTGTAGAGAAACGTTGTAAGAACGTATGTATTGTGTGGGGAGGAGGTGGTAACGTGTTCGATATCTATGAAAGCAAAGAAACTATATGTACTTCTTGTAGAGAAACGTTGTAAGAACGTATGTATTGTGTGGGGAGGAGGTGGTAACGAGTTCGATATCTATGAAAGCAAAGAAACTATATGTACTTCTTGTAGAGAAACGTTGTAAGAACGTATGTATTGTGTGGGGAGGAGGTGGTAACGTGTTCGATAACTATGAAAGCAAAGAAACTATATGTACTTCTTGTAGAGAAACGTTGTAAGAACGTATGTATTGTGTGGGGAGGAGGTGGTAACGAGTTCGATATCTATGAAAGCAAAGAAACTATATGTACTTCTTGTAGAGAAACGTTGTAAGAACGTATGTATTGCGTGGGGAGGAGGTGGTAACGTGTTCGATATCTATGAAAGCAAATAAACTATATGTACTTCTTGTAGAGAAACGTTGTAAGAACGTGTGTATTGTGTGGGGAGGAGGTGGTAACGAGTTCGATATCTATGAAAGCAAAGAAACTATATGTACTTCTTGTAGAGAAACGTTGTAAGAACGTATGTATTGTGTGGGGAGGAGGTGGTAACGTGTTCGATAACTATGAAAGCAAAGAAACTATATGTACTTCTTGTAGAGAAACGTTGTAAGAACGTATGTATTGTGTGGGGAGGAGGTGGTAACGAGTTCGATATCTATGAAAGCAAAGAAACTATATGTACTTCTTGTAGAGAAACGTTGTAAGAACGTATGTATTGCGTGGGGAGGAGGTGGTAACGTGTTCGATATCTATGAAAGCAAATAAACTATATGTACTTCTTGTAGAGAAACGTTGTAAGAACGTATGTATTGTGTGGGGAGGAGGTGGTAACGTGTTCGATATCTATGAAAGCAAAGAAACTATATGTACTTCTTGTAGAGAAACGTTGTAAGAACGTATGTATTGTGTGGGGAGGAGGTGGTAACGTGTTCGATATCTATGAAAGCAAAGAAACTATATGTACTTCTTGTAGAGAAACGTTGTAAGAACGTATGTATTGTGTGGGGAGGAGGTGGTAACGTGTTCGATATCTATGAAAGCAAAGAAACTATATGTACTTCTTGTACAGAAACGTTGTAAGAACGTATGTATTGTGTGGGGAGGAGGTGGTAACGTGTTCGATATCTATGAAAGCAAAGAAACTATATGTACTTCTTGTAGAGAAACGTTGTAAGAACATATGTATTGTGTGGGGAGGAGGTGGTAACGTGTTCGATATCTATGAAAGCAAAGAAACTATATGTACTTCTTGTAGAGAAACGTTGTAAGAACGTATGTATTGTGTGGGGAGGAGGTGGTAACGTGTTCGATATCTATGAAAGCAAAGAAACTATATGTACTTCTTGTAGAGAAACGTTGTAAGAACGTATGTATTATGTGGGGAGGAGGTGGTAACGTGTTCGATATCTATGAAAGCAAAGACACTATATGTACTTCTTGTAGAGAAACGTTGTAAGAACGTATGTATTGTGTGGGGAGGAGGTGGTAACGTGTTCGATATCTATGAAAGCAAAGAAACTATATGTACTTCTTGTAGAGAAACGTTGTAAGAACGTATGTATTGTGTGGGGAGGAGGTGGTAACGTGTTCGATATCTATGAAAGCAAAGAAACTATATGTACTTCTTGTAGAGAAACGTTGTAAGAACGTATGTATTGTGTGGGGAGGAGGTGGTAACGTGTTCGATATCTATGAAAGCAAAGAAACTATATGTACTTCTTGTAGAGAAACGTTGTAAGAACGTATGTATTGTGTGGGGAGGAGGTGGTAACGTGTTCGATATCTATGAAAGCAAAGAAACTATATGTACTTCTTGTAGAGAAACGTTGTAAGAACGTATGTATTGTGTGGGGAGGAGGTGGTAACGTGTTCGATATCTATGAAAGCAAAGAAACTATATGTACTTCTTGTAGAGAAACGTTGTAAGAACGTATGTATTGTGTGGGGAGGAGGTGGTAACGTGTTCGATATCTATGAAAGCAAAGAAACTAT
Source organism: Prosapia bicincta (assembly GCA_036971475.1). Taxonomy (NCBI): domain Eukaryota; kingdom Metazoa; phylum Arthropoda; class Insecta; order Hemiptera; family Cercopidae; genus Prosapia; species Prosapia bicincta. Next base: position 200,609,994 of record JBAIZL010000002.1, read on the forward strand.
ATGTACTTCTTGTAGAGAAAGGTTGTAAAAACGTATGTATTGGTTGCTCGTATGGGACGAAGGAAAGTATGAGGTGCTGCGCTACATATTCGTACGTAATCTGACAAAACACTTAGGCCGCGGACATACAGAAAGCAACTGGTGATCGCAACGCAACGTAAACTTGTGTTGCTATTAGAAAGGTTGCTGGTCGGTTTAAGCGATTGTTCATATGAAGATGCTAGTTTAGTTGTCAGTTATGTCGTCGTCAGAGGAAGATTCTCTATATTTTAAGAAAGAAACTACAAAAACTTTACAGAAAAAGACAATTCCGTGTAGGCCTACACCTCTATAACGTTCTTCATGCGAGACAAAGTCAATACATTGCTGTGAAAAATTCACGAAATTACCCAGACCAATTTTTTAATTAGGCCTACTATTTTATGAGGATTAGCAGTTACGACTACCTTTTAAGCCATGTATTTTAGAGCATCAAGGAAAAAAATAAATAATTGCTGAGAAAGATGGAGAAATAAATTTCAGCTGGATAAAGATTAACAATAACACAGCTTAGGTTAATTGCTTATTTATGTATTTATTTTTATGTATAACTGCAAAATGTAAAATAACGTTATATTACAATGAAATGAACATTGGTTTTTAAACAAATGAAATTTTATAGTTGAAGTGTCGATTTTATACATTTTGAACCAATTATATTGGTAATCATTCGTATCGTCTTGAAGTTGTTGGATACACAAATCATGACCAGAACCAGCAATATTTGGTTTTTCTGACACACTATACGAGTATAATAAAACACTATTCAAAGAAACAGAAACACAAAATATACAAATACAAATTTATATCCTTTAAATACGGTATCACTCTTGAGAAACGCATACACAACACAACAAATACTGATGGCAACTGAGAAACTGAGCAACGAGTTTACAGCATGTCATGACCGGAGCAACTCTAGTTTCTGTGTCACTAACTAGTCGCGTTGCTATCAATTCGCTATGAATATGTGCATGCAACTCCGTATGCTGTGAAAAAGCAACTCAAGTTTACGTTGCGTTGCGGTCACCAGTTGCTTTCTGTATGTCCGCGACCTTAAAAATCCGCGAGGTGATAATATTCCTAAATAGATAATTAAATCTGCTGTAAAGCTTTTCGTCAGTGGAGAAACACAAAAGGAACTAAATAAAACCAGGATCGAGCTTGTCATGTTGTACATAATTACTGTAGCGGCCAATCTTCTTTAGTCCCTGTATAACTCACATTTTAAATTTTTTACTTTTTTTTATTTTGTGACGTAATTTACTTTAAATTATTTTTTGACTTTTTTATGTTTCAATGAGAAAAACACATTTAGTCTATAGGCCTACCACCGCGGCCTGAAAGTAGTGATCTAATACCCCCCTGTGAGACTTGATGACCATTATTTTTTGTTTTGTATAATTTGTACCCCCTCAGGGATGACTAATCCTCCAGGTGGACATTTTCAACCCCAGGTCGACTCGGTTTGTGGAAATAAGTAGCCTTCCTAGGGCAGTAAGAGGGGGGGGGGGGTTGAATCATACTGCTAGGCCCTGTTACACCACGACCCAAGTAATGTAACTCTACCCTAAATACGCCAATAATATAAACATGGCGTTATAATTTGCACTGGTCTCATGTGTCTTACAGCTGCAAGTACATTCAATGTCTGCTCTTAGCTCGGCTTTGAGCTACATACAAACAGCAACACCTTCTCTAAGTATCTCGAATTTCGCCATTAGGAAGTCAAAAGCTGACACTACTATAATTCTTACCAAAACTCAAGCCTTTGCGACAAATTACCAGTAACGAGGAAATCGTAATAACAAAATAATAACAAACACCGATTCACAATCGGGCATTTAGTATATCATGCACGTTTCCATGACAAATCAACACCACTGACCATAGTCACACATAACTAAACTACATTGAAATAACAGCAATGCTGAATTATTTATACATGATTATATATTATTTATGTACATTCAATATTTATATATAAGAGTACAGTATTACCTGGACTTACGCTACCCCGTCTTACGCGATTCCCATGTTACGCCGTTTTAAATCATGCTGTCCGAGTTACGCAGAAACTGGCTTGTTCTGGAAGAAAATGCTTAAAAGAGCTGTTATAGCGCATACATAGAAAATATTTCCAGGTTTTGAGGCCACCAAAGACCGATTGACAGTGATGGTTGGCGTAAATACAGCTGGCGACTGTAAGTTGCAACCTATCATAGTTTATCGCTCAGAAAATCCAAGACCAATCTAAAGCTAGCTTGCACGTGGTTTTAAAACTCGAATCGTATGGCTGTGATGACAGCTTTTTTTGAGAACCGGTTTGGTCATCATTTCATTCCTCAAGTCGAACGCTATTGACGGTCTAAACAAATTCCTTTTAAAGTGATTCCTGATAATTGACAATGCACCTGGTCATCCTCCTTCTACTTTAATCAACACACGCGTGAAAGTGATATTTTTGCCACCAAACACAACTAGTTTGCTTCAACGGGTGGATCAGGGAGTCATCAAAACATTGAAAGCTTATTACACAAGAAGATCATTTGCGCATCTGCATGAAGCTATGAGACAGAACAAAGAGCTCTCCGTTGGAGATTTTTGGAAACAATTCAATGTTTTAGATGCTTTAAGAATCATTGGACAATCTTGGAATGACATTTCACAAAAAACTTTAAATGGCGTTTGAAAAAAAGTGTTTCTTTTTTCGCCACAGAAACTCAAGTTGAATTAGTGCTGATGTGATTGAAGGTGTCGGTTTTGCCTGACAACTAAATTTAGAAGTGGATGATTGTGATAATGACGTTCAAGAACTGCTGGACTTACACAACCAAGAGCTGACAGCACTACCTTGATGAGGTCGTAGAAGTGCGTTAGCAAGAGCTTAAAAACCTAGATTCTTTAAATTCAGTTGAGGTAGAAGATGAAATGACCGTTAGATACTTGATAAAAAGTTTAATTGAGTAAGACTTATAGATTTTGGAAAACATAACTCCAACGATGAGTTTATTTCTGTCACAAAACAAAACAAAAAATAAGCGAGTTACGAAGAAATTCTGCGCGAGAAAAATATCTTCAATTCATCAAAAGAATTTACTAGATTTTATGAACCCTCTATATCAAAATAACTTCTTTTTACTTACTTCCCTGCTATATGTATGTATATAATATAATTGTTTTGTTGTATTACGTATTTAAGATTTTAATACATACATATTTTTCTTCTAAATTATTAGTTTATTTAGTCTTTGGTCCCAATTAAACATGATTCCTACGTGGTTGTATATAAAATTATACCCCGACTTAAAGTGAATTCGACGGTTATCGCTCGGTCCCACCTATCGCGTAAGTACGGAGTATTACTGTACTTAATATGTGGTGTAGCCTATATATTATTATTTGATAGCCACGCCAAGGGTACAGTTATGAAACATAACTTTGCTTTCAGTCTAGTTAGCTCAGATTTTGAGTAATTGTACTCCCTCAAGGTGATGATTTTGTATTTAAAAGTTGAGATAATAAATTTTAGTTTGCTTGGGTTTGTTAGTTCTTAGTTAATTACTATGTAATTTTATTTCTAATGTTTTACAATAACAATAGATACCATTTATAGTAGTACTACATTTCTCACCCGGTTTTCAGTTTCCCATTCAAGAAATTTCAACAGATACCTAGCATTAAACTTCCCAACGCGTCCCCTTTGTTACTTTAGTAGTACAGACACTAAATTGTCTTTTTCCTTGTTGTGAAACAAGATAAATAATAGGCAATTTACAGTGGTGGAGACGTAAATTTCCCAGTGTGGCAACGCTCTGGGTCTTCTGAGAATTGGCTAACATCGGGCGATCCAGGTGGCTTTCCAAGTCCTCACCTATTTCAGCAAAAGCCAGCGTTTAACCAAACAGTGCAACGCTGTGGTTGTATTAGTTTTAGCTAATAGTAGTATACAGTAGAACACTGGTCGCTTATTAATATATAGGATTGTTAGAAAAAGGGAGAGTGGGAGTGCCGTCCTGTCCCACTACAACATAGGATACGTAATACTGAAGCAGATGATGTTGCTCGCCCAACCACTAACCAGACACTTTTATATTTGCACCTCATCAACGCCTTTTAGATCACAAAGTAAACGGTCTTTACACATTAGCACAATGGTCTGTTTGTTTTAAAAGTAATTGGTTTTAAGAGGAAATTAAAATATGGCGTTCCTTCTGCAGCAGTTAGTAGGTTAGCAGGCCGTGTCACGTGACCGCCCCCACTTTCACCGCATCAAGAATGTTGGAATCTCGGAACAGGCAGTTGGCAGTGGTAACCGGTTGTGGCGATAGGTTCGTAAGAATTGGCAGTTCTAGTTCCTGTTTATAATTAGACAACAATGTGATAAACTATGTACAGTGGTCAAAACAGTGCAGTGATTTGACGCGTTCTAGTATTCCGTGTATTATTCTCTTCTGGTAAGTTTAGTTAGTTATAATGTATGGCTCATAGATGTAAAAGTGAACTTTGACCTGCATAAGAGATAAACTATATACAGTGGTCAAAACAGTGCAGTGATTTGACGCATTCTAGTATTCCGTGGATTATTCTCTTCTGGTAAGTTTAGTTAGTTATAATGTATGGCTCACAGATGTAAAAGTGAACTTTGACCTGCATACGAGATAAACTATATACAGTGGTCAAAACAGTGCAGTGATTTGACGCATTCTAGTATTCCGTGGATTATTCTCTTCTGGTAAGTTTAGTTGGTTATAATGTATGGCTCTCAGATGTAAAAGTGAACTTTGACCTGCATACGAGATAAACGCAGCCGATAACTTCAGTTTTATCGGAATGGGACCGGGATAATCTCTTAGAACTTGTTTTACTTTTTTATTTAAATGTCACACCCGTTTCTTCTGTTATACCCCATTGGCGCATCTAGGGAGAGAGGCACAAGAGGCATGTGCCCACCTCAGACAGCAAAAACATATAACAGATAAAATTGGGTTCCTTCGCAATAAATGGAGGCCACGCCTCCATAGGCGAATATATTGTAAATATTGTAGGATATGTTTTTCCACCGCTTGAAGATAGTTATGAAATTCGGGGAAGCTATACAAATACATTCTAAACTCTCAGTAACCATAAGTAGTCCTTAATAGTTTCGTTGAATATTGGAACATAAACATAACCTTCTTTCAGAAACATAAGCTACTTCGGTATTAATAAATTGTTGCAACATTACCATGCTATATATATATATATATATATATATATATATATATCATATTATGTCACACTGACATAAAGATATATTAAAATATTGTCACAAATTACACGGTTAGGATGAATTTGGTATTAACAAAAAAATATTACTAATCTACGTAGTACATTCACTTACACTTCTTGTTCCATGCGCGATGAAGATGGAGGTCACTCCTCTATGTCTTTCATACTCTTCTCCTTGCCAAACTCTATCCTTCTGTCCCATTCATACTCTTGTGTTACACCATGCACTTCTCTCCTATTCTGTTTCTTCTGCTCTTTTTGCAAAGTCCTATACTTCTAACACCTTCATACTCTTGTTTTACAATATGTATGTTTCTCCTATCCCCTTCTACTCTTCCTTTTGTCCTTCATACTCCCATCTATGAGAAGCATAATCCTCTTCCCCTTCTCTCCTCAATGTTACGCACGTCCCTACTCTCTTCTTCAACACGCACTAAAATTCACCATGCTCATACAATCCATGTGTTAATAATTTGAACACAGCCCTTATAAAGAAATGTGTGTTTCAAAATCGGTGTATGTTTGTTTGGTATGTGTGTGTATGTGTGTGTGTGTGTGTGTGTGTGTGTGTGTGTGTGTGTGTGTGTGTGTGTGTGTGTGTGTGTGTGTGTGTGTGTGTGTGTGTGTGTGTGTGTGTGTGTGTGTGTGTGTGTGTGTGTGTGTGTGTGTGTGTGTGTGTGTGTGTGTGTGTGTGTGTGTGTGTGTGTGTGTGTGTGTGTGTGTGTGTGTGTGTGTGTGTGTGTGTGTGTGTGTGTGTGTGTGTGTGTGTGTGTGTGTGTGTGTGTGTGTGTGTGTGTGTGTGTGTGTGTGTGTGTGTGTGTGTGTGTGTGTGTGTGTGTGTGTGTGTGTGTGTGTGTGTGTGTGTGTGTGTGTGTGTGTGTGTGTGTGTGTGTGTGTGTGTGTGTGTGTGTGTGTGTGTGTGTGTGTGTGTGTGTGTGTGTGTGTGTGTGTGTGTGTGTGTGTGTGTGTGTGTGTGTGTGTGTGTGTGTGTGTGTGTGTGTGTGTGTGTGTGTGTGTGTGTGTGTGTGTGTGTGTGTGTGTGTGTGTGTGTGTGTGTGTGTGTGTGTGTGTGTGTGTGTGTGTGTGTGTGTGTGTGTGTGTGTGTGTGTGTGTGTGTGTGTGTGTGTGTGTGTGTGTGTGTGTGTGTGTGTGTGTGTGTGTGTGTGTGTGTGTGTGTGTGTGTGTGTGTGTGTGTGTGTGTGTGTGTGTGTGTGTGTGTGTGTGTGTGTGTGTGTGTGTGTGTGTGTGTGTGTGTGTGTGTGTGTGTGTGTGTGTGTGTGTGTGTGTGTGTGTGTGTGTGTGTGTGTGTGTGTGTGTGTGTGTGTGTGTGTGTGTGTGTGTGTGTGTGTGTGTGTGTGTGTGTGTGTGTGTGTGTGTGTGTGTGTGTGTGTGTGTGTGTGTGTGTGTGTGTGTGTGTGTGTGTGTGTGTGTGTGTGTGTGTGTGTGTGTGTGTGTGTGTGTGTGTGTGTGTGTGTGTGTGTGTGTGTGTGTGTGTGTGTGTGTGTGTGTGTGTGTGTGTGTGTGTGTGTGTGTGTGTGTGTGTGTGTGTGTGTGTGTGTGTGTGTGTGTGTGTGTGTGTGTGTGTGTGTGTGTGTGTGTGTGTGTGTGTGTGTGTGTGTGTGTGTGTGTGTGTGTGTGTGTGTGTGTGTGTGTGTGTGTGTGTGTGTGTGTGTGTGTGTGTGTGTGTGTGTGTGTGTGTGTGTGTGTGTGTGTGTGTGTGTGTGTGTGTGTGTGTGTGTGTGTGTGTGTGTGTGTGTGTGTGTGTGTGTGTGTGTGTGTGTGTGTGTGTGTGTGTGTGTGTGTGTGTGTGTGTGTGTGTGTGTGTGTGTGTGTGTGTGTGTGTGTGTGTGTGTGTGTGTGTGTGTGTGTGTGTGTGTGTGTGTGTGTGTGTGTGTGTGTGTGTGTGTGTGTGTGTGTGTGTGTGTGTGTGTGTGTGTGTGTGTGTGTGTGTGTGTGTGTGTGTGTGTGTGTGTGTGTGTGTGTGTGTGTGTGTGTGTGTGTGTGTGTGTGTGTGTGTGTGTGTGTGTGTGTGTGTGTGTGTGTGTGTGTGTGTGTGTGTGTGTGTGTGTGTGTGTGTGTGTGTGTGTGTGTGTGTGTGTGTGTGTGTGTGTGTGTGTGTGTGTGTGTGTGTGTGTGTGTGTGTGTGTGTGTGTGTGTGTGTGTGTGTGTGTGTGTGTGTGTGTGTGTGTGTGTGTGTGTGTGTGTGTGTGTGTGTGTGTGTGTGTGTGTGTGTGTGTGTGTGTGTGTGTGTGTGTGTGTGTGTGTGTGTGTGTGTGTGTGTGTGTGTGTGTGTGTGTGTGTGTGTGTGTGTGTGTGTGTGTGTGTGTGTGTGTGTGTGTGTGTGTGTGTGTGTGTGTGTGTGTGTGTGTGTGTGTGTGTGTGTGTGTGTGTGTGTGTGTGTGTGTGTGTGTGTGTGTGTGTGTGTGTGTGTGTGTGTGTGTGTGTGTGTGTGTGTGTGTGTGTGTGTGTGTGTGTGTGTGTGTGTGTGTGTGTGTGTGTGTGTGTGTGTGTGTGTGTGTGTGTGTGTGTGTGTGTGTGTGTGTGTGTGTGTGTGTGTGTGTGTGTGTGTGTGTGTGTGTGTGTGTGTGTGTGTGTGTGTGTGTGTGTGTGTGTGTGTGTGTGTGTGTGTGTGTGTGTGTGTGTGTGTGTGTGTGTGTGTGTGTGTGTGTGTGTGTGTGTGTGTGTGTGTGTGTGTGTGTGTGTGTGTGTGTGTGTGTGTGTGTGTGTGTGTGTGTGTGTGTGTGTGTGTGTGTGTGTGTGTGTGTGTGTGTGTGTGTGTGTGTGTGTGTGTGTGTGTGTGTGTGTGTGTGTGTGTGTGTGTGTGTGTGTGTGTGTGTGTGTGTGTGTGTGTGTGTGTGTGTGTGTGTGTGTGTGTGTGTGTGTGTGTGTGTGTGTGTGTGTGTGTGTGTGTGTGTGTGTGTGTGTGTGTGTGTGTGTGTGTGTGTGTGTGTGTGTGTGTGTGTGTGTGTGTGTGTGTGTGTGTGTGTGTGTGTGTGTGTGTGTGTGTGTGTGTGTGTGTGTGTGTGTGTGTGTGTGTGTGTGTGTGTGTGTGTGTGTGTGTGTGTGTGTGTGTGTGTGTGTGTGTGTGTGTGTGTGTGTGTGTGTGTGTGTGTGTGTGTGTGTGTGTGTGTGTGTGTGTGTGTGTGTGTGTGTGTGTGTGTGTGTGTGTGTGTGTGTGTGTGTGTGTGTGTGTGTGTGTGTGTGTGTGTGTGTGTGTGTGTGTGTGTGTGTGTGTGTGTGTGTGTGTGTGTGTGTGTGTGTGTGTGTGTGTGTGTGTGTGTGTGTGTGTGTGTGTGTGTGTGTGTGTGTGTGTGTGTGTGTGTGTGTGTGTGTGTGTGTGTGTGTGTGTGTGTGTGTGTGTGTGTGTGTGTGTGTGTGTGTGTGTGTGTGTGTGTGTGTGTGTGTGTGTGTGTGTGTGTGTGTGTGTGTGTGTGTGTGTGTGTGTGTGTGTGTGTGTGTGTGTGTGTGTGTGTGTGTGTGTGTGTGTGTGTGTGTGTGTGTGTGTGTGTGTGTGTGTGTGTGTGTGTGTGTGTGTGTGTGTGTGTGTGTGTGTGTGTGTGTGTGTGTGTGTGTGTGTGTGTGTGTGTGTGTGTGTGTGTGTGTGTGTGTGTGTGTGTGTGTGTGTGTGTGTGTGTGTGTGTGTGTGTGTGTGTGTGTGTGTGTGTGTGTGTGTGTGTGTGTGTGTGTGTGTGTGTGTGTGTGTGTGTGTGTGTGTGTGTGTGTGTGTGTGTGTGTGTGTGTGTGTGTGTGTGTGTGTGTGTGTGTGTGTGTGTGTGTGTTAATGCCGAGCATCAAAATTTACACGATTAAACATGACGAAACTTAAACATTGCAATAGTTCTGTAGGGAAGAAAGAGCATTTCTGTATTTATTCAAATAATTGTTTTATTTAGATGTTATTTGACGAACACGAGAGAGGATATACAGTTGGACGGAAGGATTTTGTCAAGTCAGTGTTTGTTGTGGCTTAAGTCTTGGTTCTGATGATACGCAATCTACATTGCCAAAGTCTGCTACCACTTGTTCGCTCAAAGAAACTTGAAGAGTCCGTCCTCTAGACAAATGTATCTCCCCCTCCCCGCAGATTCGAAATACAAATACACTTCTTAATTTTACACTTCGTTATCTCTCCTGACTTCGCTAATATTTATTTCTTTGTTTATAAACCGCGATCAAACGGCATTGCTTCCAGATTGTTAGAGTGGTCGGTTTGCTACGTAGTCTAACCCTACATAATGCCCACAATGAGTCCTTGCGAATATAAATTTAACTTTCAGTCGATTATAATTCGTTGCCATTATAAAATAGCTTAGTTTTCAGACCTTTTGGGCGCTGAGATAAATAAACATTTGTAATTAAGCTCTTTGTGCGACATATTTCTAATGAAACAAAGACAAAAAGTATATTTTTTAATAGAGTAAAATTAAGCGAGTATTTTTGCAAACACTTTGCAGCTGTTCAAACAGACCGTACGTTTAGACACGCCTTAACTGTAGTGTGGCTTTAATCTGCTTCCAATTTCTAAACATTCTGGCCCGGTTTCAATCTACGAGGCAGAAAGGGTATTGGTTTTGTTACTATTGTAAAACCCAAACCTTATGTTTATCGGTAAAATGATGTATGAGCTGGCCTATGAGTTATGCTAGTAAATAAGTGTAGACAAACTCACATTATGTTTTTACGCATTTCAGTGACTTACGTCACCAGCGCGACTACCCCACTATACAATCACAACTGAAACTAAAGCAATAGCACACACAAGGGATGGCGATGACAAAGTATGTACAGGGTTCAAAAGAACTCCAAGGATATTTTTATTAAATTAAATCCTTAGTTTATTGTATTATATAATACTAAGGTATGAAAGGTAATGGTCCCAAGATTTTATTACAATTTAGTAAACATCAATGTGGCACGGCGCACATCCAAACGAAGTACCACCTACAAATTAGCATGCCTAGGAGATGACAGTTGTCACGCAAGCAAATATCCCTAGTCTGGGATGGTGTAACCTCGAATTGCATCTGCAAACCTTTCCCCAGAAGAAAACTTCCAAGGGAGTCAAATCTCGGCTGCTTGGAGGTCAAAGAGTCCTTCCCTTCCAATCCACCTGTTGCTGGATCTAGTAAACTATCTTTTAGCATCTTGCTGAAAGAGACAAACCTCTTGTCCGCTCTAGTAGACTATTATAAAACTTAGGGGAAATCTACTCCCCTAACATTTCCAATAGACATCACCATTTACTGGTCAGGACCTGTAAAGAGGTAGTACTCCGTCTAAGTGTGTGGCGTGCCTGTAGAGGGTCCACATTTAAATGTACTAAATTGTAATAAAATTGTTAAAATATTACGATTATTCTCATCTATAAAACAATAAACCAAGATTGTTATCTAACAAAAACATTTAGCCTCAAAATTTTGTAGTACTTTTGAGAAAATCCTACAAATACATTTTTTCTGATAAATACATTGGAAGAACGAAAATGACAATATGTGACTTGTAGCCGGCACGGCGCGGCGAAGGCAGAACGTGAGGGAAAACATTAATTATCCACGCTAGCAGGCGGCAGTGCTCGAGGCGCTCGCTCGCGATATGTCAAAGCAGTCGGATTAAATTAGAGCCTTTAAGTGTTTGAAATCTTTTGAATAGGCCGTACAAACGCATTTCATTCGGCAACGTTCCTCTGGCGCTTCCACGCGGGCTCAGAACAAGCAATTACAGTTCTTAGCTGCATTCAACTCGTTACAAATTAGGGTTCGTAATTTAGCTGAAAGAGTTTCGAAGTTGTGCGAATAGAACGTTGCATCGCCATCGAGGACGTGCTCGTGAACACAAAGTTTGTTCAACACGTTCAGAAAGGTTACGGCTTCTAAAGGCATTTCTGTTTAAAGTACGGATATAAAGCAACGCATATTACTTGTTGTTTTCTACGGACCCGCTTCCAAGGGCCACGGTACTTAAACGCTGTTCAAGTCTTATAATTGCAGACCAATATAGTTCGTCCTCTATGAATGGCTAGACGAAAGCCCACGCTAAGTCAGAGGTAATTTAAAACGCCTCAGTTAGTGTTTGGAGTGAAATTTTGCGAATAAAAAAATATGCATTGAAAAAAATGTTATTAATACCTATCTTGTGGTATTAGAGAAAAGACTTACACCTGGCTTTGAATATAACACATTGGATCGAAATCGTCGGAGTATATATATATATATATATATATATATATATATATATATATATATATATATATATATATATTTATTTATTCATTCTATAACTAGAACATCATTCTAGTTTGTAACTTCTTGTTTTCTAGATTGTAATTTTGTAATAAAACCTTCTGATGATGACATGGTCATCGAAATGTACATAAGGGTTTAATCTTAAGTAACTTGTTTTATTTGTTATTTTTTAATATTTTTTGTGGTACTGGGGTTCTTTCCAATATTTTCATTGTAATATATTGTACCACTGTGCTCTTGATATTGTGAGATAAAAGTTCTAGATATCCTACGTACGCAATAGACGATTATGTGTGTGTGTGTGTGTGTGTGTGTGTGTGTGTGTGTGTGTGTGTGTGTGTGTGTGTGTGTTTGTGTGTGTGTATATATATATATACTGTATATGTGTGTGTGTGTGTGTGTGTGTGTGTGTGTGTGTGTGTGTGTGTGTGTGTGTGTGTGTGTGTGTGTGTGTGTGTGTGTGTGTGTGTGTGTGTGTGTGTGTGTGTGTGTGAGAGAGAGAGAGAGAATGTGTTCAAAACGAGCAGCAAAACTATTACCACTACCACTTTTAAGAGACTCCTCAGTGCCGTAGTAGAGGACCTGGCCAGGATCTCATTTCTGGGTTTTTGTCTTTTACTTTCAAATGTTCCTAGACTTTCCCTGCTCGCCAAACAAAGGCACGAACTGTATCAAATACAAATACGGTCAAGTCAGGGGATAGGACCATGCTCCATCACACAATAGATTTGGACGGCTCTGGGTTGGTATAGGCCTTCTGGTATAGGGGAATTGCGGCACTACTAACCTTGTCTGACCTTAAGGCCCTAATTACTCGCTCCAACAGTCGCAGCCAGCAATTATACATATTAATTAAAGACGATACAAAGAAATCTTTTAAAAATATTTACAATTTCCAACAACATACTTGCTGACTAAACAAATTCTATTTACTGATGCTTCTAGAATAACCTAATCGCGGCTCACACAAACAAACGTTTGTCCCAAGGTCATTCTAAATTTAACTATTCCGTATTAATGGCCTTAGTGCGTGGTTTCTTCCAACTCCTTTGTCTAATGTACTTTCCCTTATTTGTTGCGCCAAATGAGTCTTGATGGCGAGAAATCTGTGTACTTTTATAAATGTGGGCACGCATTTGCCCTTGTGCGTACGTGAGGTAGGCCTATTTAATAAACTTTAAATTACCTGTTGTAAAACGTAATTAATATATACACTACTAAATACTTGTGTTTAAATTTTATATCTCGTATTTATACCTTAATTTTTCTTTACTACATCGGTAATTTCAATCAGCCATTTTCCCCTTTACTATCATTTGCTACATCGGTAATCAGCCATTTCCCCCTTTATTATACTCTACATCCTCGTTAATTTCATTCAGAAATTTCTCCCTTTATTACACTCTACTTCCTCGTTAATTTTAATCAGCCATTTTCCCCTTTAATATATTCTACATCCTCGTTAATTTCATTCAGAAATTTCTCCCTTTATTATACTCTACTTCCTCGTTAATTTTAATCAGCCATTTTCCCCTTTAATATATTCTACATCCTCGTTAATTTCATTCAGACATTTCTCCCTTTATTACACTCTACTTCCTCGTTAATTTTAATCAGCCATTTTCCCCTTTAATATATTCTACCTCCTCGTTAATTTCATTCAGAAATTTCTCCCTTTATTACACTCTACTTCCTCGTTAATTTTAATCAGCCATTTTCCCCTTTAATATATTCTACATCCTCGTTAATTTCATTCAGAAATTTCTCCCTTTATTATACTCTACTTCCTCGTTAATTTTAATCAGCCATTTTCCCCTTTAATATATTCTACCTCCTCGTTAATTTCATTCAGAAATTTCTCCCTTTATTACACTCTACTTCCTCGTTAATTTTAATCAGCCATTTTCCCCTTTAATATATTCTACCTCCTCGTTAATTTCATTCAGAAATTTCTCCCTTTATTACACTCTACTTCCTCGTTAATTTTAATCAGCCATTTTCCCCTTTAATATATTCTACCTCCTCGTTAATTTCATTCAGAAATTTCTCCCTTTATTATACTCTACTTCCTCGTTAATTTTAATCAGCCATTTCCCCCTTTAATATATTCTACATCCTCGTTAATTTCATTCAGAAATTTCTCCCTTTATTACACTCTACTTCCTCGTTAATTTTAATCAGCCATTTTCCCCTTTAATATATTCTACCTCCTCGTTAATTTCATTCAGAAATTTCTCCCTTTATTACACTCTACTTCCTCGTTAATTTTAATCAGCCATTTTCCCCTTTAATATATTCTACCTCCTCGTTAATTTCATTCAGAAATTTCTCCCTTTATTATACTCTACTTCCTCGTTAATTTTAATCAGCCATTTTCCCCTTTAATATATTCTACATCCTCGTTAATTTCATTCAGAAATTTCTCCCTTTATTATACTCTACTTCCTCGTTAATTTTAATCAGCCATTTCCCCCTTTATTATACTCTACATCCTCGTTAATTTCATTCAGAAATTTCTCCCTTTATTACACTCTACTTCCTCGTTAATTTTAATCAGCCATTTTCCCCTTTAATATATTCTACCTCCTCGTTAATTTCATTCAGAAATTTCTCCCTTTATTATACTCTACTTCCTCGTTAATTTTAATCAGCCATTTTCCCCTTTAATATATTCTACCTCCTCGTTAATTTCATTCAGAAATTTCTCCCTTTATTATACTCTACTTCCTCGTTAATTTTAATCAGCCATTTTCCCCTTTATTATACTCTACATCCTCGTTAATTTCATTCAGAAATTTCTCCCTTTATTACACTCTACTTCCTCGTTAATTTTAATCAGCCATTTTCCCCTTTAATATATTCTACATCCTCGTTAATTTCATTCAGAAATTTCTCCCTTTATTACACTCTACTTCCTCGTTAATTTTAATCAGCCATTTTCCCCTTTAATATATTCTACCTCCTCGTTAATTTCATTCAGAAATTTCTCCCTTTATTACACTCTACTTCCTCGTTAATTTTAATCAGCCATTTTCCCCTTTAATATATTCTACATCCTCGTTAATTTCATTCAGAAATTTCTCCCTTTATTACACTCTACTTCCTCGTTAATTTTAATCAGCCATTTTCCCCTTTAATATATTCTACCTCCTCGTTAATTTCATTCAGAAATTTCTCCCTTTATTACACTCTACTTCCTCGTTAATATTAATCAGCCATTTTCCCCTTTAATATATTCTACATCCTCGTTAATTTCATTCAGAAATTTCTCCCTTTATTACACTCTACTTCCTCGTTAATTTTAATCAGCCATTTTCCCCTTTAATATATTCTACCTCCTCGTTAATTTCATTCAGAAATTTCTCCCTTTATTACACTCTACTTCCTCGTTAATTTTAATCAGCCATTTTCCCCTTTAATATATTCTACCTCCTCGTTAATTTCATTCAGAAATTTCTCCCTTTATTACACTCTACTTCCTCGTTAATTTTAATCAGCCATTTTCCCCTTTAATATATTCTACCTCCTCGTTAATTTCATTCAGAAATTTCTCCCTTTATTACACTCTACTTCCTCGTTAATTTTAATCAGCCATTTTCCCCTTTAATATATTCTACATCCTCGTTAATTTCATTCAGAAATTTCTCCCTTTATTACACTCTACTTCCTCGTTAATTTTAATCAGCCATTTTCCCCTTTAATATATTCTACCTCCTCGTTAATTTCATTCAGAAATTTCTCCCTTTATTACACTCTACTTCCTCGTTAATATTAATCAGCCATTTTCCCCTTTAATATATTCTACATCCTCGTTAATTTCATTCAGAAATTTCTCCCTTTATTACACTCTACTTCCTCGTTAATTTTAATCAGCCATTTTCCCCTTTAATATATTCTACATCCTCGTTAATTTCATTCAGAAATTTCTCCCTTTATTACACTCTACTTCCTCGTTAATTTTAATCAGCCATTTTCCCCTTTAATATATTCTACCTCCTCGTTAATTTCATTCAGAAATTTCTCCCTTTATTACACTCTACTTCCTCGTTAATTTTAATCAGCCATTTTCCCCTTTAATATATTCTACCTCCTCGTTAATTTCATTCAGAAATTTCTCCCTTTATTACACTCTACTTCCTCGTTAATTTTAATCAGCCATTTTCCCCTTTAATATATTCTACATCCTCGTTAATTTCATTCAGAAATTTCTCCCTTTATTACACTCTACTTCCTCGTTAATTTTAATCAGCCATTTTCCCCTTTAATATATTCTACCTCCTCGTTAATTTCATTCAGAAATTTCTCCCTTTATTACACTCTACTTCCTCGTTAATTTTAATCAGCCATTTTCCCCTTTAATATATTCTACATCCTCGTTAATTTCATTCAGAAATTTCTCCCTTTATTATACTCTACTTCCTCGTTAATTTTAATCAGCCATTTTTCCCTTTAATATATTCTACATCCTCGTTAATTTCATTCAGAAATTTCTCCCTTTATTACACTCTACTTCCTCGTTAATTTTAATCAGCCATTTTCCCCTTTAATATATTCTACCTCCTCGTTAATTTCATTCAGAAATTTCTCCCTTTATTACACTCTACTTCCTCGTTAATTTTAATCAGCCATTTTCCCCTTTAATATATTCTACCTCCTCGTTAATTTCATTCAGAAATTTCTCCCTTTATTACACTCTACTTCCTCGTTAATTTTAATCAGCCATTTTCCCCTTTAATATATTCTACATCCTCGTTAATTTCATTCAGAAATTTCTCCCTTTATTATACTCTACTTCCTCGTTAATTTTAATCAGCCATTTTCCCCTTTAATATATTCTACATCCTCGTTAATTTCATTCAGAAATTTCTCCCTTTATTACACTCTACTTCCTCGTTAATTTTAATCAGCCATTTTCCCCTTTAATATATTCTACCTCCTCGTTAATTTCATTCAGAAATTTCTCCCTTTATTACACTCTACTTCCTCGTTAATTTTAATCAGCCATTTTCCCCTTTAATATATTCTACATCCTCGTTAATTTCATTCAGAAATTTCTCCCTTTATTACACTCTACTTCCTCGTTAATTTTAATCAGCCATTTTCCCCTTTAATATATTCTACATCCTCGTTAATTTCATTCAGAAATTTCTCCCTTTATTACACTCTACTTCCTCGTTAATTTTAATCAGCCATTTTCCCCTTTAATATATTCTACCTCCTCGTTAATTTCATTCAGAAATTTCTCCCTTTATTACACTCTACTTCCTCGTTAATTTTAATCAGCCATTTTCCCCTTTAATATATTCTACATCCTCGTTAATTTCATTCAGAAATTTCTCCCTTTATTACACTCTACTTCCTCGTTAATTTTAATCAGCCATTTTCCCCTTTAATATATTCTACCTCCTCGTTAATTTCATTCAGAAATTTCTCCCTTTATTATACTCTACTTCCTCGTTAATTTTAATCAGCCATTTTCCCCTTTAATATATTCTACCTCCTCGTTAATTTCATTCAGACATTTCTCCCTTTATTACACTCTACTTCCTCGTTAATTTTAATCAGCCATTTTCCCCTTTAATATATTCTACATCCTCGTTAATTTCATTCAGAAATTTCTCCCTTTATTACACTCTACTTCCTCGTTAATTTTAATCAGCCATTTTCCCCTTTAATATATTCTACCTCCTCGTTAATTTCATTCAGAAATTTCTCCCTTTATTACACTCTACTTCCTCGTTAATTTTAATCAGCCATTTTCCCCTTTAATATATTCTACATCCTCGTTAATTTCATTCAGAAATTTCTCCCTTTATTACACTCTACTTCCTCGTTAATTTTAATCAGCCATTTTCCCCTTTAATATATTCTACCTCCTCGTTAATTTCATTCAGAAATTTCTCCCTTTATTATACTCTACTTCCTCGTTAATTTTAATCAGCCATTTTCCCCTTTAATATATTCTACCTCCTCGTTAATTTCATTCAGAAATTTCTCCCTTTATTACACTCTACTTCCTCGTTAATTTTAATCAGCCATTTTCCCCTTTAATATATTCTACCTCCTCGTTAATTTCATTCAGACATTTCTCCCTTTATTACACTCTACTTCCTCGTTAATTTTAATCAGCCATTTCCCCCTTTATTATACTCTACATCCTCGTTAATTTCATTCAGACATTTCTCCCTTTATTACACTCTACTTCCTCGTTAATTTTAATCATACATTTTCGCCTCAATTATACTCTACCTTCTCATTAATTTCATTCAGACATTTCTCCCTTTATTTCAATCTTTTTCCTCGTTAATTTCATTCAGGCATTTTCCCCTTTATTATACTCTACATCCTTGTTAATTTCATTCAGACATTTCTCCCTTTATTACACTCTACTTCCTCGTTAATTTTAATCATACATTTCCCCCTTTATTATACTCTACATCCTCGTTAATTTCATTCAGACATTTCTCCCTTTATTACACTCTACTTCCTCGTTAATTTTAATCATACATTTTCGCCTCAATTATACTCTACCTTCTCATTAATTTCATTCAGACATTTCTCCCTTTATTTCAATCTTTTTCCTCGTTAATTTCATTCAGGCATTTTCCCCTTTATTATACTCTACATCCTTGTTAATTTCATTCAGACATTTCTCCCTTTATTACACTCTACTTCCTCGTTAATTTTAATCATACATTTTCGCCTCAATTATACTCTACCTTCTCATTAATTTCATTCAGACATTTCTCCCTTTATTTCAATCTTTTTCCTCGTTAATTTCATTCAGGCATTTTCCCCTTTATTATACTCTACATCCTCGTTAATTTCATTCAGACATTTCTCCCTTTATTACACTCTACTTCCTCGTTAATTTTAATCATACATTTTCGCCTCAATTATACTCTACCTTCTCATTAATTTCATTCAGACATTTCTCCCTTTATTTCAATCTTTTTCCTCGTTAATTTTAATCAGACATTTCCCCTTAATTATACTCTACCTTCTCATTAATTTCATTCAGACATTTCTCCCTTTATTTCAATCTTTTTCCTCGTTAATTTTAATCAGACATTTCCCCTTAATTATACTCTACCTTCTCATTAATTTCATTCAGACATTTCTCCCTTTATTTCAATCTTTTTCCTCGTTAATTTTAATCAGACATTTCCCCTTAATTATACTCTACCTTCTCATTAATTTCATTCAGACATTTCTCCCTTTATTTCAATCTTTTTCCTCGTTAATTTTAATCAGACATTTCCCCTTAATTATACTCTACCTTCTCATTAATTTCATTCAGACATTTCTCCCTTTATTTCAATCTTTTTCCTCGTTAATTTTAATCAGACATTTCCCCTTAATTATACTCTACCTTCTCGTTAATTTCATTCAGACATTTTCCTCTTTATTATACTCTACTTCCTCGTTAATTTAATTCAGACATTTTCCCCTTAATTATATTCTACTTCTCCGTTAATTTCAATTAAACATTTTCCCATGTCAGAACCAACTTTCATCGATAACATTTTACAAAATTCTTTCCGAGTTATACTTCTGATATAAGTTGCATGTATATCCCGAGTTTATTTCTGTATATATATTTTTGTTGTCCGGTTTCTTCCTTACAAAACTCTGCAAACTTTCTAAACGAATAAGTATTGGGGCTTGTAATGTATTCAGGTCTTGGAAAAGAAGATTCGAGAAGTTTCGCCCCTCAAATTATTCCAATGAAATGATTTTATCGATATATTTTACCTCTGTAAACATCTAAACGTTCCCTCGGACCAGTAAATCTCTCGTTTTGTCACCGATTCTACTACCGCGTCTCTATTTATTCACTGTGCTTATATTTTGGTTGAAAACGTATCAGTTTTTCTTAAAATCATCATTTCATGCGAAAGGCTCGAATAATATTAATTTCCAAGCTGTCAAATTTCTAGACTGGTCAATTTTTAATTTGGTTTCCTAAAACAACGGAACTACATTGAAAATAACACAGTATTTTTAAACCTAACACCATTTAATCTCTATTAAAAGTTAGGGTTATTTGAAAATAGGAAATAAATGTGAGTATAAACAGGATTAGATTGGGGATATCAAACCTATAGGGACAGATATAGGGGGTAAGGTCGTGGCTACCACAAGTAGGCCTACAGGGCTGCGCTTCTGTGTAGTACCTATTCTCTAATGGAAACATACAGAGCGTTTACACGTCACTACCCCTTGGGAAAATGTTTTTAGGGATGGATGGAAGTAAATAGGACTACGAACAAGGCATACCGATCCCCTGCCGCTGGAAGTACAGGGGATGTACGACATCACGTGAGCAGAATAGCTACCTGAAGCAGACCTGTCACATGTGTTTACTGACTCTCCGGGTTCTTTTTCAAATAAAATGTTATCGGACATTTCAATAACGTGTTTTAAAATTGTAAATTTCTACTTTCATTTTTATTAGCGAAAACATTTTGACATAAGGAATCTCCTTTAAAAAACGATAAACTTCCGAGTTTATTTATAACATAGAATAAATTTTGTATGGATGACTTGCATTGCAATTCAGGTTACACTCGCACAGATTTAGTAATAGGAAATAAAACGTCTGTTTTGCGAGTCAAGTATAATATTTTATTCTGATACGGAGTGTTTTCGATAGCTAGATGGTTATCATCTTCAGGCCTTCATCTAAATCAGGTTTTGCAGCAGAATTGCCAAACAATACACCCAATTGTGCTGCAAGAATTGATTTAGACGAAGGCCTGATGATGATAACGATCTAGCTGTCGAAACGTCTCTCTAGTAGAATAAAACATACTTGACTCGCAAACAGCCGTCTTTTATTTCTATTACTTGTATTGCGTTCGTACAAATCGCGACCAACTAAATCCTTCATGACGATCTCAAGATACGGGTCAAATTTTATTAGCTGGTCCTTGGCTCTTAGGTAGAAATTGTGTACTCGTCGACTAGAAAACATCAGGCACTGTCTTCATCCCTCACCAGTCCAATTTAGACAATCCTATTAGTACGTTTTCGTGAACGCAATATTTACATTTGTTCTTTTTTATACTATACATTAAAAAGTATTCATAAGTAACAAAATAATGAATTAACTATGAGTCGTCGAAAGTCCAAGGGTCGATGTTTTTTTAAAATAACCTGCGACCACCTCCAGCCTCCCCTCGCCAAGGCCTGCACCCCCAAGTGCCAGCTTATAAACTTTTATCTATACTCGAGTGACATTTTTAGAATTTAATTTAGACATTTTAAACTGTGAAGCACTTAGTTTTAAAACGCTTGTCTTCCATGTTTTAAAGTTGAAGGAATTTTCTCGCTGCCTTACAGAGCTATAAACTTGTCTTGTTTGTATTTATGCTGCACAAAAAGTAAACAAACCTGCATTTATCGTGTCGTCATTGGAGCCGTAGAAACCGGAACACACAACAATCGCCTCAAAGCGTGACGTGTTACACAGCTGAATGGAATAATTACAGCTGTTATAAAGCAAACACACGCAACAGTCAGCATCACGAGTCACGTGGCATGTTTACCAGTGATAATATACCCAGTAGCCCGAGAGAGGGAGAGAGAGACTTCTTGCAGGAATATAACAAGTGCACACACATCGTCAGCCTTTATCACTAAAACACTGTATCGGAATGCAGCACTGCGAAAATATTCTTTGTTGTTCTAACGTTGCCATGTGTCTTGTCACGTGAGGATCGGGATAAAAATCTGACCCAATGATAGATCATGGAGGAACGGCAGCTGAGTGTCTATGTTGTGCTCGTCCCCGCAGGGAGGTCGTCTTCATATACCCCTTATAAGTCACGCCCTTATTGCATGATTTTAGGCCATCCCTTTCATCACTATTATGCTATTGCGCATAATTTATGACAGCTTTATTCTGTAACAGTTCTAAACCTCCAAATGTAATGTTAGACTGATTTTGAATTTACCCATTTATTACTTTAACGCTATTTTACTGTGAATATTTTTTGTAAATTTTAACTATTTAAAATATTTCCTAAATAGTTTCATCAAATACTGATTTCCTCTCCTTTCCCATTTCCGCTGTGACATAAACGTCTTCTACGAAGTGTCTCGCAAAGTTTTAATCGTACTTTTCATATTTATATGGATACCATGTGTTCTTTATTTCTAGTGGTAAATATCCACAACTAAAATTATTTGGAGCTAAAGAGAAGGCGGAGATAAAGTCATTTAATAAAGGCGTGGCTAGAAAAGGCGATTTCTGTGCGGGGACGGCCATATAAATTGGGATTCTCCGAAATTCAATATAAAAAGCCACCCTATGGATGACAGAAAGCTACTACACCTAACAGCTTTGTCGGGATCAATGTCATTCTGTTAACACTGTAAAAAGGTATCCTTAATATTATTTATATTATAGTTGCTCGTTTCTACGGGTAGACCATCTTTACTAACACGGTTAGAAGCTAAACCTACTCTCCCTTGGCTCTGTGTACTAGACTGGTCATGTTACCCCGCGTATCACACCCCTCCTTCACCTCTACGTCCGGTCAGACCCAAGACGCGGTAAAACGACGCTGTAAAATCAGCCACCACGCCATGAACGCTATAACCGTTGCAAAACTCCGAAATATTTGCTTTTATCTTTAAGGCTGAAAGTTTTAAGCTTCACACAGATTATGTTTGTTATCTTTATAGCTGCAAAATACTTTTTAATTGACATATATATGTTTATAGTGTTATAACTTATCAACACACCTTTACAAAACATAATTTCTGTTACAAATCTTTATAAATAAATTTCCAGCTAAGATTGCCTAATGACATTCTTCAATCTTATTGAAGGAATTACTTTTTGCCCTCCTCATCCTTTTTCCTTCCATCGCGAAGAGTATTCTCACGTATAAGTTTTGGTGCGCTTTTCTCTTCCTACTTCGGCCCATGGGGGCGTTTCCTGCATTATTTAATGATGTCCATACCATTTTAGTTTACCTTTTAGTATTTTGCTCTCTCAGATTTTTCCCAATATCCTCACTTTTGTAACCAAGGCATTTTCTCTATTCACCTGACTTGGAAACTGTTTTGATAAACCTTCTTATTCACTTCTTTTATTATGTTTTATTACTGAAAAGGTTGAGAATATTAACACAAATATTAGAAGGAAAGATAAATATAACTAAACATATAAATTGCTAAAATTTGTATTATTTGGAAACTAATATTCAACCAAAAGCAATGGCTAAAGCTTTTGAATTGTCACTAATGTGGAATAGAATAATATTATTGGAATAAAATATTGTTTCAAGCCATTCGCTTTGAAAAAAAACGTTTTATTACATCAGCTTTCTTTTTAGGGAGGGGCAGGAACACTCTACTCTAGAGGCTGTCACTATGGAGGTTTTGTCCAGCACTCTTTGTATCCCCTCGTTGAAGTTTTTCCAGAGGCTGTAACTGTAGAGGTTTTGTCCAATACTCTATGTATCCCTTAGTCGACGTTTCTCTAGAGGTTGTCACTATACAGGTTTTGTCCAGCACTCGTTGTATCCCCTCGTTGAAGTTTTTCTAGAGCCTGTAACTGTAGAGGTTTTGTCCAATACTCTATGTATCCCTTAGTCGACGTTTCTCTAGAGGTTGTCACTATACAGGTTTTGTCCAGCACTCGTTGTATCCCCTCGTTGAAGTTTTTCCAGAGGCTGTAACTGTAGAGGTTTTGTCCAACACTCTTTGTATCCCTCGTCGAAGTTTCTCTAGAGACTGTCACTATATGGGTTTTGTCCAACACTCTTTGTATCCCTTCGTTGAAGTTTCTCTAGAGGTTGTCACTATACAGGTTTTGTCCAACACTCGTTGTATCCCCTTGTCGATGTTTCTCTAGAGGTTGTCACTATACAGGTTTTGTCCAACACTCGTTGTATCCCCTCGTCGATGTTTCTCTAGAGGTTGTCGCTATACAGGTTTTGTACAGCTTTCTTTGTATCCCCTCGTCGAAGTTTTTCTAGAGGTTGTCACTATAGAGGTTTTGTCCAACACTCTTTGCATTCCCTTGTCGAAATTTCTCTAGAGGATGTCACTATACAGGTTTTGTCCAGCTTTCTTTGTATCACCACGTTGAAGTTTCTCTAGAGGTTGTCACTATAGAGGTTTTGTTCAACATTCGTTGTACCCCCTCGTCGAAGTTTCTCTAGAGGTTGTCACTATACAGGTTTTGTCCAGCTTTCTTTGTATCCCCTCGTTGAAGTTTCTCTAGAGGTTGTCACTATAGAGGTTTTGTTCAACATTCGTTGTACCCCCTCGTCGAAGTTTTTCTAGAGGTTGTCACTATAGAGGTTTTGTCCAACACTCTTTGCATTCCCTTGTCGAAATTTCTCTAGAGGTTGTCACTATACAGGTTTTGTCCAGCTTTCTTTGTATCCCCTCGTTGAAGTTTCTCTAGAGGTTGTCACTATAGAGGTTTTGTTCAACATTCGTTGTACCCCCTCGTCGAAGTTTCTCTAGAGGTTGTCACTGTACAGGTTTTGTTCAACATTCGTTGTACCGCCTCGTCGAAGTTTCTCTAGAGGTTGTCACTATAGAGGTTTTGTCCAACACTCTTTGCATTCCCTTGTCGAAATTTCTCTAGAGGTTGTCACTATACAGGTTTTGTCCAGCTTTCTTTGTATCCCCACGTTGAAGTTTCTCTAGAGGTTGTCACTATAGAGGTTTTGTTCAACATTCGTTGTATCCCCTCGTTGAAGTTTCTCTAGAGGTTGTCACTATAGAGGTTTTGTTCAACATTCGTTGTACCCCCTCGTCGAAGTTTCTCTAGAGGTTGTCACTGTACAGGTTTTGTCTAGTACTCTTTGTATCCCCTCGTTGAAGTTTCTCTAGAGGTTGTCACTATAGAGGTTTTGTTCAACATTCGTTGTATCCCCTCGTTGAAGTTTCTCTAGAGGTTGTCACTATAGAGGTTTTGTTCAACATTCGTTGTATCCCCTCGTTGAAGTTTCTCTAGAGGTTGTCACTATAGAGGTTTTGTTCAACATTCGTTGTACCCCCTCGTCGAAGTTTCTCTAGAGGTTGTCACTGTACAGGTTTTGTCTAGTACTCTTTGTATCCCCTCGTCGAAGTTTCTCTAGAGATTGTCACTATAGAGGTTGTGTTCAACATTCGTTGTACCCCCTCGTCGAAGTTTCTCTAGAGGTTGTCACTGTACAGGTTTTGTCTAGTACTCTTTGTATCCCCTAGTTAAAATTTCTCTAGAGGTTGTCACTATAGAGGTTTTGTTCAACATTCGTTGTATCCCCTCGTTGAAGTTTCTCTAGAGGTTGTCACTATAGAGGTTTTGTTCAACATTCGTTGTATCCCCTCGTTGAAGTTTCTCTAGAGGTTGTCACTATAGAGGTTTTGTTCAACATTC
This sequence comes from Prosapia bicincta, assembly GCA_036971475.1. Lineage (NCBI taxonomy): Eukaryota > Metazoa > Arthropoda > Insecta > Hemiptera > Cercopidae > Prosapia > Prosapia bicincta. The sequence goes on from JBAIZL010000002.1 coordinate 200,634,936, forward strand.
GTTGTACCCCCTCGTCGAAGTTTCTCTAGAGGTTGTCACTGTACAGGTTTTGTCTAGTACTCTTTGTATCCCCTAGTTAAAATTTCTCTAGAGGTTGTCACTATAGAGGTTTTGTTCAACATTCGTTGTATCCCCTCGTTGAAGTTTCTCTAGAGGTTGTCACTATAGAGGTTTTGTTCAACATTCGTTGTATCCCCTCGTTGAAGTTTCTCTAGAGGTTGTCACTATAGAGGTTTTGTTCAACATTCGTTGTACCCCCTCGTCGAAGTTTCTCTAGAGGTTGTCACTGTACAGGTTTTGTCTAGTACTCTTTGTATCCCCTAGTTAAAATTTCTCTAGAGGTTGTCACTATAGAGGTTTTGTTCAACATTCGTTGTATCCCCTCGTTGAAGTTTCTCTAGAGGTTGTCACTATAGAGGTTTTGTTCAACATTCGTTGTATCCCCTCGTTGAAGTTTCTCTAGAGGTTGTCACTATAGAGGTTTTGTTCAACATTCGTTGTACCCCCTCGTCGAAGTTTCTCTAGAGGTTGTCACTGTACAGGTTTTGTCTAGTACTCTTTGTATCCCCTCGTCGAAGTTTCTCTAGAGATTGTCACTATAGAGGTTGTGTTCAACATTCGTTGTACCCCCTCGTCGAAGTTTCTCTAGAGGTTGTCACTGTACAGGTTTCGTCTAGTACTCTTTGTATCCCCTCGTTGAAGTTTCTCTAGAGGTTGTCACTATAGAGGTTTTGTTCAACATTCGTTGTATCCCCTCGTTGAAGTTTCTCTAGAGGTTGTCACTATAGAGGTTTTGTTCAACATTCGTTGTATCCCCTCGTTGAAGTTTCTCTAGAGGTTGTCACTATAGAGGTTTTGTTCAACATTCGTTGTACCCCCTCGTCGAAGTTTCTCTAGAGGTTGTCACTGTACAGGTTTTTTCTAGTACTCTTTGTATCCCCTCGTCGAAGTTTCTCTAGAGATTGTCACTATAGAGGTTGTGTTCAACATTCGTTGTACCCCCTCGTCGAAGTTTCTCTAGAGATTGTCACTATAGAGGTTGTGTTCAACATTCGTTGTACCCCCTCGTCGAAGTTTCTCTAGAGGTTGTCACTGTACAGGTTTTGTCTAGTACTCTTTGTATCCCCTCGTCGAAGTTTCTCTAGAGATTGTCACTATAGAGGTTGTGTTCAACATTCGTTGTACCCCCTCGTCGAAGTTTCTCTAGAGGTTGTCACTGTACAGGTTTTGTCTAGTACTCTTTGTATCCCCTCGTCGAAGTTTCTCTAGAGATTGTCACTATAGAGGTTGTGTTCAACATTCGTTGTACCCCCTCGTCGAAGTTTCTCTAGAGGTTGTCACTGTACAGGTTTTGTCTAGTACTCTTTGTATCCCCTCGTCGAAGTGACTCTAGAGATTGTCACTATAGAGGTTGTGTTCAACATTCGTTGTACCCCCTCGTCGAAGTTTCTCTAGAGGTTGTCACTATACAGGTTTTGTCCTGCTTTCTTTGTATCCCCACGTTGAAGTTTCTCTAGAGGTTGTCACTATAGAGGTTTTGTTCAACATTCGTTGTACCCCCTCGTCGAAGTTTCTCTAGAGGTTGTCACTATACAGGTTTTGTCCTGCTTTCTTTGTACCCCCTCGTCGAAGTTTCTCTAGAGGTTGTCACTATAGAGGTTTTGTTCAACATTCGTTGTACCCCCTCGTCGAAGTTTCTCTAGAGGTTGTCACTGTACAGGTTTTGTCTAGTACTCTTTGTATCCCCTAGTTAAAATTTCTGTCTGAGATTTAACAATGATTGTTTGCCTAGAAGGCCTACTTATTTATTGAAAGTTTACTTTGCTTGCCTTCATTTTACATGTAGACTAAGCGGGATTTTTACTATTGTCCATTCACAATTAATTTTGCCAACGCTAGATGCAAGAGGCACAAGAACGGTGAAGTGGTATTTAAAGGATATTAAATGCTCCCCCCCCCCGCATATTTTGAGGTTTAATTAACTTACTGCCTTCATTTTGAGACAAGAATCCTTGTACCAATATATCACTTTGCTTGTTCCAAGGTTTGAGGTGACAATCTTATTTGGTCGGATTATAAAGTTGGTGCCCCTGAACATGTGCAAAGTGCCCTTTTGATTTATCTCCTATTTTTGTTGATGAATAATCAGGTCACTGTGGATCAACAATCCGCATAAATATTTAAAAGGGGAAATGATACGGTTCGGTAGCTCGTAAGAGCTTTTGTTTGGTTATGTTTAAAGGTTACAAACTAAGTGTGTGATGGAAGCATTACATGTAGATACAAACTCATTGCTAGGTAAGGGAACAGATAGCACAGAGATTACGCCACAGGAAGGCAGCGTTCACCGCGCACAGTAAACGCTTAGAGAGATTATTCATTCATTCAATAAAATGCAATTAATGAAGGAGGAAAATGGGGGCAAATTACGACATGACCATTAGCGGTGTTTCCCCGGTGTTTCAGAACATAGTAAACATACAGTCCCGGTGTAGTTGTAACATACATTCACGTTACGAAAGAGATATACAAACTAGAGAGGCGTACGTGTCTAATGAACAAAGTAGTGCGTTGCTAACATTACAGTCAAGCTATGTCCCAAGTATACCACCTTGAGAGGCGTACGTGTCTATAGAACAAAGTAGTGCGTTGCTAACATTACAGTCAAGCTATGTCCCAAGTATACCACCTTGAGAGGCGTACGTGTCTATAGAACAAAGTAGTGCGTTGCTAACATTACAGTCAAGCTATGTCCCAAGTATACCACCTTGAGAGGCGTACGTGTCTATAGAACAAAGTAGTGCGTTGCTAACATTACAGTCAAGCTATGTCCCAAGTATACCACCTTGAGAGGCATACGTGTCTATAGAACAAAGTAGTGCGTTGCTAACATTACAGTCAAGCTATGTCCCAAGTATACCACCTTGAGAGGCGTACGTGTCTATAGAACAAAGTAGTGCGTTGCTAACATTACAGTCAAGCTATGTCCACAGTATACCAACTTGAGAGGCGTACGTAACTATAGAACAAAGTAGTGCGTTGCTAACATTACAGTCAAGCTATGTCCCAAGTATACCAACTTGAAAGGCGTACGTGTCTAATGAACAAAGTAGTGCGTTGCTAACATTACAATCAAGCTATGTCCCAAGTATACCACCTTGAGAGGCGTACGTGTCTAATGAACAAAGTAGTGCGTTGCTAACATTACAGTCAAGCTATGTCCCAAGTATACCAACTTGAGAGGCGTACGTGACTAATGAACAAAGTAGTGCGTTGCTAACATTACAGTCAAACTATGTCCCAAGTACACCAACTTGAGAGGCGTACGTGTCTAATGAACAAAGTAGTGCGTTGCTAATATTACAGTCAAGCTATGTCCCAAGTATACCAACTTGAAAGGCGTACGTGTCTAATGAACAAAGTAGTGCGTTGCTAACATTACAGTCAAGCTATGTCCCAAGTATACCAACTAGAGAGGCGTATGTGTCTAATGAACAAAGTAGTGCGTTGCTAACATTACAGTCAAGCTATGTCCCAAGTATACCAACTTGAGAGGCGTACGTGTCTAATGAACAAAGTAGTGCGTTGCTAACATTACAGTCAAGCTATGTCCCAAGTATACCAACTTGAGAGGCGTACGTGACTAATGAACAAAGTAGTGCGTTGCTAACATTACAGTCAAGCTATGTCCCAAGTATACCAACTTGAGAGGCGTACGTGTCTAATGAACAAAGTAGTGCGTTGCTAACATTACAGTCAAGCTATGTCCCAAGTATACCAACTTGAAAGGCGTACGTGTCTAATGAACAAAGTAGTGCGTTGCTAACATTACAGTCAAGTTATGTCCCAAGTATACCAACTTGAAAGGCGTACGTGTCTAATGAACAAAGTAGTGCGTTGCTAACATTACAGTCAAGCTATGTCCCAAGTATACCACCTTGAGAGGCGTACGTGTCTAATGAACAAAGTAGTGCGTTGCTAACATTACAGTCAAGCTATGTCCCAAGTATACCAACTTGAGAGGCGTACGTGTCTATAGAACAAAGTAGTGCGTTGCTAACATTACAGTCAAGCTATGTCCCAAGTATACCACCTTGAGAGGCGTACGTGTCTATAGAACAAAGTAGTGCGTTGCTAACATTACAGTCAAGCTATGTCCCAAGTATACCACCTTGAGAGGCGTACGTGTCTATAGAACAAAGTAGTGCGTTGCTAACATTACAATCAAGCTATGTCCCAAGTATACCACCTTGAGAGGCATACGTGTCTATAGAACAAAGTAGTGCGTTGCTAACATTACAGTCAAGCTATGTCCCAAGTATACCACCTTGAGAGGCGTACGTGTCTATAGAACAAAGTAGTGCGTTGCTAACATTACAGTCAAGCTATGTCCCAAGTATACCACCTTGAGAGGCGTACGTGTCTATAGAACAAAGTAGTGCGTTGCTAACATTACAGTCAAGCTATGTCCCAAGTATACCACCTTGAGAGGCATACGTGTCTATAGAACAAAGTAGTGCGTTGCTTACATTACAGTCAAGCTATGTCCCAAGTATACCACCTTGAGAGGCGTACGTGTCTATAGAACAAAGTAATACGTTGCTAACATTACAGTCAAGCTATGTCCCAAGTATACCACCTTGAGAGGCGTACGTGTCTAATGAACAAAGTAGTGCGTTGCTAACATTACAGTCAAGCTATGTCCCAAGTATACCACCTTGAGAGGCATACGTGTCTATAGAACAAAGTAGTGCGTTGCTAACATTACAGTCAAGCTATGTCCCAAGTATACCACCTTGAGAGGCGTACGTGTCTATAGAACAAAGTAGTGCGTTGCTAACATTACAGTCAAGCTATGTCCCAAGTATACCACCTTGAGAGGCGTACGTGTCTATAGAACAAAGTAGTGCGTTGCTAACATTACAGTCAAGCTATGTCCCAAGTATACCACCTTGAGAGGCATACGTGTCTATAGAACAAAGTAGTGCGTTGCTTACATTACAGTCAAGCTATGTCCCAAGTATACCACCTTGAGAGGCGTACGTGTCTATAGAACAAAGTAATACGTTGCTAACATTACAGTCAAGCTATGTCCCAAGTATACCACCTTGAGAGGCGTACGTGTCTATAGAACAAAGTAGTGCGTTGCTAACATTACAGTCAAGCTATGTCCCAAGTATACCACCTTGAGAGGCGTACGTGTCTATAGAACAAAGTAGTGCGTTGCTAACATTACAGTCAAGCAATGTCAAAAGTATACCAACTTGAGAGGCGTACGTGACTAAAGAAGAAAGTAGTGCGTTGCTAACATTACAGTCAAGCTATGTCCCAAGTATACCACCTTGAGAGGCGTACGTGTCTATAGAACAAAGTAGTGCGTTGCTAACATTACAGTCAAGCAATGTCAAAAGTATACCAACTTGAGAGGCGTACGTGACTAAAGAAGAAAGTAGTGCGTTGCTAACATTACAGTCAAGCTATGTCCACAGTATACCAACTTGAGAGGCGTACGTAACTATAGAACAAAGTAGTGCGTTGCTAACATTACAGTCAAGCTATGTCCCAAGTATACCAACTTGAAAGGCGTACGTGTCTAATGAACAAAGTAGTGCGTTGCTAACATTACAATCAAGCTATGTCCCAAGTATACCACCTTGAGAGGCGTACGTGTCTAATGAACAAAGTAGTGCGTTGCTAACATTACAGTCAAGCTATGTCCCAAGTATACCAACTTGAGAGGCGTACGTGACTAATGAACAAAGTAGTGCGTTGCTAACATTACAGTCAAACTATGTCCCAAGTACACCAACTTGAGAGGCGTACGTGTCTAATGAACAAAGTAGTGCGTTGCTAATATTACAGTCAAGCTATGTCCCAAGTATACCAACTTGAAAGGCGTACGTGTCTAATGAACAAAGTAGTGCGTTGCTAACATTACAGTCAAGCTATGTCCCAAGTATACCAACTAGAGAGGCGTATGTGTCTAATGAACAAAGTAGTGCGTTGCTAACATTACAGTCAAGCTATGTCCCAAGTATACCAACTTGAGAGGCGTACGTGTCTAATGAACAAAGTAGTGCGTTGCTAACATTACAGTCAAGCTATGTCCCAAGTATACCAACTTGAGAGGCGTACGTGACTAATGAACAAAGTAGTGCGTTGATAACATTACAGTCAAGCTATGTCCCAAGTATACCAACTTGAGAGGCGTACGTGTCTAATGAACAAAGTAGTGCGTTGCTAACATTACAGTCAAGCTATGTCCCAAGTATACCAACTTGAAAGGCGTACGTGTCTAATGAACAAAGTAGTGCGTTGCTAACATTACAGTCAAGCTATGTCCCAAGTATACCAACTTGAAAGGCGTACGTGTCTAATGAACAAAGTAGTGCGTTGCTAACATTACAGTCAAGCTATGTCCCAAGTATACCACCTTGAGAGGCGTACGTGTCTAATGAACAAAGTAGTGCGTTGCTAACATTACAGTCAAGCTATGTCCCAAGTATACCAACTTGAGAGGCGTACGTGTCTATAGAACAAAGTAGTGCGTTGCTAACATTACAGTCAAGCTATGTCCCAAGTATACCACCTTGAGAGGCGTACGTGTCTATAGAACAAAGTAGTGCGTTGCTAACATTACAGTCAAGCTATGTCCCAAGTATACCACCTTGAGAGGCGTACGTGTCTATAGAACAAAGTAGTGCGTTGCTAACATTACAGTCAAGCTATGTCCCAAGTATACCACCTTGAGAGGCGTACGTGTCTATAGAACAAAGTAGTGCGTTGCTAACATTACAATCAAGCTATGTCCCAAGTATACCACCTTGAGAGGCATACGTGTCTATAGAACAAAGTAGTGCGTTGCTAACATTACAGTCAAGCTATGTCCCAAGTATACCACCTTGAGAGGCGTACGTGTCTATAGAACAAAGTAGTGCGTTGCTAACATTACAGTCAAGCTATGTCCCAAGTATACCACCTTGAGAGGCGTACGTGTCTATAGAACAAAGTAGTGCGTTGCTAACATTACAGTCAAGCTATGTCCCAAGTATACCACCTTGAGAGGCATACGTGTCTATAGAACAAAGTAGTGCGTTGCTAACATTACAGTCAAGCTATGTCCCAAGTATACCACCTTGAGAGGCGTACGTGTCTATAGAACAAAGTAATACGTTGCTAACATTACAGTCAAGCTATGTCCCAAGTATACCACCTTGAGAGGCGTACGTGTCTATAGAACAAAGTAGTGCGTTGCTAACATTACAGTCAAGCTATGTCCCAAGTATACCACCTTGAGAGGCGTACGTGTCTATAGAACAAAGTAGTGCGTTGCTAACACTACAGTCAAGCAATGTCAAAAGTATACCAACTTGGGAGGCGTACGTGACTAAAGAAGAAAGTAGTGCGTTGCTAACATTACAGTCAAGCTATGTCCCAAGTATACCACCTTGAGAGGCGTACGTGTCTATAGAACAAAGTAGTGCGTTGCTAACATTACAGTCAAGCAATGTCAAAAGTATACCAACTTGAGAGGCGTACGTGACTAAAGAAGAAAGTAGTGCGTTGCTAACATTACAGTCAAGCTATGTCCCAAGTATACCAACTTGAGAGGCGTACGTAACTATAGAACAAAGTAGTGCGTTGCTAACATTACAGTCAAGCTATGTCCCAAGTATACCAACTTGAAAGGCGTACGTGTCTAATGAACAAAGTAGTGCGTTGCTAACATTACAATCAAGCTATGTCCCAAGTATACCACCTTGAGAGGCGTACGTGTCTAATGAACAAAGTAGTGCGTTGCTAACATTACAGTCAAGCTATGTCCCAAGTATACCAACTTGAGAGGCGTACGTGACTAATGAACAAAGTAGTGCGTTGCTAACATTACAGTCAAACTATGTCCCAAGTACACCAACTTGAGAGGCGTACGTGTCTAATGAACAAAGTAGTGCGTTGCTAATATTACAGTCAAGCTATGTCCCAAGTATACCAACTTGAAAGGCGTACGTGTCTATAGAACAAAGTAGTGCGTTGCTAACATTACAGTCAAGCTATGTCCCAAGTATACCACCTTGAGAGGCATACGTGTCTATAGAACAAAGTAGTGCGTTGCTAACATTACAGTCAAGCTATGTCCCAAGTATACCACCTTGAGAGGCGTACGTGTCTATAGAACAAAGTAATACGTTGCTAACATTACAGTCAAGCTATGTCCCAAGTATACCACCTTGAGAGGCGTACGTGTCTATAGAACAAAGTAGTGCGTTGCTAACATTACAGTCAAGCTATGTCCCAAGTATACCACCTTGAGAGGCGTACGTGTCTATAGAACAAAGTAGTGCGTTGCTAACATTACAGTCAAGCAATGTCAAAAGTATACCAACTTGAGAGGCGTACGTGACTAAAGAAGAAAGTAGTGCGTTGCTAACATTACAGTCAAGCTATGTCCCAAGTATACCACCTTGAGAGGCGTACGTGTCTATAGAACAAAGTAGTGCGTTGCTAACATTACAGTCAAGCAATGTCAAAAGTATACCAACTTGAGAGGCGTACGTGACTAAAGAAGAAAGTAGTGCGTTGCTAACATTACAGTCAAGCTATGTCCCAAGTATACCAACTTGAGAGGCGTACGTAACTATAGAACAAAGTAGTGCGTTGCTAACATTACAGTCAAGCTATGTCCCAAGTATACCAACTTGAAAGGCGTACGTGTCTAATGAACAAAGTAGTGCGTTGCTAACATTACAGTCAAGCTATGTCCCAAGTATACCAACTTGAGAGGCGTACGTGACTAATGAACAAAGTAGTGCGTTGCTAACATTACAGTCAAACTATGTCCCAAGTACACCAACTTGAGAGGCGTACGTGTCTAATGAACAAAGTAGTGCGTTGCTAATATTACAGTCAAGCTATGTCCCAAGTATACCAACTTGAAAGGCGTACGTGTCTAATGAACAAAGTAGTGCGTTGCTAACATTACAGTCAAGCTATGTCCCAAGTATACCAACTTGAGAGGCGTACGTGACTAATGAACAAAGTAGTGCGTTGCTAACATTACAGTCAAGCTATGTCCCAAGTATACCAACTTGAGAGGCGTACGTGTCTAATGAACAAAGTAGTGCGTTGCTAACATTACAGTCAAGCTATGTCCCAAGTATACCAACTTGAAAGGCGTACGTGTCTAATGAACAAAGTAGTGCGTTGCTAACATTACAGTCAAGCTATGTCCCAAGTATACCAACTTGAAAGGCGTACGTGTCTAATGAACAAAGTAGTGCGTTGCTAACATTACAGTCAAGCTATGTCCCAAGTATACCACCTTGAGAGGCGTACGTGTCTAATGAACAAAGTAGTGCGTTGCTAACATTACAGTCAAGCTATGTCCCAAGTATACCAACTTGAGAGGCGTACGTGTCTATAGAACAAAGTAGTGCGTTGCTAACATTACAGTCAAGCTATGTCCCAAGTATACCACCTTGAGAGGCGTACGTGTCTAATGAACAAAGTAGTGCGTTGCTAACATTACAGTCAAGCTATGTCCCAAGTATACCACCTTGAGAGGCGTACGTGTCTAATGAACAAAGTAGTGCGTTGCTAACATTACAGTCAAGCTATGTCCCAAGTATACCACCTTGAGAGGCGTACGTGTCTATAGAACAAAGTAGTGCGTTCCTAACATTACAGTCAAGCAATGTCAAAAGTATACCAACTTGAGAGGCGTACGTGACTAAAGAAGAAAGTAGTGCGTTGCTAATATTATTGGGGATTTTATTTTCAGAAAATTTTTACAAAATTATACATATATTTAAAAATAATACGAAAAATACAATTTTATTTTAGAACAAAAAATATCTTATTTTAGGGAGGCTGCTTCAGCCTCCTTCCGTCGTCACCTTCGCCATGCCCGCTGCTTATTCCGCCACCCGCGTTTAGCCCTGAGCTCCTTTTCCACATCGTCCCTCATAAGGTCTTCGTAGAGTTGGATGTGGTCTTCTGCGAATCCTTTGTCCTGGATGCAGACTCCCGGAGCTAGAACGAGCTCAGGGATTTCCTTAAACGATGTAGTGAGCTCGTCGTCCGGGATCAGCTCAGTACAGGTGTCGTTGGCTTCCTCGGAGTCCCAGAAGAAGTACTTCTTCTTCAACTCCTCGACACGGGCCGGCTTGGTCTTCGGCCGACGGCGGCGACGCCACACTCTATCCCAGCCGGTAGCCACAGCAGCGGGATCCTCCCTGTACTCTGTGTTGCGGTACTTCCTCTTACGAGGGGGAGCAGTCTTCTTGGATACCGCAACAGTATCCGGCGGCGACGACGACGACGACGACGCAGCCTCTTTGCTGTCCGCAGGTGTTGGCGGCAGCACCTTGGGGGAGACTGGAGGTCCCCCGAGGACCTGGCGATCGCTTCTCTATGCGGGCGTCTGCTTCACTCTCTTCTGTCGGCGGGGCCGGGACTCGTGCTTGGGACAGCCGCCGTACCGCTTGGACGCATGTCCAACGGTCCCGCAGTCCTTGCACTGGCCGCTCCGAGTCGTCACCTTTGATGTCCTGACGGTGACGACACATCGGAATCCGCTGCGAAGGCTCTCCTGCAGTTCGCCAAAGAGACGCTGTAGGTCCTCCTCGCAGGCCACTGGAACGGGCAGGAAGTCCTGGCGACACGGCACCAACAGTCAAGCACTTACAGTCAAGCTATGTCCCAAGTATACCAACTTGAGAGGCGTGCGTGTCTATAGAACAAAGTAGTGCGTTGCTAACATTACAGTCAAGCTATGTCCCAAGTATACCACCTTGAGAGGCGTACGTGTCTATAGAACAAAGTAGTGCGTTGCTAACATTACAGTCAAGCTATGTCCCAAGTATACCACCTTGAGAGGCGTACGTGTCTATAGAACAAAGTAATACGTTGCTAACATTACAGTCAAGCTATGTCCCAAGTATACCACCTTGAGAGGCGTACGTGTCTATAGAACAAAGTAATACGTTGCTAACATTACAGTCAAGCTATGTCCCAAGTATACCACCTTGAGAGGCGTACGTGTCTATAGAACAAAGTAGTGCGTTGCTAACATTACAGTCAAGCTATGTCCCAAGTATACCACCTTGAGAGGCGTACGTGTCTATAGAACAAAGTAGTGCGTTGCTAACATTACAGTCAAGCTATGTCCCAAGTATACCACCTTGAGAGGCGTACGTGTCTATAGAACAAAGTAGTGCGTTGCTAACATTACAGTCAAGCTATGTCCCAAGTATACCACCTTGAGAGGCATACGTGTCTATAGAACAAAGTAGTGCGTTGCTAACATTACAGTCAAGCTATGTCCCAAGTATACCACCTTGAGAGGCGTACGTGTCTATAGAACAAAGTAATACGTTGCTAACATTACAGTCAAGCTATGTCCCAAGTATACCACCTTGAGAGGCATACGTGTCTATAGAACAAAGTAGTGCGTTGCTAACATTACAGTCAAGCTATGTCCCAAGTATACCACCTTGAGAGGCGTACGTGTCTATAGAACAAAGTAATACGTTGCTAACATTACAGTCAAGCTATGTCCCAAGTATACCACCTTGAGAGGCGTACGTGTCTATAGAACAAAGTAGTGCGTTGCTAACATTACAGTCAAGCTATGTCCCAAGTATACCACCTTGAGAGGCGTACGTGTCTATAGAACAAAGTAGTGCGTTGCTAACATTACAGTCAAGCAATGTCAAAAGTATACCAACTTGAGAGGCGTACGTGACTAAAGAAGAAAGTAGTGCGTTGCTAACATTACAGTCAAGCTATGTCCCAAGTATACCACCTTGAGAGGCGTACGTGTCTATAGAACAAAGTAGTGCGTTGCTAACATTACAGTCAAGCAATGTCAAAAGTATACCAACTTGAGAGGCGTACGTGACTAAAGAAGAAAGTAGTGCGTTGCTAACATTACAGTCAAGCTATGTCCCAAGTATACCAACTTGAGAGGCGTACGTAACTATAGAACAAAGTAGTGCGTTGCTAACATTACATTCAAGCTACGTCCCAAGTATACCAACTTGAAAGGCGTACGTGTCTAATGAACAAAGTAGTGCGTTGCTAACATTACAATCAAGCTATGTCCCAAGTATACCACCTTGAGAGGCGTACGTGTCTAATGAACAAAGTAGTGCGTTGCTAACATTACAGTCAAGCTATGTCCCAAGTATACCAACTTGAGAGGCGTACGTGACTAATGAACAAAGTAGTGCGTTGCTAACATTACAGTCAAGCTATGTCCCAAGTATACCAACTTGAGAGGCGTACGTGTCTAATGAACAAAGTAGTGCGTTGCTAACATTACAGTCAAGCTATGTCCCAAGTATACCAACTTGAAAGGCGTACGTGTCTAATGAACAAAGTAGTGCGTTGCTAACATTACAGTCAAGCTATGTCCCAAGTATACCAACTAGAGAGGCGTACGTGTCTAATGAACAAAGTAGTGCGTTGCTAACATTACAGTCAAGCTATGTCCCAAGTATACCAACTTGAGAGGCGTACGTGTCTAATGAACAAAGTAGTGCGTTGCTAACATTACAGTCAAGCTATGTCCCAAGTATACCAACTTGAGAGGCGTACGTGACTAATGAACAAAGTAGTGCGTTGCTAACATTACAGTCAAGCTATGTCCCAAGTATACCAACTTGAGAGGCGTACGTGTCTAATGAACAAAGTAGTGCGTTGCTAACATTACAGTCAAGCTATGTCCCAAGTATACCAACTTGAAAGGCGTACGTGTCTAATGAACAAAGTAGTGCGTTGCTAACATTACAGTCAAGCTATGTCCCAAGTATACCAACTTGAAAGGCGTACGTGTCTAATGAACAAAGTAGTGCGTTGCTAACATTACAGTCAAGCTATGTCCCAAGTATACCACCTTGAGAGGCGTACGTGTCTAATGAACAAAGTAGTGCGTTGCTAACATTACAGTCAAGCTATGTCCCAAGTATACCACCTTGAGAGGCGTACGTGTCTATAGAACAAAGTAGTGCGTTCCTAACATTACAGTCAAGCAATGTCAAAAGTATACCAACTTGAGAGGCGTACGTGACTAAAGAAGAAAGTAGTGCGTTGCTAATATTATTGGGGATTTTATTTTCAGAAAATTTTTACAAAATTATACATATATTTAAAAATAATACGAAAAATACAATTTTATTTTAGAACAAAAAATATCTTATTTTAGGGAGGCTGCTTCAGCCTCCTTCCGTCAGTTAAATATTTCGTAACACAGGTTACTTTTTAAAAAACACTTTATTTAGGCCTATGGCCTATTACAACATACAAGAACTTATTAAGAAGATTTTACAGAATTTTATATAGACTAACCGAATCCTAAACCAACATAGCAACTGTCCTGAATGAGTGATTGAATCTATCTATATTTCAACTAGTAAAAGCTGACACTTATATATCTTTACAAATGCTTTCCAAATATGTTTGTCAAGCAGATCGTTATACTAATCTTATCCTTAGGGGTAGGTTGTTTACAATAACAGCTTACATAACTCCTCCTTCCCTAAGTTTTAACCGTCCCGGTTAAAAGGCATTACTGGACCTTCAAGTTCTGTGTCCTTTACTTCAATAAATTTTTGTTTACCTTTATAATTCTTGTTTTTATGCTGCTTGCAATAGTAATAACTAATTATTGAAATAATACTAATTATAATAACTAAAACAATGGTTATTGTTACAACATATTTGCTAAAATTATTTATTTCTAGAATTTCAAGAGGTTCTGATTTAATATTTGCTGAATGAATTATTTCAAACTGGATATTGCTTGTAACTTCTTTAAATGGTTCTTCCAATATAATGGTAGGAAAACTTTCAAAAAACATTATATTATTCGTTTTATTTTCTAATCTTTCTCCATTTTCTAAAAGTAAAAGTTGAGTTTTTTGAAATTTTATGGATTTACTTTCATTTGTACATTTATTTGTTATGAGGCCTTTTGGTTTTTCAAATATTAAATATTGATTTACAATTGGTATATATTTTATAAAAGGCTCTGGTTTCTTAATAATTATTCTTTTGCATTGCTCTGTTGATTTTGAATTAACTAAATTATTTATACATATATTATTTATAATGTCTATTGTTTCACAATAATAATTATTATAAACTAATTTACACTTATTACTAGTGTACAATTCCATATGCTTCAGTATGAAGGAAGGATAGGTATGGGTTGTACTAGTTATTCCATCTTTAGTGACTGGATATGATAATAGAAAGAAGGTTTCTAGAGTAATCGAAAGTTTTGGTATTTGTATAAAGTAGGTAATCATATCTTTTGCAATGGCACAATGAACTTTACTAAGTTCCCATATTATTTCTAATTTATTTGAAATAAGTTTCTCTTTTGTATTATTCAAAATATAATTAAGCTCTTTCTTATTCAAGATATTAGAGTGTAGCACATTGGTTTTACAAAATTCTAAGCTTGTAGTAATATCGTTAATTCTGTTTATTATTAGCATGAGTGCGTTGTATGTTAAAAAGTATTGTTCAAATATTTCCACATTATTTAACATAGAGTTTGCTTCACTGAGAACTATTTTAATTTTGTTGTTATTTTGATTTATTATACTTATATCATTATTAAATTGATCAATGATTTTTTTATTTACAGTTACTTGTGACTCAATATTATGTTCTATGTGATACTCATTACTCTGAACTTGTTGGATAATTTTATCATATTTCTCTTTATCATCAGCGTCCATATTACCAGTTATCCAAGATATTGCTGATCCTAATCCATTAATTAATCCTCTGCGTTGCCTTGAAGGGGTGCTTGCTTTTAAATGATCGAATTTGGATTTGGCGTAATCATATTGTAGTTTTATACTGTTTAACAGATGTGTACTTAATGAAGAGTTCATGTATAATTTGAGATTGTTTTTGATTTGTTTAAGTTCATATCCAATAATGTTGATATTTATAAAATGCATGTAGGTGTATGTAGAGTTGGTCATCATCGCATCTTGCGTTTGGATTGGGATGATCCCTGCTGTCTTTGTAAGAACTGTTTCTTTATAGGCTAGCGTTACAGTTGTTAGTACTGCTACCAGGTACATTAATGCTGGAGTCATTTTCTGTAACAGATCGTTTTATTATGCGAGGTCTTTTAATCCGATTAGGGTGTATTTTAATTTGTCTTTTTGTTTTATTTAAAGTTGCAGTTAAACCTTTTCCTTTTGTTGCGCGTATGTATTTAGGTTTTTCTTTTCTATGCAACGTAGACTTTAAATATATTTCTTTAGGGATATAAGTTGTTTCTTCACGAGACGTATTTAATTTATTGGTGCGGTCTGTTTTTTCTTTTTCAATTCTTCTTTTTATTATTTCATGAATAATTTTTAATTGTTCGTGATATTTAGCATTAAGTTCATTTAATATAATATTAGGGTTTTTAAAATCGAAAAATGGTGTTTTTATTTTGCCGTAGGTCATTTCGTTTGGAGTTAGATTATGGGTTGAGTTTAGCGTGTTGTTAAATGCAATAGTGGCTAATTCCACTTTTTCCTTTAGGGCGATTTTCTCTTTTGTTGATTCATTGATAATATTAAGGAGTTCTATTAATGTCGAATGAGTTCGTTCAACTTGTCCTTGAGGATTAGAATAGCCTGGTGTTGTGTAATGGGTGTTTACTTCGTATAGTTGTAGAAAATTTCGTATTAATGCGTTGTCAAATTCTTTGCCGTTATCCATTTGGATTGTAGAAGGAATTGGAAAGAGATTAAAATAATTTCTTAAATATCTTGTAATTTCAAGTCCATTCAATGTTTTTAAAGTAAATGTGGTTAATCGTTTAGAGAAACAATCCACTATAGTAAGTATCTTTGTCTGGGAATAATGAAAAACATCAATCTGTAATCGTTCAAAGGGTCTAGAAGGTGTTGGGGTAACACAATATTTTTCTTTTATGGGTTTGCGGTCATATTTAATCTTTAAACAAATTTTACATTTATTTATGTGTTCAATCACATCTGCTATCATTGATGGCCAATAATATTTACTTTTTATTCTGTTTATATTTTCGTTAATTCCTCTGTGAAATGTCTTTCCTTCATGATGATTTATTATTATTTCTGTCTGCTCTTCTTTGTCAGTTATGTCTAAGGCAAAATTGTTATAAATTTTTATGGTTATGTTTGTGAAATTTACTTTTATCATTTGTGTAAATAAATTATATAATTCCTTGTTAATATCAAGTATTCCTGTGTCTTCAAAAAAAAGTCCATAAGTAGTATTAGGTTTTAAATACTGGTTAGCTTGGTCAATTAATATCCCTAATTCTGGAATGGTTGGTATATAGAATAATATTCTGTTTTTATTAAATATTTTTTCAAACTTTGGTTCCTGGTTTCCTCTTTTAATAATTATTTGGTTTTGTTCTGTGTTAATTATTTTGTCATCTTCCATTATTTTAAAATTATCAGATGAGCTGTCTTGACTATGAATTGTTGCTAAATTAGATATTTGATCTTCAGTGTTACAATCTTGTAAAAACTCATTTATTACAGAGTCTGGATTTATTTCTATGCCATCTTCAGTTGTTATTGCGTTTGATTCCTGGATTTTTATTCTTGAAAGCGCATCTGCGACTACATTAGATTTTCCAGTAATATGTTTAATTTCAAAAGTGAATTCTTCTAATAATAATTTCCATCGTATTAATTTTGAGTTTGGTTCCTTCAAGTTATGAAGCCATTGTAGTGGTTTGTGATCTGTATAAATAATAAATTTGTTTCCATATAGGTAAGGTCTGAAATGTTTACATGCCCATACTATGGCTAGTAACTCTTTTTCAATTGTAGATAAATTAGTTTCTTGCTTATTTAGTGTACGGGATGCAAATGAAATAGGGTGATCTTTGTTTTCAAAATTTTGAGATAAAACCGCTCCTATCGCGAAGTTTGATGCATCTGTTGTTAGAGAAAAGGGTTTTGAGAAATCTGGTAGTTTCAAAATAGGTTCGTTGATTAATATGTTTTTTAATTCTGAAAAAGCTTCCTTTACTTGTGTATTTAAATCAAATGGCACATCTTTTCTTAGCAAGTTAGATAAAGGTTTGGCTATTTTTGCATAATTTTCTATCATTTTTCTATAATATCCAGTTATTCCTAAGAATTGTTTTACTTGTTTTGGATTAGTTGGAAGTGGAAAATCTTTTATAGCAGATAGTTTTTTTGGGTTAGGTCTAATACCTTCTTCACTTATTACATGTCCTAAAAATAATAATTCCTTTTTAAAAAATTCTGTCTTGTCCAATTCAATTTTCAGGTTATGTTCTGATAGTTTTTGAAATACTGTCGTTAAATGCTTTAAATGTTCCGTTAACGAGTCTGAGAATATTATAATATCATCCATGTAAACTAAAACATTTGGCATTGAGGCAAATATTATGTTCATTGCACGTTGAAAGGTTGGTGGTGCATTTTTCAATCCAAAGGGCATTCTTAAAAATTCAAAATGACCTTGCTCAGTAGAAAATGCTGTTTTCGGAATGGATGAATGCTCCATTTCAATTTGATGGAAGCCTGAGGCTAAGTCTAATGCACTAAAATATGTTGCTCGTCCTATTTTACCAAAGAGGTCTTCTATATTTGGCATTGGAAATTTATCATCAATAGTTTTGTCATTTAGTTTGCGATAATCTATGACCATTCTTATTTTTCTCTTCCCTGAGGCGTCTAGTTTTTTCGGGACTACCCATATTGGTGAATTATATGGTGAATTAGATTGCTGAATAATTTTATTTTGCAATAGTTTTTCTATTTCGGTTTCCACATCTTTCCGAAATGCTATAGGATATCTATAGTTTTTAGAATAAATAGGGTTTTCGTCTTTTGTCCTAATTTCATGTTTCAGTATGGTAGTTGCAGATAATTTATCGTTTTCTTGCTTAACAATGTTAGGATAATTACTTATTAATTTAATAATTTTAATTTTTTCTTCTTTATTCATGTGATCTGTTCTTATTAATTTTTGAATTGTTGCTATATCAAGAGATTTAGACTTGGGACTATAGGTCGCGGGTTTAAAATCTTGTACAGCGTCAATGTTATATACCTCAAAAGGGGTGGCACTATAGGTGACATTTTTATTGGCATATACAATACAATTTGCTTCAAAATTGTTACATTTAACAATTGATTCTCTTATTTCGACGTCATTGTCTTTATATTCCTCTAAGTACGCAGTGTCATAATTCTGTTTAGTTGGTAACTTCACTATGTTAATTCCTTTTTTTAATTCTATGTCTCTTGTCAATCCAAGTATTTGGATATGTTTATTTTCATCATATTCTAGAATTTTATTTTGAAAATTTATTTTTGCTTTAATTTCCTGGAGTGTTTCATGTCCTATTAAAATGTCGTATTTGTCAGAGAATTTGAATAGATATAATTTAATTAATTTTTTAATTCCAAATACGTTTTCTAAGTCAAAATAAATATATTCAGATCCACTTTTTATTCCTGCGGGAGTTTTTACTATAAATGTTTCTTGATAACGGAGTATTTCGCCTAATATCTCAGGATTTACATAATTTTTTTCGGATCCTGTGTCAATTAGCCATTTTCTTTGTTTATAATCTGAAAAATAAGGGAGATTTCTATTTATTGAATTTAGTTCCAATTGCAAGGTGGATCCTTGGGTGGAGGCTTCTTTGACTCTAAAAAATTATTTAATTGATTAGATAAGGATTTTACTTGATTTTTTAAATCTGTAAGCTCATTAGAAGAGTTTTCAATTTCAGTCATTTCTTGCATAGGTTTTGGGTTAGAGCGAATTGTTCTCATAGAAACAGTTTGGTTAGTTGGTTGATACCTTTGATTAGTTGGTTGTTGATACTTATTGGTCCATTGTTTTTGAAATTGTTGTGGCCTAGGAAATTGTTGGTAATTTTGTGGTCGTTGATTTTGGTAATAGTTGTTGTGAGGCCTTGCGAAGTGTTGATAATTTGGAGGTCTATATTGTTCGTAATTTTGAGGTCGAAGTTGGGGAGATTTATATTTTTGATGATTTTTAAACGATTGGGAATTTGTTGTTTCATTTGTTGAAAGCTTTAGTCTGTTTAGTATTATACTGCAATCGTTTATCAATCTGATTCTTGCTTCGTCTAAGGATTTTATTTGGAATAATTGTAAATATTCTCCTAGTTGATTTGGTACTCCTAGACATAAAGTTCGTACTAGCGTTAAGTCGAGCTGTGACGTAAGTTGTTCTAAAGTGGTGTCTTTGAAACCGTCTAATTTATATTTTGTTAACACTGTTACTCGTTTTTCGTATAATCTGTTTAGAAAGTCAAGTGGGTGTTCCCTATTAGTCATTCGCATAGTTGTGATATCAAATATTATATCCTGAGCTGCCCTACTATCAGCAAAATTCTTTTTAAGAGTTTCAAGTAATTCACTAATATTACCGCAGTTGTTATTATACGCTACATATTCTGCTGGGCCTTCTAATTTAGACATACAAGCCTTATATAGAATCCAATGATTACTAGAACATTCTGCTATGTTTTCAGTACAGTAGCTTCCTACTAAGTCTTTAACAGTTTCTATAAAATGCACAAGTTTACAGGGGGAACCATCATAAGTGGGAATAAATTTTAAATATTCATTAGGAATAGGTTTCGATACAGGAGACATAATGGAACTGTACTCACTCTTGTTAGTTGGAGGTGAAGGTTGGCTGCTTATGTGGCTACTTGTCTGGCTGCTTTTCTGGCTGCTTGTTGTTGGAAGGTCTTCGGCTGTCTGGTGGTCTGCGAAAATTCTCTGGGCTACTGGCCGAGATGCTGTCTTCTTGGTTAACCCTGGTGGCAGGTGTAGTTCTTGAAATTTCCGTTGAATCTTGATTTGTTGTTCCCGACAATTAACTGTTGAAACAGACGCTCACGTTTTTCAGCACAAAAGGTGATGTGCGAAAATTCCGGATACTGATCGAAAGAATTTATTCGCAACGCGAACTCGTCGGGTCCCTGTTCGGGCGCCAGTTAAATATTTCGTAACACAGGTTACTTTTTAAAAAACACTTTATTTAGGCCTATGGCCTATTACAACATACAAGAACTTATTAAGAAGATTTTACAGAATTTTATATAGACTAACCGAATCCTAAACCAACATAGCAACTGTCCTGAATGAGTGATTGAATCTATCTATATTTCAACTAGTAAAAGCTGACACTTATATATCTTTACAAATGCTTTCCAAATATGTTTGTCAAGCAGATCGTTATACTAATCTTATCCTTAGGGGTAGGTTGTTTACAATAACAGCTTACATAACTGTCGTCACCTTCGCCATGCCCGCTGCTTATTCCGCCACCGGCGTTTAGCCCTGAGCTCCTTTTCCACATCGTCCCTCATAAGGTCTTCGTAGAGTTGGATGTGGTCTTCTGCGAATCCTTTGTCCTGGATGCAGACTCCCGGAGCTAGAACGAGCTCAGTGATTTCCTTAAACGATGTAGTGAGCTCGTCGTCCGGGATCAGCTCAGTACAGGTGTCGTTGGCTTCCTCGGAGTCCCAGAAGAAGTACTTCTTCTTCAACTCCTCGACACGGGCCGGCTTGGTCTTCGGCCGACGGCGGCGACGCCACACTCTCTCCCAGCCGGTAGCCACAGCAGCGGGATCCTCCCTGTACTCTGTGTTGCGGTACTTCCTCTTACGAGGGGGAGCAGTCTTCTTGGATACCGCAACAGTATCCGGCGGCGACGACGACGACGACGACGCAGCCTCTTTGCTGTCCGCAGGTGTTGGCGGCAGCACCTTGGGGGAGACTGGAGGTCCCCCGAGGACCTGGCGATCGCTTCTCTATGCGGGCGTCTGCTTCACTCTCTTCTGTCGGCGGGGCCGGGACTCGTGCTTGGGACAGCCGCCGTACCGCTTGGACGCATGTCCAACGGTCCCGCAGTCCTTGCACTGGCCGCTCCGAGTCGTCACCTTTGATGTCCTGACGGTGACGACACATCGGAATCCGCTGCGAAGGCTCTCCTGCAGTTCGCCAAAGAGACGCTGTAGGTCCTCCTCGCAGGCCACTGGAACGGGCAGGAAGTCCTGGCGACACGGCACCAACAGTCAAGCACTTACAGTCAAGCTATGTCCCAAGTATACCAACTTGAGAGGCGTACGTGACTGAAGAAGAAAGTAATACGTTGCTAACATTTCAGTCAAGCTATGTCCCAAGTATACCAACTTGAGTGGCGTATGTGACTAAAGATGAAAGTAGTGCGTTGCTAACATTACAGTCAAGCTATGTCCCAAGTATACCAACTTGAGTGGCGTATGTGACTAAAGATGAAAGTAGTACGTTGCTAACATTACAGTCAAGCTATGTCCCAAGTATACCAACTTGAGAGGCGTACGTGACTGAAGAAGAAAGTAATACGTTGCTAACATTTCAGTCAAGCTATGTCCCAAGTATACCAACTTGAGTGGCGTATGTGACTAAAGATGAAAGTAGTACGTTGCTAACATTACAGTCAAGCTATGTCCCAAGTATACCAACTTGAGTGGCGTATGTGACTAAAGATGAAAGTAGTGCGTTGCTAACATTACAGTCAAGCTGTCCCAAGTATACCAACTTGAGAGGCGTACGTGACTAAAGATGAAGGTAGTGCGTTGCTAACATTACAGTCAAGCTATGTCCCAAGTATACCAACTCGAAAGGCGAGACTTTTAGATTGTTCGATTGCGAAATGGAAAATTTGTTATTTTTGTCACCTTGAAAATTATGGTTGCGTTAAGATTCTCCGTTCTTCTCAACACGACGCAACAGTGGTGAAAGTCCATAGCAACGAACTAAAGGTGAATAAAGTTCTACGAACAATAGTAGATGTCAAAACCACAGTTTCAGCCCAACAGGTGGTTTTGATGAAAAATACGTTAATTTTCCGTTAGAAACGGTTAGGTGGGGTATGAGGGGTTGGTTTCAGCGATTATTGGAGGGTGACGTGAATGGTATGAGGTCTGGAATGTGCGCTGTTGTGCGCGGTTGTGCGTGTGTGTAGGTGGCAGGTGTTTTTTTTAGAAATACGTTAATTTTCCGTTAAAGACCGTTAGGTGAGGTAGTATGGGTTGGTTGGTGATATGGGTGTTGGCTGTTGTGTGATGTAATTAGAAGCATGTTCGGACATGTTGGGGGGTAATGTAAAAACCGTTGTTTACCTAGAGAATGTGTGTATTATATTCTGTACCCAGTTCGTTGCTGACCTATATTTTTACTATAACGTCGCGTTTGTACGGTTGAAATCCGTTACGAGGTGATGGGATTATTTTCGCTATAAAAATGTGTCAGTCGCAAAGACTGAACGGTGACTTCTCTGTTTGTTCTCCAGATCTTTACTGGTTAAAAAATGTAAAAGCATGTTAATTTATTGATATAGGTTCCTCGCGTAAAACGTCATTGGGAACTTGTATAGATGATGACGACGACATACTTGTGTTATAGTTGTGGGGATAAGTAGTTGGTTAGTATGTCAAGGTCATAGGAAGATGTTTTTAAAAAGAGTCGCAAGCAGAAGTGCTTGCGACATTAATATTAATTTTTTTATTTATTTATTATTTTTTTATTATTTTTTTTTTTTTTACACAAATACAATAGCATCTTATAATTACAACGCTATATTATAACAAAAATACAATTTTTTTTTTAGACTAATACAGCTACTGATGTAAAGTCAGTTCGGTGGACCCACATCCGGACGGTCCGTTGGAGACTATGTGAAATTCGCCGGCACCCACCTCATCCAAATCCATGTTCGCCAACAGCGTGATGAAGCGTCTAGGTAGGAATATCTGGAATTTCGGGTCTTCTCCTTCCTTGTATGGGAAACCTCCGAGCGCAGCAACAACTGCTTCCCCGTAGGTAGTGTCGATTTTTCTGAGGTAGTGCACCGAATACTTTTTACCTTCCTTCAGTTCTGAACATTTCTTTATGGGCAACCCGTCAGCTTTAGACTTTGAGTTGAACTGTTGAATTATTGACTGTAAAGTTGCTTCGCGGTTCATAGTTACGGAGAAGTAACTGTATCGTGTAGCTCTGCCTGAGGTCTATAAGGAAATGATGTCTAACCACCGCTCTCTTTGGTTTATATAATGCGTTTCCCCCTCCCTTATTATTGTAGTCATAGTCTTAAGACTGTCGCGACTTTCATCGCACGTAGAAGCGCGCAATTCGTTTCTTTGTGTTGCGGGGCTATAACGCTTTTACAAACGTTCTGGATTCCTCTCAGGAAGGTCCATTCTCTTGAGGAACCGATATCGATAACTTCAGCAGAAGTGAAACCACGAATCCATTTCGCCTTTTCGTCACCCGTTGTAAATATCAGATCGAACTGTTTCACGTAGTGTAACATGACGTTACGAAGCTCTACGTAATCGGTGAACCCTTCCTCCCACGATATGTGATGATAATTCTTACTCAACCAATTGTTTGTTTTTTTGTATTTATTGCTCAAGGTAGAGTATTCGAAAGGCGGTTTAAACAGGAACGTGTAGGTAGCGTTTGTTTGTAGGTCCAATAATACGAGTTCCTTCACTATAAACGCGTTACACTCTCCTTTAAAACATTGCATCTCTAACACGCAAGCAGATCGTTCCATTATTTCTTTTTCCTTGTCCTCTATTCTCCAAAACGTCCGGACGCAGACTGCAAATAGGTCTCGATCCTTTTCGCCTTTTATACCTCTTCCTGCTTAGGAAGAATGCTCGTAGCGTTCTCATCTTCCCCCGACGTTATCGGTTCAACGTTCTTGATATCTTCCTCCTCGTCTTCTACGCTCGTTTCTTGATCCAGCATAAGCAACAGCTGTCTATTGAGTTCAACCTCTTGTGGCAACCGGTTGTATATGCTATAATCAATGTACCCGTACTCTGGTGGCTCACCAATCCCACCTTTTAAACAAGCCTCTACATAGTCTCTAATACTGTCCTCAGACAACTTCAACTGTTCCAAGTACCTTTCAACGGCAGGAACCACACCATTTAGTACGTAAAATTCTCTAGGCGTCAACATAACCTTTTGCCCGTTCCGATGATAATCTTTAATACGAACGTAGTGTTTACCATATATCTTTACGGTGTCAACTTCGATATCTGTTCCGGGTAATATCAAACGTGTCTTCTTTCCGCTTTCTCGACAGGCTAGGAAGGTTTCAAAAACGTTCAAGTAGCCGACAAAGGTCTTGAACGAATCCGCTGTAAATAATATGTATCTTTTGGAGTGGTTGATGAGCACTCCTGGCGAAAGAGACAGAGACTCAAAAACCCCTACTGTCACGTTCTTTCCCATGCACGCAGTTAGTGGGTACACAGCACGGAGATAGGCACCGATAAACATATCGCTTATGTCGTCTTCAAGATCGTCTTCCCTGTTCCTTTTCATTTCCGTTAGACGTATTGCGTTGTTATAGAGCGAGGTTAGAGCGTTGTCAACGTCTTTAAACTCTGGTATTTCTACACGAGTTTCTTTTGAATTTTCATTAGAAACCGTATCATCCACGTTTTCGTCCAACTTAACACCACCCGCTAAAGGTGCGTCCGTCTCACTACATGTGTTCATTATGTGCGTTCAAGGTCCTTTCTAACTATGAATGTCTGGAAAGTGATCTTGACTGGCCGAGATCAAAGTTTTAAATGAAAACAACTCCATCCGACTTTCTTATATACATCGCCACCCCCTCCCACTGATCAAAACAAAACACCTCTACGACACTCTCTTTACACTCCCTGTGAGAGGCGTATAAGTTACTATCGTATCGTGTAAAATCAAACAGTAAGCAGCCGTTTTGTCAGGAATATTTTCTGCTGTCTCAAATTCTAACCTGATATCAACTGTTGAGCTCTTCACAGATTCGTTCTGTTTCGAACAATCAATAACCACTATTGGTGAATATTCCTCATACGAATCCGGAGAAAACAGAGGCGCGTTCTTACGCCCGTAATACGATGATTGAAACTTAGCGTACATCTCGTACAGCATTGAATAACGTTTTTTCGAAAAATCGGCGCTAACGTTGTCGTACGGGAAAAACTGCGAGTTTAGGAACAGTTTTACGTTTTTAAGATTGCAATGATCGAAATTAGTTGAATATCTTGCAATGACGTGCTTCCTGTTAGTCTGAAATGCAAAAATTACAAATCTTGGTTTCTCCATTTGGTTCGACGTTTTTATCGTCCATGAATGTCTCTGAGTTTGCGGCAGTACGGGGTATTCGTGCAACTCCCAACTCCGAAATGGTACCACGATCTCGTGGTCATCGTTTAGCTCTCTCAAAAGCCTGACCTTGTGTTCATCAGACAATCTCACGTGCGGCACCCGCCATACTATCTTTTCCAAAACGCATTTCCAATCCAATGTGGCATCGGTTGCACCGGTAGCTCCTATTATGCAATCGTTGTCTGAAGAAGATCTTATTAGAACCAACTCTTGACGGACGTTCATTATTATTCTACGGTAATCCTCTGCAAACCCCAACAACAATTGAAGCGGAATACAAAAGTCAAAATTCCCTGTTGAGTTTGGTTTTTCATTAATATCGGTAGGAAACAACCAACCGGACATTCTTATAATGTTGCGATCTGGAGCCGAAAGAGATACTAGGCCTTTTAGAGTGCTGGTTATTCCCACGCGTTTCACGGAATCAACCGTAACACCGGAAATTTCATATCTAATCTCCTCGAACAGATACGACATCGCGTTATTCACAAACGGGACTTCCGTTCCCAAAGTCCCATCTTTTTTCGTCACCTTTCCTTCGATGTACAGGTAGCTCTCCGACGGCAGAGTGTACGCATCTTGCGATTGAATAGGAATACGGATTTCGTCGTTATTTCCTAATCTGGATGAAGCGTAAGGGTTGTGGCTGTGATACTCCTTCTCCCAAATCGTTTCGTCGAACACCGGACCGTGGCCTATGTCTAATATATCCATCGTTAAGAACTGTGAAACCTATTCTTTCTAGAAACGTCTTGTTCTCACTTGTTATCCTTTCTATCTGTTCACAAGAACTGAATTTCGTTCCACCAAGAGTATCGTTAATAAAGTCTAACCCCATACTCATACGCGTTTTATATGCAACCTGATGCTTATAGTTTCTCCTCTAAAATCAACTGGATCCCCGTTTTGATCAAGCACTCTCACTACGACTTCTGAAATCAAACTGAATTTTATGGGCAAGTAAACCAGATTTTGTGGTACTTCTATTATTTTATATCCCGGCGGAACCGATGGAAAAAACGAATGTATAATATGTTCCCTCTTTCCGTTTTTGTAAGAACCGTCTATGATGTTACAGGAAATTTCGATGTTGTTTACCTTTATAATATTGACCTCTTCATCGCCCAAATGAGGTTTCTTTTCTTCGTTCGGTGCGAGGTTTCTTTTAAACCCCAACAGCGATCCTATAGAATGTGGTTGATCGAAATGTATGTTGAATTTAGTAACTATTTCGCATCGAAGGAGGCTGTTATTTGCCGTAAGCGAAAAGTTGCTGTAACCTATGGACCTCTGTAACACTCTGTTCACTTCGTCAATTTCGTAAGACCCTGTAGGCAATTCTATCTCGTATATTTTATTGTTTTTTACGTCACCCGCTTTGCTGTAGTGTAATTTGTTGTTAATGCCTTTGGTGACGTTTGGTATGGAATTGTATGTAGTGAATTCTAATAGAGCCGCTTCCCACTGGCTTTCTTCGTGCAGCCTTAAAGGTGGAAACAGCACGCTCCTCAGTATAGACTCGTCCCCAGTAAGGGATACCGTGTACGAAGACATCTTAAATGACACTGACTTTATTTGCCAGGAATTCTAAACATAAATGGCCGCAAATTAACGAGTCTTCCGGTTGTCTTCTTTCATAATTGTATAGAATTGTTTTTGCCGATCGTAAATACTGATTCAATTCCGATGGTGGTGGCAAGTTGCCGAAACTATCGAAGTAAAACACTGTGCTTCCTAATTTTTTGTAACAGACCCAATGCGTTCCCGACCCGACGGTGCTGTCCAAGTTCACTATAGCTGATTCGTTTACACGAGGTTTTGACGGAAGATTGTCTCTCATAAAGACGCCTCTGAAATTCGGTATAGAAAGGCAGTATGCGTAACGTTCGAGCTCTTCATTCGTCAATGCCTTGTTCGGTAATACGAGTTTTCTACTACTATTTAATACACATTTCTGTACGGTCGCAGGTACAACCCCCTCCCGTTTTTTGAACCATTGTTCCTACGTCTTCTCCTGTACTTACTGTCTGTCCTCTTTCGACCAACTCTTCTGACAGGCACCCTTTTACGTCTTTTTCTTATTCTCCTTTTCATCCGTCCACCTCCGATTGCACTTTTTGCCTTCATCGCTCCGGCCACCGCTAAAGCAGCCGCTCTTTCACCAATACTAGCGTCACTAGACTTAGCCCTTTGCCAAGCTTTTTCTGCTAAAACCCTGTCTGCTACAGAACGTGATGCTGAATCAGAATATCGGGAATAAACTATGTCGTGGACCTTACAGGCTTCGTCTAACTTATTTATACCCCGATCTCCTCGTGCCAAACGTTTTTTCAACTTTGTACCTGGTCCGCAATATCTATACCCACCCGGTATGTGTAATTCCACCGGTAAAGCGTCGATAGCCCTGTTGACTACGGCACTAACTGGAATAATACCGACTGCTTTTTTCGCAAGTCTTACAAGTGATGATGATAAACCACTTCCTTCTCTTACAAACTTCTTTCCGTTACTAAATGTTTTACCGTTTAACATATTAAATATATATGTATCTATTATTTATCTACACGGTTACTTCATATAGAATGTCCATTTGTTGTAGAAACTTGTTACTTTATAATAACGAACCACTTCATACCAAGTTTTTTTTAAAAATAAAGAAATACCTCTATCACATCCAAATGCTTGCAATAATTATTTCTTGTTTTATTTTGTTTATTATTTTTTTATATTTTTTTGTAGCATATATTTAATAATTGTTATTCTTTTTACAACAATAATTACTAACACATGTATCACATTAACTTTTTATTGAACAAAAAAATAATATTTACATTGTATTACACTTAACTAAATAGTAAATGGAAGTAACAGCTCTTCTCCGGTCAATTCCCCTCCTCCGCAATACCGTCAACGGCTGGTTTTTCCGCTTCTGGAGGATAAGATATTGGTGACGTTCCACGAGCGTCGGTAGTATCCTTTCCATAGTTCGAGGCGCCGACTGTAACTCTCATGCTGAATCCTTGATCCAATAGCTTATTCATCTCGGTTGAGAAAACGTTAACAGCATCTTTTTGTTCGATGCGTAGCGGATAATACTCTATATATCTAGCAGTCAAAGCCATCTTGTAAGTTTATGACGGATGTTTCCTCTTCAAGAAGTAAATTTGAAATATGTATTATTTTTAGTTTCGCTCTCTATATAACAATATATTACATTAGCCTTGTACAATAAAGGCGTTGCTTATCCCTGTTTCCTCTTCTTTGCGGGGTGTATTGGTATTGGGTTTAAGTAACGCAGAGCATAACATCGTGCCCCAAAATCCTCACCCTTTACTAATTTTAAATAACCGCACCTCGGAAACCATCCACCATGTTCGATCCATGGAAATTCATGTGCTTCCCAATCCTTTAAACCACCACCACAGTAAAAGCATATAACGCCATCAGGTGGAGAGTGAAAGAAAAAACCGGCTTCTGCAAATTGCCAAGCATAAGGGCGGGAATATACAAATCTGGTGTTGTTGAACGATTCCAGCCTGCTTCCAGGTGTACTGTATCTCGGGTATGCAACCATATCTCCTATATTATAAACTGAAATATTTTCTTGAATATATACTATCTATTTGCAGACTAGGTGCAACTCTCCACTTCCTTCGTGCGTGTGTACTCTGCATCTTGTGTTATCGTATCTATTTATATTATCCGTTGTATCCCCTCCACTGCTCAATTTTCGATTTTCTCCTTCAGAAAAGTCGTTCTTATATGTTTCCCCAGGTTCTGCTATAGCTTTCGGTTGTCTGACTGAATCCTGCTTCTGTCTCTTGTTTGCGACTGGTTCCTCTTTTGGAATAAACTTTAACTTTGTACCACTGACTGAATCCTGCTTCTGTCTCTTGTTTGCGACTGGTTCCTCTTTTGGAATAAACTTCAACTTTGTACCACCAAAGATGTACTTCCAGTTTAAATAGGTACGTCCATCTACACCCGGTAAAGCTACTCTTCTCCCGTCTCCAGTATGCATGTAATGGAAGAGTGAAGACGCGAACCTTTCTAGAGTTTCTATGTTTACGGCATCCAACTGTTCTATAGGGTTACCAACTCCGCTCAAACGTTTGTTGTAGAACTCGAAACCATCTTTCGATAATAACGGTGTCACAGACCTGACGTATTCCAATGTAGCAGCATCGTTTGATGACACAGGCCTACCAACATTTTCGATAATTTTGTTTTGCATATCGTAATTTCCGTTTCTAGTGAGTTTAAATCCTACGCCTGAAGGTCCTTTGGGACCCCGTTCACCTGGCTGAGCTCTAACAGCGATTTTACTCTTGGAGATTTGATGACGACCAAACTTGTCCACGCTCATCTTTATAAATGAAGTTAAGCAATAACGTTTCTTCGTTTTAATTCTTCTGTCAACGACACTACCTCGTTCTCTAGCCCCGTGTGTCCTGCAGACATAGAGTCATATAACAAACGCAGACGATTCACTAACTCGTTTGCATTATTGTAATAAACAACGTTGGTATGCTGAGTGTCTTTTAAATTCACACCAGCTCCTGATTTGCTCTTGTCTTCTCTCGGAGGAAATAGATGTGCTATAATTCTTTTATATTTCTTTGACCTGTTCCTGTACACAGGTGCGTTAGAACTGTATCCCTTTCTATGAGCGTTGGTCAGTTGGCAAATGCGTTTAAAATTTTCGAGATCTCTTTTTGTATATTTCTCTGGAATATAATTGAAGATTAGCTCGAACAGACCGCGCGTACCTCGAAAAGTTTTATTCTTTACCAGTATGTTATCTTTGTTGGTGATCTCCAATTTCGCGTCACCTATATCCAATGTACCGTCTTTAGCCAACCGAGCGCCGAACGTATGGTATTGTTTCTTCCTGCTTGTATCAGACATTGAATCTAACATCTTTAATAAATACTTTTTACCCATAGGACCTTTACTCGATATATTGTCGCTCAATATACTGACGTCTTTAGTTGACTCGTGAACAGACGTTCTTCCATCATCTTCATCCGTTACATAGTCTGCTGATGTATCCGTCAACTCAGCGCCCGACTCCTGTTTAAAGGGTATTATGTCTTGCGCGTCACCATCAATCCATGCGGTTTCACCGAGTTTTTCAGATATCTTCTTTAACGGTTCTACTATCGGTTTGAAAGTGGTCTCCAAGTATTTATCCCTTTCGCTTATGCCTAATTTCAAGGCTTCATTTTTTTTTCTGATGGTATCGCTCAACACTTTTATTTCGTTTACCAACTTCCTTTGTTTCTCCATGTATTTACTTAGCGCTTGTTATCCAGTTGAATAGCTGTATCGTAATGTTAACATTGTAAATCGCTCTGCGAGTTTATTACAACGTATCTGTCAAATCCCAGTCTGTATCGACCTTCATCGATGTTACGCTCCTTATCGACGACTAGGAATCCGAAATGATCGTTCCACGCTGTAGAACATATCTGTTTAAATCTGTTGTATTCCATATCAGCACCTACGTGATCGTTGTATACGTGTCTCGTGTTAGTCTCATCCTGCTTGAACATTATAATGAGATTGGCGTTATCTCGTAATAGCTGCTTAGGGATTTTGCTATAGGTTTGCCCTATGTAAATACAATCTATCATGTTATGTCGCCCCATGGCAAAGTACGTGGTTATGTGATGATGTCTTTCCGAGCTAACGTCATCGAATAAAAATACAGAATACGGTCGAGCTTTACTTGGTCCCATGATTTCTTCGTTTACATCAAATTTGAACCAATTGACGCCTGGCACCTCGGATATAACCTTTTCCAAAAGTAGATACTTTGGTTGGTTGAGCGACTTGGAAAATATGTATACATTATTGAATCGCAGTCCGTTAGCTTGCGTGAGCAGGTTAAACACTACGTTTGTTTTCCCGCAGTTTGATGGCCCCGAGACTATGCATCTTACAGTGTCAGGAAGTAATGCACCGTGTTTCCCTTCACTGTGGGTGGTTTTATCAGCAGTCAGAAGATCTATATTTTTAACAACAAATTTATCCTTTTGCTCTAATATTTCCATTTCTTGCCTGCTTACAGACTCATATTATACTGTACATCCGTTATTAGATTAAATCTTTTTTATTTATCCACGTATCCTGGCTGCGGTCGAAACCTAACCAACGCACAAGAACTTTATCGCCCTTTCTGCGGAGTATTTTCTCAACTAAATATACGTTTCCAACTGTAGACGGTGATAGCTCGTGCCCGTAGAAACCACCTTGTATGATATCCCCTTTGTGATCTTTCAAAAGATAAGTCTCAGGAAACGTCGGTTGTATCCTGTAAACTGTAAACACTTCATTCGAAAAATTAGGAAGGTATCCTTTGGTAAAAACGCGCTTGTGTTTGCTAATACGCACTTGATCACCGAGGAAAAACCTTTTCGGCATTCGTTTTTCCGTATGCGGTTTTGTTTGCCGGACTATACGATCAAACACCTTTCGTTCGTTCTTTTTATTAACGTCTACAGGTTTCACGCCGATAGTCCTGTGTACCGTATTATTGTATTCGTTTATCAAAACAGGTAATACGTCATGCCAGACGTATGATCCTCTTTTTGAGAAAACCTTGTACATCTTACTCTTTAGCGTTCTATTGAAACGTTCTATTATTGCAGCTTTAATTTCGCTCTTGCTAGAGTAATGATTGATACGATATTTCTTCATTAATTGTTTGAATGGATTATTGAAAAATTCTTTACCATCATCCGTCTGGAGTTTCTTAATCCTCTCTTGAAGCAATAGCCCCTCTACAGCATTAGCAACGTTTTCCGAAGACTTGTTTTTTAATGGAATAGCGTGCGCAATTTTAGTAAAACAATCTATAAGTGTAAGTATGTAATTAAAACCTTTATTATCCTTAGCGTATGGTCTCATCTCTACAAGATCAGCTTGGAAAAATTTATCGTCTAGTCCTTTTAAGATAGTATTTCGTCTAGGAAATTTTCTTCTTGCTGGTGCGTGTAATTCGCGTACAATCTTTTCCCTTAACTCCATCGTTACCGTTAGTGACTATAGGAAACAAATAATAGAATTTAGATTTTTTTATATATAACTGTTGTTACGTTAACATTCGGATATATCTCGCAAGGAATAGTGCCCGTACGGTAACGTGTTTATGCAGTCTGAAAGTATTTTTCTTTTGTCGTCTCTTGTTGATAGTGATCTTTTGCGTTGTAACATGGTGTAAAGCTCATGACCGAAGCTACGAATTGTGTTGAAAGTAGCCTTGTACTCTACGTTTTCGAACAGACATTTCCTGTAGTGTTCAAACATAATAGATTTCTTCAAGTAGCTCTTTTTTATTCCTTTAGCCTTTTTTATTACTCCTTCCTCCTCTTCACAGTTGTGTCCACCTACGGCGGTAGTCATAGCGTACATCTTCGGCATCAACGCTATGAGTTCGATTATTGGGATGCTGTTTAGCTCGTCCTTAAATTTACCTAGAACCTTTTTATTAACGCCTCCGTCGTAAGTGGGATGGTGCGGTGGGTACTCGGAGAAATCAAAATCGTTTTTATGTTGAAATGTCTTGAGGTCTTCGTAAAGATCATTTGTTCGAATCCAGTAGAGAAACGCGTCTGTATCCATATACGATATTCCGATTTTATCTCTTCCGTAATGACGTACCATCTTTTCGTAGTGGAAGTCGTACATGTGCGTCTTGGAGATGTCTAAGATGGACATACCGATATAAAGTGGTCTGTCGAGAACTATCTTAGTCTTATTCATACAAACCAATACCAGATCTTTATTTATAATAATAGACGTATTAAAGTTGTCTCGCTTCACAAGTTTCATTAGTTTCTTTTCGTCTGTAACAAGCCTAACATCTATATGTTTTCGTTTGTTTTCCAGAGTTTTTCCGAAAATTGCGTTGTTCATTAATTTGAAGAAATCTCTCTGGAAAGCAGATTTAGCGGCGGATCTCCTAGCAGTGTTCGAATCGATGTACGGCTTTAACCAATATGATTGTGCAAAACGTATGACTCTATGAACTTTGGTAATACGAAGTCCTAGTTGTATGGCTTGTTGCACGGTCCAATAGTGAGCGACGTAATGATCTTTCGATTCAACAGTCATCAAAAGCTTTTTGTATTTACCTCCAGGCGGAACTTCGCTTTTTGGTAGAAGAGGGAGATCGTAGTGATGATCATGGAGCGCCTCCGGGTATTCAAAGTCGAACTCCAAAATATACCCGAAACAACCGTAACGAGGGATATGTTGAATTTCTTCTATCGTAGTTGGATCTACCCATTCGAATACTCCAGATGGCAAGGGCATCGACATGGCCCACCCGTAAAGGTTGTTTGCGTCGAAGTACCCCAGGTAGACAGACTCTTTCTCACTATCAAAGTCAGGCAAATGCTTGTTGTTGGCTCTAACATGTTTCCTAACGCACTGCGTTAGACCGCCTCGGACGCCCGACTCTACCATGAGGATCATATCGACATCCATCATCAATTCCAAAGTGCATCCTGTTTCTCTCAACATAGCCTGCCACGCCAGTCCTGGTGAGGTGTAAGAATGGAGGGGATCAAGCCCGTAAGCGTTCATACAGGTGTTTCTAAATTCCTCCATAACATCGCAAAGAAGGGTCACGTCGAGTTGTACATAAAAATCACTGTACTCTCCCAAAGTCTTAAACTCCATTCCGTTCCATACGTTACATGCGTGTTGGTATTCTTCATCACTAATTCCGCATTCATTTAGCTTGCTGTAAAAACATTCTATGGGAGGAAGCGAAGTTTCGTTGAACCTATCTGCATCGTCTATATAATCGTAAGGGAAAACACCTTTTCTTAACACTAGTTCAAGCTTCCCTTCAGGTACAAGTTTCTTCGTCTCCAGCAGATCGTCCCGTGATAGATTTTCGCTAAGTTTCATAAGGCTTGAAGGTAAAAACCTATAAGAGTCGATGAATCTCAATTTTAGTTTACCGACCTTTTTCGAAAAACTTATAAACTTTTCTTTCGACGAGGCTAACACATCGATTTGTCCTTTCCATAAGTTCAATTCATGTATTATAAAATGTGAATCGTATCCACTTAAATTGTGCAGCACGACAGGTATAAAACTAGGTAGCTTATAATTTATGTTGCACGAGTTACAAGCCGATCCTCTATACTTTCCTGTGAGATGGTCATGGTCACGGACTTTATGATTTATGTCTGTAAAAGATTTTTTACACAAGTAACAAGTAGTTGCGGATGTGTATGCAAGTATTTCGTCATCACTCATCTCTAACATGGGAACAATATTTGAGTACATCCCTTCAACTTTCTCGGCAACAAGTTTCAGCTGTTGTAGAAAGTTCTTTACCGCATCACAACCCCTGTAAACAAGCGGTTTTGATGTTAACCCATACCTCGTGAGATGGTTTTCGTCTAAAGTAGACTTTACCATCATGCAGTAGCTATTAGGCTCGTGTTTTTGGTATAAATGTTTGGTGACGTCTTCAGGATCTTCCATAACCGTTTTAATAGGTATCAAAGTAGATTCAAAGTCGGCGTATATCACTATAGGTACACTGTATAGCTGATTCGTTTTGTTGAAAGAAACAAACCGTTTATCACGATGAGGTAATTCCATTTTAACGGGGGCATGTACTCCGCATAAGCGGTTGTGTTCGGTCAACCACCGTCGCCCTCCGAGTTCCATTGAAAGAGATTTGAAAGCAAAACATTTCTTACATACCGTCACGCTACTATCATATCTTTTCATTTGGCCACTTACCAATCTGTTAAAATTCTTAATGTAGACGTAATGCGAGACATCACCATCGTGTAGAAGTAGTAAGTCTGTGTGGCGAATATCTTCAGTTTCTACTACTCTCAGCGGATAAACATTATGACTTTCGTCGAGACTAAAAACGTTCACGGATACTCCAGGATTTCGTTTTTCAAAGAGTTTTATATCCTCAACTGAGACCGGATATTGCAA
Source organism: Prosapia bicincta (assembly GCA_036971475.1). Classification (NCBI taxonomy): domain Eukaryota; kingdom Metazoa; phylum Arthropoda; class Insecta; order Hemiptera; family Cercopidae; genus Prosapia; species Prosapia bicincta. The sequence continues at coordinate 200,670,167 of JBAIZL010000002.1, forward strand.
TCCAGCAAAGTTGTACTTATTGCCAACTTGTTCGTATTTGTAGTCAACTCTACATGCGTTTTTTGGACCAACATGTTTTGCTAGCATTGCGTATCGAAAACATTTATTGTCGGAGTTCTGGACATTAATGCAAGACAAGGTGGATGCTATCGTCTTAGGTAACGGGATATAACTACTTCCACGATTACCATACCCGTGTTTATGTACTCTTACAACCATACTCTTAACTTTACCTAATGTCCATCCAGACCCCCGACTTTCGTGTTCAGTTATTTTCAAAACAATCTCCTGCATACATTCCTTGACTACGTTTTCCAGGTCTGATGCAAAAGTAATTTTTCTGTTCCTAGTTATAAACGCTCTCTGAGATATTTCTCCTTCCACATTTACAAATTCGGACTCCATCACAAGTCCAAACTTTATAAAATTTAAACGAATGAGCTCCTCTTTCAACAGCTCCACTACAACATCGCTCGCTTCAATTATGTAATCGTCCAAATAGAGTTCGGTTACGTTCCTTATAAGGAAATGTATAACATATGACCTAGGTAACGCTTGAGATAGAAGTTCGTGTTTCAACTTTTGTCTTGGGGGAGCGTAATGTATGACTGTTGCTCTGTCAGCTACTGATTCCTTTCTAGTTTCCGGCAAGTCTGGTAAGCTGTATAATTCGTTGTTTTCTTGATCGAGAAAAGGTGTATGGAATATCTCAACATGCGACAACAGGAGTAAGCGGTCGTTGAATTCTTCTCCACAAATCTCGCACGAGAATAAGCTATTCCTTTCTCCATCAGCTGGAATAGTTCCTTCATAGTCGGGAATTGTGTAAACTTCTCTGTCTTCATTTTCCTGAGTGCAGACTCTGTGAAATAACTCAAAATGCATCAGATACAGTAACTCATCTTTGAATTCATCTCTGCAAATTTCACAGCAGAAAACATTGTTAGATTCCATTTTTTAGTATATTTGTTCTACTCAAATTCAAGTTAGAAACTAAAATGATACTAAAATCATGCATGTCTTATATATATCCTGAACTACATCCCCCCACCACTATATATTTTAAAAAAGCATTATCCTTGTTACCCCCCCCCCCCTTCTATCACTGTCCTTTCAAAAAGTTATTGCGCACGTATAAAAGAGCAAAAAAACTGCAAACAAGCGAATTATAATTGTTCAAACCTAACTATAATTAACATGGCTCCTCTGAATATAGAACAACCTATTCATTGTATAGAATGGTCGTGGATAGCCACTTTATCAGAGGAAGAAGTTGAACAAGTTTTTGCTGTTTTCACGGCTGTCGATATACAAAACATGACAACCGTAATGAATACCTCGTTGGAAGACTTTTTACAAACTACTGTAGACTCACTTGAGGACGATGAAGATCCTTCGTTGAAGGAAAATGCAGTATCTTATGCTGAAGATGCAACAGATTCATATGATGGGCAACCGCAGGCTACTAGCACACCGATAAGTAGCAATCCTCGGCGTGACGGTGTATGCTCCGCAAGAAGACGACTTTCGTTCGAAGACAGTGATCAAAGCTCTCAGTAATAACCCAAAGTACTGAAAATTTCAAAACCTTTTCCAAACCAATCCTCTCAATATCACCCATCCCTCTATCCCTCGCTTCCTTCCCTTCCCAAGAATAGAGCAGCTGATGGGAGAACCCATCAGCTGATCTATTCTATTAACTATATATAACCTTGACATACTGACCTAGTGCCTAGAACTGTGTTACGTTATTCAGTATGTTTATATCTTTAAGGGTTTGAGTAAAGTTACCCGCTTTAGCTGGAACTATCATTAAGTGTCTGCTGTTGCTATTGCTGTATCGCATCCCTGATCCGTAGTATGTTGTGGGAAACATTTGAGCTAATACAGTCCTATATTTAAAGGAATTTACTTGGCGATTAATCCTGTTGTTTCGCAAATATCCAATCCTATGAGCGTTGGTCTTGACTAATATATCTTTATAGGCTGCGATATCATTCTCGTCATAGACGTCATCATCAGGTATTCTCTTGAAAAGAAGCTCATACAATCCTTTAGTCGGATTGTAAACGGTATCACCCAATCGCAGACCACCATCTTCTTCGAACAACAATTGCGTGTCACCAACAAAGATGTTATCTTTCTCCAAACGTGGACCGTATGTATGATCAATACTCTTTTTATTACCGGCAGCGTCATTCATGAATTTCTTCATGTAAGATTTAGTGAGCGGATTAACGAAAGTCTCCTCTAACCACTCTGTTGCTACGTCATAAGCACCCGGAGTTGATATAACTTCGCCGACACTGGGTTCTGGGGGATCGGATGTCTCAGCTATTACATTTAAGTCTGTAAATTCAGGATATAACAAGGAGGCATGGTCTGTTTTCACCCTTTCTAACACTGTGTCGTCCGTCAAAGAGTGGGTCGTAGGAGATGACACCGCTTTAGGAATAAAACTATACTTTGCAAAACGTTCTCCCGAATCACACGCGGTTAGCGTTTTGGATTTATACAAAGCTTTTTCAGATAGTATTTTATCTAAAGCGGTTTTAATCAACTCTCTGATAGGTTCTATAATATAATGTAAACGTTTTTGTACTCTACTTTCGCTCTCAATTTTTCGTATCTTAAACCGATTATACTTTAACTTTATCAATTTCCTAAGCGAGGTTATTTCATTGAGAAGGTTTTCCTCAGACATATTCCCACACCTGTAAACAAAATAATACTGAGAATTCAGATAGTGAGTTTATAATATAATATGAAGTTGCATAAATAGATAAAAAGCTTGTGTTCTATACATGCTGCTCTTGTGTGCTCATGCGGCTCTAGTAGCCTTGGTAAATATGTGTCAAGGTCGTTTATAATAAAGAGAATAGAGCAGCTGATGGGCGAACCCATCAGCTGCTCTATTCTTGGAAAGGAAAGCAAAGGAAAGGAGGGTGTGTATGAGATAACAGTTGCTGAGAAGATGAATCGTATTATTTTTTAACCCAATGTAGAAGCTTCTTTTTGGAGTTGTGATCTGCAAACTTTACTTCAAGATACCATCCGTCTTTAAGAGGTTGTTTTTTAAACTTCTTAAAAGGGAAATGTATGATGAAGGCACCTTTTGTAGTTCCCACGATGGCCTCATCATCGTTCAAGTATGATAGAAGTCGATATTTGGTGTTAGTTTTGAGTCTGGATATTTTTATTTTCGGCAAAATATTTTTTGAAGACTTATTTGTGGAAGATTTTGTTTCTTTCAGGCCTGTTGTATTACGCTCGCGATGACGGCTGCACAGTATAACACCATCACCTGCAATACGAGCGTTGCATATTCCGTTTCTCTTTATCCCTTTCGAAAATCTGTATGTACAAAGTCGGAATTGCTTTTGGGAATTGGAGGGTAGAGTAGGTAAAAACTCAAGTTTTTTGGCTGCAGTAGGTTTCGGAGAAATAGTCGAGGATGTGTTTTTACAATTTTTAACAGGACTATCTGTTAGCAGTAGGTCCTTAACCAGGTTGTTGAAATGATAGGCTGCGGTATTTGAAGTGCTTGCGGTTTCAGTTCTCCTATGTATGGTGGACATTTTTAGAGGAGCTGTAGAAATCCTGACGGTTGGATCCATTCTTCAGCTATAACATTGAGAAGCAAAATGATGATGTTATCGCGAGTCTATGCTATTTATACGATTTAAAACGAAGGAGGGGTTATACTGTATCACTAGGAAGGGAGGGGGAGAATGACGTTTTGGATGTGAAGAGGTAGGTGAGGTTTAACATAGTAGAATAGTTGAGTAAAGAAGATATCGGGGGAGGTGGAAGGAATTGAAGTGTTCCAAATCACAAATTGAAGTAACTCTGCGGGGGGAATTGAACTTATTATTATTTTTTTCGGTGTAGGAGGTAACAGAACGTATTATAACTTTAATACAAGCTTTGGAAAATGTGTGAAGCATTTTCTTCCAGCTAAAAACTGGGTCAAGGTCGTTTGAATATTAAAAATTTTTTTTCCTTAAAACTATGGGAAAGAATAGGAAGGAGTGACTCTAAGCAGAATGTACTGAATATCCTCCTTGTAACACTCTGCACAAAGGGATCCCTAGGCGCTCTACTAGACTGGAACGCAATTCTTCACGTCACCAGCCGAATAGACCAACGGCAACCTAGAGGGATTGGGGTGTAAGTGAATAATAGACATACGCTGAATTCGTTCTTGCTGTATGACTATTGGAAGCCGGGTGACGCAACGAATGACGCGAAATTCATCTCGCCAATCATCCGCTACGTTTACTCACCTCGGGGAAAAGACAAAAAAGGTGGGTGGGGTGGGGGGTTGGATATCAAGCTCCCAGTGAACAGAAACAATGATGTCCAGGAGAACACGCTTTGCCCGGGTTGCCCCCAGACAAACTATCCGGAGATAGCCTTAGCGTGCGTGAAAGAGGAAGGAGTATTAGGGATATTAATGATGTAAACCTGGAAGTAAGAAACATATATTATTTTACCTGAAAAGTAAACAATAAAAAAATGTTATTAAATTCCCCCCCCCCCAAATATGTGATTTTCGGTATTTTGAATAACAATTTATGTATTCCACAAGACTAAATCAACAATAATTTTACGAAATTGATTTTCACCTCATGAGATACCCCATTCTGTTCCAACTACATATATAGCACGTGCTTATGTGTAATATACTCCAGACATGGGCTTGAAGTAATTAAAAGATACCCAATAAAAATCACATTAGGGGGGGATTGATCAAAATCAGAAACAATCAAGATTCCTGAGGTAAACATGAAAGTAGGAGTAATATTGTTTATAATACCTGAAAAATAAACAAGAATAAATATTGGTATTATTTATATAAAACCTGAAATAAATAAAGATATAATTATTTTAACCTGAAAAAACTGCTGAAACAAGAATAAATATTGGTATTATTTATATAAACCTGGAAGAAATACATATATAATTATTTTAACCTGAAAAACATGCTGTGTTTATGCTATAATTATAAAAATAAAATTTAACATGCAACCACAAAATACATCTAAACATTTAGTCTAACATGCACAAAAAAATTAAATAATATAATGTAAACCAAAGTGAGCTATATAAAGTACAACAAGGAATAAACATATATTATAATTGTATTTCTTAACAAGCTAACAAAAACTCACAATACAGAGATGTTATCTCAAATTATATGCTTTGGAAATAAGATATGACCAAGATATGCGAACAATATACAACTGGCGATATTGTCGCAGATTTTTTGGGTTTCAAGCATGGTTACTTATTTTGAACCGCAAAAAACCGTTATCTCTGGGTGCATACCTTCTTTACAAAGCATAAAACCAAAGTAACCTATATAAAATACAAGGGAATAAAAAATATATTAAAACATTGAAATATCTTAAAAGCTAACAAGAACATAGTATTATCTCTATAAAGTCACAAGCTAACAAAAACTCACAATACAGAGATGTTATCTCAAATTATATGCTTTGGAAATAAGATATGACCAAGATATGCGAACAATATACAACTGGCGATATTGCCGCAGATTTTTTGGGTTTCAAGCATGGTTACTTATTTTGAACCGCAAAAAACCGTTATCTCTGGGTGCATACCTTCTTTACAAAGCATAAAACCAAATTAACCTATATAAAATACAAGGGAATAAAAAATATATTAAAACATTGAAATATCTTAAAAGCTAACAAGAACATAGTATTCACTCTATAAAGTCATGCATAGAAGTGAACAGTCTCTAAACGTTTCGCTCGTTTATATAGAGCTATACCTACATGCAGTGCAACACCTGCCCCCTATGAGTTCATCAAACCTAGTTTTACCCGTCCCCCACAACACCTGTCTTAACACCTGTCAGTGTGAGTTTTATTAATCCTAACGTAATTGCATTGTATTTCAAAACAAACACACACAAGTATGTCGTGGATATCAACTATGCCCAACACTTGTGTGTGTGTGTGTGTGTGTGTATTGTTTGATGTTTGAATATTAATAAAATAGAGGATTTTTAGTTGAGCAAAGGTGTAAAATGACTTAAGCTTGGTCAAAGCAAACACAAAATTACATTTTTTCTACAAGACATAATATATATTTTTTAAATAATAAGTTACAATAATTATACTATTAAAAAGAAATATTGTTGTTAAACAAAAAATTATTACAAATGTTAGGAAAGATAAATTCTCATAATAGAGTCAACAGTTTCTCTGCAAATTCCGCAAGTTTTGCAGGCTAATCCGCAAAGCAAACAAGCAATAACGTGTCTGCAGGGTAAATAAACCACTTGAACTTCTTCTGATAGACAGATTTTACATTCTGCACGAAGTATATCTGCTGCCAATGAGGTCTTCCTAGTAACTAAAGCCTTCTCCCTGAAACTGTCAACGGGAACGAATGCCTTGCTTTTCCCCATTTGTACGATGTCCATCGCTAGTCAATCTGAACGGCAAATGTTACTTTTTTGATAGCTATTGCAGTTTATATACGCTACTCTTTTAATTACGTCACACAATCGTGAGCACTCGCACGTACAAGCGCGCAGGTAAAGTCTTAAAAACACTTTTCAATGGTCCGAACATGATTATAACTCGAAACAGAGGTAGGTTTTTAAAAACAATTTATTCAGGCCAAATACCTGTTACAACAAACAATCGCTAGCACAACGATGTGTAAACACATTAGCTCACGAGCGAGGAACCTATATCAATAAATTAACATGCTTTTACATTTTTTAACCAGTAAAGATCTGGAGAACAAACAGAGAAGTCACCGTTCAGTCTTTGCGACTGACACATTTTTATAGCGAAAATAATCCCATCACCTCGTAACGGATTTCAACCGTACAAACGCGACGTTATAGTAAAAATATAGGTCAGCAACGAACTGGGTACAGAATATAATACACACATTCTCTAGGTAAACAACGGTTTTTACATTACCCCCCAACATGTCCGAACATGCTTCTAATTACATCACACAACAGCCAACACCCATTTCACCAACCAACCCATACTACCTCACCTAACGGTCTTTAACGGAAAATTAACGTATTTCTAAAAAAAACACCTGCCACCTACACACACGCACAACCGCGCACAACAGCGCACATTCCAGACCTCATACCATTCACGTCACCCTCCAATAATCGCTGAAACCAACCCCTCATACCCCACCTAACCGTTTCTAACGGAAAATTAACGTATTTTTCATCAAAACCACCTGTTGGGCTGAAACTGTGGTTTTGACATCTACTAACAATATATAAGAGACAATCAAAACCGTTCATTCGGCGCCAATAATGTGGTTATTTTGTGCCCCAGAGCGTGAAACGTCTTTCAAAAGAATGTAATCCCATAATTTCATGAATAATTCAAGCTTTGAGGTTTAAGGCTTCTTGCGAAATTAAGTTTTTTCTTTCTCACTTCCTGGATTTAAAATTACCGTTTGTGGCGACTTTAAAAGTCTTTCCGGCGTTGCTGAATGATTTGATGCAAGGCCCTTGTGTGATATCCCTTCCCGCCTTTATGCCCAGGCTTTGTGTTAGACGGTTTCCATCCACCTGTTGTATACGCCCTCTATGTTTAGACACTTCAGGTAATCGTTGCGATTACTGCTTTGATAACAAGGATCCTTATTTTTTTCATTCAATTAAACACGTATTTTCAATTTTATCTCTAATATTTTAATTTTTTATTATATTGATTTTTTCTATCAAGCAAATTAACGACTTGCATTATTAATTAAGCAAATTAGTTGCTTCCTCTGTTAATTAAGCAAATCAACGGCTTGCTCTGTTAATTAAGCAAATTAATTGCTTCCTTTGTTAATTAAGCAAATTGACGGTTCGCTCTGTTAATTAAGCAAATTGACGGCTTGCTCTGTTAATTAAGCAAATTAACTGCTTGCTCTGTTAATTAAGCAAATTAACAGCTTAGTCTGTTAATTAAGCAAATTGACGGCTTGCTCTATTAAATAAGCAAATTAACAGCTTGCTCTGTTAGTTAAGCAAGTTAACGACCTGCTCTATTAAATAAGCAAATTAATGGCTTGCTCTGTTAATTATGCAAATTAACAACTTGCTCTGTTAATTAAGTAAATTAACGACTTGCTCTGTTAGTTAAGCAAATTAACAAATTGGTAAACACAGTACTTGTATTTTTTTCTATAGTTAATCAATGTTAATTTTTAGTTAATATAGCAATAATATAAAGATAGTTGCTAAAAAATGGTTTAAACAGATCTGTGACGAGTTATTTTATATTAGCAGTAAAAATATGTTAAGATATTGAGAAATTATTATTTACTATTCGGCGCGGTGGTCAGTGAGTCAGCCTGACACAACTGAATACGTCATCTGAAGAATGTAGTTAGTAGAAAGCCTTTGTTAGATGTAGCAAAATTTACTGACCACAAATTTTATTTTACGAATTTAGTTGAAATTCGTTCTTAAAAAGTGTTAAAATCCAAGAACGTTTTCATTTTAAAGCTTGGAATGAAGATACATCGCTCATTATCATTATGCCTATACTGAAATTGTAGCGATATTTACTGAACTATATATCACTGCATATGTTTACCGATTTGTAGCATAATAATCAACAATAAATAAACTAACATAACCTATAAAACAAAATCAGCTGTTTTATGTAATCATATGTTATGTGCCGGACCTGGACAAGTGTGCTGAAGTTTTAGATATCATCGCGCTGCGGAAACGTTTGGTCTCTGTTCTTCCTTCCTACCTTTAGCGTCTTGCTGACAAGCATCTCTGAGCGAAGCTGGGACCGAAGTTAATCTGTCTTATTCCGTCTTAGAGAAGTATATATTAGGGAGGGCAAGGTTTAGGTATCATAGCGCTGCGGAAATGTTTGGTCTCTGTTCTTCCTTCCTACCTTTAGCGTCTTGCTGACAAGCATCTCTGAGCGAAGCTGGGACCGATGTTAATCTGTCTTATTCCGTCCTAGAGAAGTATATATTAGGGAGGGGCAAGGTTTAGATATCATAGCGCTGCGGAAATGTTTGGTCTCTGTACTTCCTTCCTACCTTTAGCGTCTTGCTGACAAGCATCTCTGAGCGAAGCTGGGACCGATGTTAATCTGTCTTATTCCGTCTTAGAGAAGTATATATTAGGGAGGGCAAGGTTTAGATAGAATGATTTGTGTGGGCGACTGGGAAGTGTATGATGATGTGTATTAAGAAGTTGTGTGTTAATGATGGTAAATAGGTAAAGACATAGCAGAGAAAATATCCGATGTTCGCATGAGAGGAGTGGGCGCACTTGTAGTGTAAAACAATGACGGAAGGGCACATCAGGACAGGGGAAAAGGCCCTGATAGGAACAACTGTTGGCGAAGAATATACAAGAAGAGACAAGGATCTGCTCATTAGGGGTGGAGGACGGCTCGTCTGGGGTTATTCCAATAAAGTGTCTTATTCCAGTCGCTCTCAAGGTCTAACGGGATGGGTTTTTGTCCACCCCGGACTAGGTCCCGAGTCTGAGGGTCAGGCCCAACCGAGAGGTGATCAAGGTTTGATTGCCTACCTGGACCGAACTAATCGGATGCGGTATTGAACGTACGACAAACCTGGCCATTCAGAAGGTTCTATTGATCCGGAGTAGTTACGGAACCGTAGTGTCGGTTAAAGTGTCGTCTCGTCCCATGAGACCTTGCAGTGGGGGTCAAGAGAAGCTTTCAGTCCGGTAGCATGGGTCGTGCCACCAAACTCCCTGTCTCGGACATAACGCTAGCCACCCGGACGAGGACCACGAGTATTACAATCCCAAATCACTATTTGTTTGTTTTGTGACGTCGATGTACATAAGTGGTAGAACTAGGTGTTCTATGTCAACGCTCTTCTGTTTTACCATCTTAATTCTTTCACCTTCACTTATCCAGGCCTGACTGTCTGGCGCTTTGGTAGCCACTTCAGTCTCACACGAACATGTGGCTAGTGGCTCTACTACATGAATGAAATAAGCATTCATTGCCTATGTTCCGAGCATACAGCTCTATCTAGAAGACAGTGAAGTATAACAGAAACGTAACCTGATCACAGACTCATTCTTCAGCTCTTTCCATAGATAATCGGAAGATAGTGAAATAGAATGGTAACCTGATCACAGATTCAATCTTCAGCTCTTTCCATAGATTATCGGAAGAAAGTGGAATAGAACGGTAACCTGGTCACAGATCCATTCGTCACGCCTTCCATAGATGAACGGAAGATAGTGAAATAGAACGGTAACCTATCACAGGTTCATTCTTCAACTCTTATGACGTGCAACTCAAAAAATTAAAAATTTGCTTTTCTGTACACCAGAAAAGCTAAACAAACTAAGAAATGAAACGCAACAAAATAGACTAGATTTCAGCAACACATGCAACGGAATGAACTTTGGATTGAAGATATAGGTAATGGAGATCAATAAGTGTGGTGTACAAACCCACTAGGAATATGTTCTCAATCACAAACAAATTTCTGGTTTACATTGAAGTTATTATTAAAGCCTCAAACCCTTTCATTAATAACAACTGTCTCCATCAACTGATTTTTTACTTAATCGTCCTTTCCCACTGATCGACACAACTATCCTTATTGGAATACAACTCCGCATCGATCCTGGCAGGAGATCCGCCTTGCTACAGAATTAGACGGACTCGACGTAAAGTTTCCGTGCATGCATGCCGCTATATCATTGACCTTCAAGCCCAGCTTACATAACAACCTCTTGCCTTAAAGTCAGTTTTTGTAATCGCAATCTGTTGTGAAGGTAAATGTCATACAGGCCTTATCCTACCGTAGTTCTGTCCTCATATTTTTTAATAGGCACTTCACTTACTTCTATTTTCTTACTTTTTACCATTCGTATCGTCTTATCCTTTACTAGGCTTACTTCGTCGCTCCAACTTGTACCTCTTACTAGTCATATTATTTTATCGTCCCATCATGTTACTTTTTACTAGCCATATTCTATCATTTGTAATCTAGACACATATTTTGTCATCCCATTATATTATCTTCTTCTAGTTATACTTTCTAGATCCATCCTGGTACCTTTTACTGGTCATATCCTTTTATCGCCCCATCCGGTTACATTCTAGGTACTAGTTATATCTTCTCTTCGTACCGTCCTGTAATTTTTTCTAGTCACATTCTTTATAATTTTTCTAATCATATTCGTTTGTCGTCCCAATTACTTATTTCTTCTAATTATACTTTTCGTCGTCCCGTCCTAGTACCTTTTACTAGTCATATCCTTTTATCGTCTCATACAGTAACTTTCTACTAGTCATATCTTTTCGTCCTCCCATCCTGTAATCTTTTCTATTAACATTCTTCTGTCGTTCCATCCTCTTAGCTTTTAATAGTAAATTAGAGGTATCTGGGTTTGATACCCTCTGTAGGGGCCATTCTGAATATATTTCACCCCCTTTGTTAGTTCAAAGTGTAGACGTGAGTCCCTACGATCGACTGCCTAAGCTAATAACGAGCGGTTGAGACCCGGTAGAACAGTTCCCGAGTCTCTGGTAGAGGGTAGTCTAGTACTCTCCATATTTGCTCAAGTAATTTCACTTCCACCTCACCTTTCCTTGTTCACGCCTACCTTTATCCCAAGGTGAGGCTGATAAATAATTCCTATAATTTTAAATTAATCAAGTTTTCATAGTATCATATATTGTTCGTATTTCACATTTCTTTTCTGTACCGTTTAGTCTCATCAACACTTCTAATTTACAGACGTGATTTAATTGAGAGTTAGTTTCGACGAAAGATTATTTACCACATTACAATATATCTATTTCAAAGTGGGAAACACATCAGTTAACGTTTTCTCTTATTACTAATTTATTATTTTTTGTTTCGATTTGTGTGCCTTTTGGAATTTCTGTTTAACCAAACCCGATGATAAAACGAACCAAAACACAAAACAAGAACTGTTTAAATAATAAATTGATTCTAAATGATTGAATTGATTGGGTTTTATGCTGTGGTATTCCACTTCTTCATTGTTGCGCAAAACAACCTTTTGTTTGACGAGTGTTAAAAATTTGAATATCACAAGAGAGGCTAATGTACGGAGAGGGAGGAGTTTAGCAAGCTTCATACGAGGGACTCGCAGTCGGATTGTACGGTTAAGTATGGCATAACATTTAATGGAAATGTATGCATTGTTGTCTTTGAGTCTGGCAGCTAGTGTGTGAGACTGGCAGTATGCCTTGTTGGTTATGCAAATGTAAGTCGGATCGTCGTTCGGCGGATAGCGTTTGATTTCCATTATTCAAGATGTGAACAAGGGATCCGAATAGCAAGTCTCCAAACAAGTGAGTGTTATTCTATAATGGCTTGAGTAGAACGGAACGTCTGAAGATTACAACGAAGGCAGCAATTAACGCGAATGCTTCAGCACGGGCCTGGACGCAGGATCCGGCAGCAAGTCGTCCAAACAAGTGAGTGTGATTCTATAATGGCTTGAGTAGAACGGAACGTCTGAAGATTACAACGAAGGCAGCAATTAACGCGAATGCTTCAGCACGGGCCTGGACGCAGGATCCGGCAGCAAGTCGTCCAAACAAGTGAGTGTAATTCTATAATGGCTTGAGTAGAACGGAACGTCTGATTACAACGAAGGCAGCAATTAACGCGAATACTTCAGCACGGGCCTGGACGCAGGATCCGGCAGCAAGTCGTCCAAACAAGTGAGTGTAATTCTATAATGGCTTGAGTAGAACGGAACGTCTGAAGATTACAACGAAGGCAGCAATTAACGCGAATGCTTCAGCACAGGCCTGGACGCAGGATCCGGCAGCAAGTCGTCCAAACAAGTGTAATTCTATAATGAGTGGAGTAGAACGGAATATCAGCAGATTAGAACGAAGGAAGAAATTAACGCGAATGTTTCAGCACGGGCCTGAACGTAGGATCCGGCAGCATGTCGTACAAAAACGTTAGTGTAATTCCTGTAATGGCTGAAGTAGGACGGAACGTTAGCAGATTAGAATGAAGGCAGCAATTAAAGCGTTTTCTTCAGCAAGGGCCTATACGAGGAATCCGGCAGCATGTAGTGCAAAAACGTTAGTTTAATTCTATAATGTCTGGTTTAGAACAAAACTTCAGCAGATTAGAACAGCCGCTGTTAAAGTAAAACATGTTATAACATTGCAAAGTGTTAAAAAAATTAAATTTAAAAAATTTTTGTATTGTCATATAAATTTTGTTTCAGAATTAAATAAAAAAGTATCATTTATTATAGAGTATTTAGACACTGGTGCCATACTAAAAATTTCTGGTCACGCTTATGAAGCCTACTCAAATAACAGCATACCTCTAAGAAACTGCTTGCCAAAACATGTAATCTTTTTGCTCCATGTTTACAGAATTGTTATATGTGTAAGTGATAAGTGTTTCAATCTATCAATTCGAGTGCAATACCGTTTTTATCACTTACTATCAGATTAGATCATCAAAAGAATTCAATACAGCCCATATATACACGATTATCTTAGTGAATTGTTTACAACATTTCCTAACTCGGAAAAATAAAACTATAGAAATGTTCTTATTTTATTACATGATACTAGCAAACACTGTCGGCTACTTTAGTCGCGTAGAGGGACTGAGCGAAGTTTGCCTATCGATCACGTCTTCTGTCACTCCTACAGCAATACCTGGTCTCCCTTCATTAACTCGGCCATTAATTATAACGCGCCAAATTAACAGTCGACAGTTGCTGATTTATTCATATAAGCAATGCTGTCGAGATTCGATTAATTATTTTTGGATCCAGAAGGGACGTCCAAACCAAGATGGCCGTCTTGTAGGACAGAATAATTACATCGGGCAACAGCTGTAACGTAGTTCCTATTCTGATCGTCTTTACATTTCTAATCGCGGATGCGAGTTATTTATTATGTATCTTGACATACCCTGTATATGTAATGCATTTCAAGGTTTTATTATTTCATTTTTCCCACTAGAAAAACCAATATTTTCCACCTACATTTTTATTTAAGGTAATCTTATATTAATGACATTTATCATGTTACGATATGCCGGCATTGATTCTGTCCATTTCCCCTTCTGACAAAATACTCCAGATAGTCTTTCTTTAGTTTTATTATTTTGCCTTTTTATTAAAGTCTCCAAACCTACTTCTTCGCCACCTCTACTAACGATGTCCAACGTTTATTTTTATTTTATTATTTAAAAAAAAAATTTCCCTGGCGGAAAACCAATTGTGGTTATCAACGCCAATCAAAAACTAACACAAGACGCAATAGGTCCAACGTTTAGGCGAGCCGCCTTCTGTAGGTGTAATTATTGCTCTATCCTTACGCGTACTCAACGAACAGTCACATCTCTACATTGTCTTCTCATTAAAGTCTCCAAACCTACTTCTTCTCCACCTCTACTAATGATGTCCAACTTGTTTAGGAGAGCCACCTTCCGGAAGTGTAATTGTTGCCTTATCCTTAGGCGTACTCAACGAACAGTCACATTTCTACAAGACAAGTAAGACTCACACCCAGCCGAGTGATGGAGCGTTCCACTAACACAGTAGAATGGATTCGGTTAGAGTGAGCTGAGGAATGATTGTAGGATGTGGACCACTTTCCTCCTACCCATGCAAAGCCATATATAACGCTATACCCAGTCCTGTGCGACATAATCCAACCTATCTCTTTTCTTGCAAGGGGTTGCATGGGCAGACACCCCTTTGTGACACCGATAAAGAGTAGATTCATATCTAGTTTGAGATCCTTCACACATTTTGCAATGATCTCCACTATATCCTCTACCAGGGGGTTTCATGGGGTTATGCATTAATCCTATTTAAATTCAGTTCTACACGCGAGCGAGCGCGCGCGTGTGTGTGTGGGTGCGGGAGAGAAAGGGAGGGAGGGCTGAAAAGGGGAACGATAGGAAAGTGATATTGTAGAGAGAAGAGAGAAATGAAATTAAGTAGGAAAATAGGGGAGGCCGGGCGTAACCAGGTCCAAGATAAGTTCAGACAAAGTGGACTGTAACATGAACATTTAATCGATCAAAATATGAGTTATAGAGTAAATATGCAGATGTTTCTTGTGCAAGTATTAACACCTCGTTATAACGGGCGGGTTTGGCCGCTAATTAACCCTGGACTACTTTCTTCAAGTTAGAACACGTAAACACTGAAGGACTTGCGTGATAGCAACATAGCTTTACTCGTGACTGCGATGTCACTCGGGCACAAGCTACAGTTACAAGGTCTGTTCGAGAAATACGCGGACTGTTTGAATTTCGCGGCTCAAGTTAGTTTCAGGAGAATCCGCTTGGTATCGCTAGGTTCGTATAAATCAGCTGATTAAAACGCGGTATTTCAGTCGCAGATATCTTCATTTGTTGATGAGTTACCCGCAGTTTAGTAAAGAGTGTTTTTTTCGTTTGTCGGATTGTAAAATGGACAGCCTGAAGGAGCAACAAATTGTTGTGAAATTTTGTGTACAACTAGGGAAATCTGCAACAGAAACATTTGCCACGCTTAACACGGACTACGGCGATGTTGCCATGAAGCGTACTGCATGTTTCAAATGGCATAAACGTTTCAAGGGTGACCGACAGTCGATCGATGACGATGAGCGTCCTGGACGTCCTTCAACGTCAACTGACGACCCACACGTTGACAAAATCAACACCCTGGTGCGCGAAAATCGACGTCTGACCATTAGGGAGCTTTCTGAAGAGTGTGGGATATCAGTTGGATCTTGTTACGAAATTTTGACCGAAAAATTGAAGATGCACCGCGTCGCTGCGAAATTTGTGCCACGCCTGATGACCGACGACCAAAAAGCCAATGGAACTGCTTGATCGTTCAAATGAAGATGAGAACTTTTTGTCAAGAATTATAACCGCTGATGAATCATGGGTGTATGGTTACGACATTGAAACGAAGGTCCAATCATCCCAATGTGTGAGTCAAACGTCCCCAAGACCCAAAAAAGCTCGCCAAGTTCGGTCGAATGTGAAGGTGATGCTGACAGTTTTTTTTTTATGCTAAGGGTGTTGTACACTACGAGTACTTCCCTGAAAGCTCTACAGTCAACCAGATTACGCGTATTTTTTGAACAGACCTCGTAGATGATACCTCATGACAACCGCTCGTAGTTTGCAAGGTTGGTACTACTCTGTGGTCAGACGTGGCGTTACGGCGTTTGACGAAACCAAGACGTAATTAAGTTTCAACAAAGCTTTCGGCGCTACCTAACCTGATTATCGGCGGTGAAGGAATATTGGGCCTTTGATTCCTTCCCCCAATTCAATTTAACCAAGTCAACAATTAAGTTTCAACAAGGCTTTCTCTGACAGTTAATATACTGCCTTTGATTCCTTGCGCAGGTGAAGATTAACCCTGAAAATACAAACAACCGTCAGTATGTTTAGTCAAAACCCCTTTAACTAATCACAGAACTAATTACGACAAATTTTTATTAGAAATATTCCCATGAAATAGAAACACACCCATAGGTGTAATCTACATATTACATAATTCTATTTACAAATTCTTTCATAAAAAAAAACTATATCCATGACCTCCAAATACCCTCTTTCTGACGATACACTTTGTTATTCACTTCAAAATTACTACTTTTATGCAATTTTATTAATTAAATCAACAAGAACATTAATTATATTTTTAAGACTTCTATCTTCTGAAATAATATGTCATACTAGTTTAATCCTTTCTCGTAAGGAAAAACTTTAACGTCAAGGCTATAGAAACAGTCGTCCTGGGCAAAGTTTAGGTTGCGTCGACAATTCTCGGGCACAATGCAATGAACACGCATCACTCATTAGCAAATGAAAGCTGGGTTTACAGTATTAATTTCTGACAAAACTTCCAAGGAACCGCAGTGGTGTTCAGAAGACCACAGTCGAAATCAAAATTGTGATTTTTCTATTACAAAGACATTTTTCATGAAGAGCAGAAGGGGATAAACAAGGGGATTAAACCGTACTTTGTTAGAGAACTTGGAGGAAACTTTGTGAGGTCCTTTGCTTTTGGTGTGTATGCTTGTTCCAAACACACGTTGAAAAGTCTGTAAGCATAAGCAAACTGTTAGTACTCTTCTTTTACTCCGTCTCCAGTTTCCCTTGTTATTCGTTATTTCGTGTCACCTCACGGAATCATTCGGGAGATGTCGGAGAGCTTCGGAGATATGATAGACGAAGAAAGTGGTAATTTGCGACTAAAATATATATTGTACTGTTTCTCGGTGCGGTTGAACTGCGCAAAACAGTTCTCAGAATTCAAGATCCACCCTATATAAGTGGTCGAAGTGCGCAGGTGGTTACGTCGAGGGTAGTCGAATACAGTTACAAAATTATATTAAATATTATTAGTCGGTAAATACTAATTTGTTTTATTACTAATAATGAATAGAAAGTGTTTATAATTACAAACAATTTCAAAATATATATCTGGACAAAAGTAAAACATATAGAATTTATGACCAATTTCCTTCTCGTCACAATAAATAGCTCAAACTGTCGGATAATAGTAAACTCGTTGTTAATGTGTAAAATAAAAATCCTTGCAGATCTTACCATTTACAGTCTAATACTCTCTTCCTCAGAGTTGACTAAAACAATGCTAATAGGCCTCCGCTAAAAGGTGCTAACCGTGCATAATTGACCTAGGATCTATCTGCGCAGCTCGACCATAGCCCCGGGGGGCCAGAAATATCCGTTTACTAATTTCTTGGCCACTTGCGCAGTTCCATCCTGTCCGCTGTTACTATACATTTCAATTTAAACATTATACCTATATTGCCCACTACGATTGGCGAGACATTATTTTTAAACAAATTAACTATAGAGATGTTTTAAGAATCCTTTAACCTTTCTTGCTTAGCAACCATAATAGCTGCTCAAGTAACACGGTTATTTTATCTGTCCCTGCTTCCGCTCAAACATTGGACATTGCATTACGTGTTTATAGAGAGATCGATCTGTGTGCTACTACTGACAGAGCTTGTCGGCAAATGCCACAGCAAACTCATAGGAACGAATCACCGCAGACTAATCTGTGCGTTGAAGGGCGAAAGGACGGGTTTCCAGGTCGCCTCATGCCGACAGCCAAGGTGTCCGTGTATAATGTCAACTGTAAAGTTTTTTGTGTTTACAAACGATGAACATTATAAGAGGCAAAGACTACCTTTACACTGGAAATTCGAGTTAGGGGCGGGAATTTAACAAGAGTGGCGGAGAGTGAACAAACCCCGGGGGTGGAAACGTGCTCCTTGTGTTCGTACTTAATCGTTTGGAAAGTATAATGTGTCCACTTTTAACAAGTACGCTCTTGTCGGAACATACCGCTCAAACATATCTCACCCATCGCACCAGTTTAGCACTTCTGGTTTTCTCCAGGAAAGACGTTTTGACCAACCAATACGCCGCTCTTATACATATAATGTTACATCCTCACGTGAGTAGGCCTGTAAGGAAAGCTTGGCCCTCCAACACAACTTATTTCTTGTATAGCAATACCGCCTCAATAATCCGGTGAGTGTTTAGAAACGTCGAGAGGTCTCTGCACAACAAGCATTTCCGCCACTTAACTCTACTGCTTAATTCCTACGCGGGTGTCAATCTGACGTAATAGCAGTGACCCTATCTTTGGCTTTGACAAACACTGTCGCCACGCTTCCTTTATATAAACGATGCGTTCAGTTAGATTAGCAATACAAGTAAAAGGCCTTCCTAACCGTTCTTGCTATCTCTACAATTACTGAAAACTGTTTGTAAAGAAAAAAAAGATTAACATTTGGGCACTAACTTCGCTAAAGGTTTTTTCAAAATAGTTTGAAAGTTATTAGAACCCATTCACGATAGAAGAACCAAATAATATGAATTTCGTTCAAAAAGCTTCATTTGAACCTTGTTTTAAGCTACCTAGTGCAGGATCTAAAGGGGGTTGAGCATGCACTGAAAGCCTAACGCAATTTCATTTCAGATAATTGTTCTGGGCACTTTGGTGGATGTAAAAACGTATGTTGCCGCCCCCTTACGTGGTCGACATACCAGGGGGAGGGGAAACATCGCTGGGGAGGCGCTGTACTGGAACCGTTGTATCTTTTAAGCTATAGAAGATAGAATCACCAGAAAAATGTTTTTAAACTCACAAAAAATATGGGTTTTAAAAAGGGTTATTACCACTAAATACTTATCTGTAATGCCTTTTTAGTTAAAAATATTTTTCTAAAACTTTAAGGTCTTACTATAGTTTGTGGTTTGATAGTGGTTTCTGATATGTTTACTTATATAGATATGGTACTTTAATTGTCATAAACAATGTATAATGGAGCTGTTAAGATAATTTCTTTACTCTGGACCGTTGGTAGTCAAAAAAATACTTGACAAAAATTATTAAGACACGACCTTCTGGATTACCCTCCAGATTTGGCTGCTTGAAGGAAAGTGTGAAACCTGACTTAATATGATACAATCATTTGCAAGACTTGCTGTTTTGCAACCAAATCCACATCCTGGATGCTATGACTCTAATTCAATCTATACCAAATGTCATTTTTTCAAGTTTCGAAAGTTGATTTGTTACGGTCTACTATTTATTCTATATTTTATAGCTTAAAAGATACAACGGTTCCAGTACAGCGCGTCCCCAGCGATGTTTCCCCCTCCCCCCTGGTATGTCGACCACGTGAGGGGGCGACGACATATGTTTTTACAATCACCCAAGTGCCCAGAACAATAATCTGAAGTAAAATTGCGTTAGGCTTTCAGTGCATGCTCAACCCTTTTTAGATTCTCAACTAACTCCCTTCAAACCGTATGTCGTTATTGCCCTTCACAAGGACATGCTTTGCCCAATAGGATTCCCAAGGCACGCCACAAGTACGTTGCGACTGTCACTTGTGGCTCTGGTCAAGTCATGTTCACGGGGAAACAACCTTTGTTATGAAAGTGTGTGTGTGTGTGTGTGTGTGCCCGCGTGCATGCACGTGTGCGTACTAAATGTGTTCAAGCATTGTATGTTACAGCTTTTATAAAAATTATAGCCGAATCTGTACCAAATCCATTTAAAGAATGACTGTTATGTTCTTTAACAAAACTGAATATTTAGTGGAACAAACATAATTAACTTGACGTTTTGGTATTTATAAACCTATTAACAACACTTTAAAATTTTAACTGCCGCTTTTGTTGAGTGTAATGCCTTCATAATATCCTCTTCACTCTATTACAGACTTGCGTGAACAATATTTGGTAGTAAAGTGTTGGAATAAATCGTTTCCAGCCAGATATTCTTTGTACAGCCTGAGCCAATACAAAAACACCAGTTTATTGCAGCATCGTGTTACTTGTAACTGCTGTTTACCATGCTGTCTTAACATGTAGATAGCGACGTTGTATTTTCCGTTAATATTTATTAAGTGCAACAAAAAACGTGACTAACTTTTCAAGTGATGACGTAATCTATTCTTTCGAGATAAGACTGAGTAACGGAGTTAAGGAATCACGTTTCCTGAGTAGGGCCTGATGTCGGGTAGCGGTTCCGGCGGATTTATTTGTTAAAATCCTTCTTATTTGTCAATAATTAAAAAAAAATAAATGTTATATACCTAAGATCTAAAGAAGTATATATATTCGTGTACATTTTTCTGTCTTTCCTAACATTACAATATTTTTCTTTGTTGACGCGTTTTGGAATGACTCCAATCTGTAAACTATGATCGTGCGACTGACTAAGCTGGACTTCTCGCCATGCTCATCTTCACTTCTGTTAGGAGAGTGAAGCTGAGTATATTAGGAATAGCAAGAGGAATGCTCATAATGCTATAGCGAACTCTAGAATGCAACAATATAATAGCAAATAATCGCCATTTTCTTTAGCTTACTATATCTAAATCCACTCAAACACACCACTAAAGTTTTAAACAATTTCTAGGGGAGACCTGTAAATTTTTTGTTTAAAAAACAAGCATTTGTATTCCTGAAACCTGGTTCAATTCGAAAAATTTGACGATGAATAAAATAAAATGTGTAATATAAACAAAAGGAAATTTAAAGCCAGCTCCTACTTAGAGCAACAAAAAAAATGTTATTTTAGCTATTTTTTATTAAGCAATTTCAATTTATATAAGTGAGGTAACATAACCTAAGAGATTGAATCACATAACCTATAACATAGAATCAGCTGTTTTATGATATCATTTGTTATCACTTATTTTAAGGAAAATGGGACGAAACAACTATATTGCATGCCTTGCCCTTTTTGTGAAACGTTTTTCTCACATATATAACTAAAATTAATTAATTAAATTTATTTACTGAATGAATTTTTGAAAAACTGTATTAACATCGTGTCACCCATTACACGTTAAAAAAATGTATTTGAACCCGAGTGGATGAATAAAAACATATTTTATTAATGACTGAAAATTTGAACAAGATATTCATAAGGAGAGAGTGAACTAATAGCAGGGACGAAATGAATAGGCCTTGCTTAGGCTGCTAGAAATTTGGAGACTCAAGTTTGTGTATTAGAAATGCGGTAAGCTGTATTCTAGTCAATAAAAGTCCGTGACAATGAAACTTAAATTGTAAAGAATAAAATAAAATTGACCCAGCAGTAAAATCTTGTTTTTTTATCGCCCTCTGCCCTCCTCTTGACGTCTGCCCATCGCTTTTCTGACCGCCATAAACTCAGTTATTTCACATCCCCCTTTGCCTTTACATAGTCTAGCCTCATGCACTGTATATTCCCCCTCCATTTAATTTCTTCGGGTTTTTCGATTACATGCAACCTTTTAGATTTAGATTATGAACTTGTTCAAAAACACGTTGTTTTAAAATGTTGAGAGATTTTTATGGAAAACGTTTACACAGATTAACAGAAATTGTCTTTATACTTGTACAGTTCAAAACTATCATCTGGACCTTAAATTGAATTGTAATTAAATTATTTTATAATAATATTATAACAGGAATATAAAATTATCATAATTATTAACCTATAAATGTATCACCTTGTGTGGCTTATGAACCGAGACCTAAGAGTTCCATAGTCTTTTCTCGATTTATTCTTTTTTATTTCTTTAGTCTCTTCATCACTAATTTTATTCTTTTCTTTACATTTTATTATCTCCTTATAAATTTTATTATATTTGTATCTCTTGTTTTATTCTTTTCAAGGACTTCCCCGTCATTAATTTTACTGATTTCCTTATTTTTGGTTACTTTTACTCTTTGTCCTTTTTTAATTTTTCTTTCCCTTTATTTTTATTCTTTACATGGCTATTTTATTCTTTATTATATCTTTTCATATATTTTCTTCATCTTTAATTTTTTTTAATCTTATTTTATTCTTCATAAGGTATTTTTCTTTATTCTTTTCTTCGTCTCGAGTTTTACTGTTCTTTTCGTTTTTGGTTAATTCTGCTCTTTTATTATTTTCTTTTACTTTAGTTCTATTCTTATTCTTTTCTTTGTCTTTTTATGTTCTTCTCTTCGCTACATTTTATTATTATCTTTTTCTTCCGTTCTACCTGCGTTAGTATTCTTCAAGTTTTCGCCTAATTCTTTAAATTTGTTTTCATACTAATTTACTATCTGCCTCTATCCTTTGCTTTTTTCTTGTCATAAACCTCTTTTTGTGTATCTAGATTTTTCTATACCTGGCTGTCTTTATAAATTTTTCCTGCTTTTTCTTCGATTTGAAATTGGCCGGTTATATCGTTATAAAGTTACGAGCATACTTTTTGCCACAACTCGAATGATATTTTCAGTTTATTTTAAGGCCCAGACTATTAGTATTTCTTTTATTCTGTGTATTTTCATTTTCATGGCGCATCTATAATGCCTTCAAATAGATGCATTGTTTTGGATTTAAAACGTGTCGCAGTTCGTCATACAATTTTCCCGACATAACATGGCGCGGTCAAGTCGTCTCCTGCCGTCTTTCAATAAGTTGGAGCTCTTTTTATAGTTATTGAGTTTATAGGCTACCACATTGCTTTTAGACGTTGTAGGGAAACAGTCTTGTATAACAGCCGAGTTTAAAACCTTCGGATTGCTTTTAACAAATAACAGATATTCGTCAGTAACGGCTTTGACGGGCGAGAAAAGAAATGGCACTGCCTCTATGATTTCGTTAGCCATAACATTGTTAGCGCTATTGCGGCGGACAGATAATCTGGTTAGAAATATAGACGGTAGGATCGCTGTAAAACCTCGTTACTTTAGTCAGTCGCTGAGGTGGTTAAGGAAGAAGAACAGCTGATACTTTATCACAGATACTAAAGCACAGACGCAGCCTGTCACTTGTATTAACGACTGCCTTCTGCGTAATGACAACACCAATCATTTGCTTTGAAATGTAAATACTTGTTCAACTGTCGAATACTTTACAAGGTAATATCCATATTGGCTTATATTTACCATTTTTGACAAGAACAGAATTTCCTACAAATTGTACATTATCTTCTAAAACAAGACTCATATCAAACCTGGTTTATTAATATTGTATATTAATAGTTGCCGACATATCTCCTAAGTCTACGCCATTCTCTGAATCGCTGATACAGAACGAATGAGAGTGGTAATCGATACTTACGACACATATAATCATGCTTGCCATACTAAAGAGAAATTCGTCTCCGATATTCACAAGAAATCTATACTCGAAACCCTCAACTGATAATCGCAACACTAATTGCCTGACATACGAATTCGATACTTGTACTAAAATTGATACTTATAGCTTATTTGTTATACGCAACTCTAAATTATATCTGTACTTTGATAATATACTGGCTACTTAAAAAATACTTGCAATACGTAATCGATACTCAGCACACTTTTAATATTTACGACCCATTCTATCCTCCAGTTCGATATTCACGATATTAAATCGAAACACGTAAATCGTGATACTTTTAATAGTTCCTCGTGACATGAAATCGATGTTTGTATTTAATCAATAACAATCAATCGTCGTTCTCGATGTTCGTCAAAGTAAATTAATACTGGAACTCGATATTCATTGAGATAATCCATACATATCCATGCAATTACCCATACAAGTATGGGTAATTGATACTCGCTGTTTTACTCGCAATATAAAATCGATATTTGCTAATCGATACCCATTCTTGTTATTAGAGTCAAGAATGGGTACTCAAGCTCTATATTTGCTACTAAAAATCGATACTCTCAATAAATATTCAAAAACAAGTAATAGATACTTGCAGCACGTGTTTGATACCCATACTTGTTATTTTTTACACAAAATCGATAACCGTATTCGATAACTTACGTCTCTAAGTCGATACTCTCATCAAATAATCGAAACACATAATATATATGCTCGCAACACGTGTTCGATACCCATACTTGTTGTTCGTTACACAAAATCGATATTCGTATTCGATAATTTACGTCTTTAAGGCGATACTTTCAACAAATAATCAAATAACGTAATAGATGTTCGCAACACGTGTTCGGTATATATATATATATATAGTGTATTGTGGTGTTGTTGGAAGTGTCTTTCCTGTTTCACTTAAAGAAGAATATATAAAATATTAATTTATTGCAATATTAAGCGAAAATAAATAAATGAAATAAACATAATGAAATGAAAGTAAAACAAAATAAAATATCATAACAGTACATAGAGCCAACACCTGACAATGCGAAAAACTCCTCACCTACACTAATAAAATACACGTAAAACTCCAGTTCACCTCAGAGATTGAAACCAACCGATCCCTAATCTTCCTCGACCTCACCATAACAAAACGCCGAACCCCAAAACACAGCTTTAACATTTACAGGAAACCCACAACGACAGGCACAGTTGTCCACAATACCTCAAACCACCCTCTCAAACACAAACACGCTGCCTTCATATCCATGCTCCATAGACTTGAAGTTCCAATGACCACAGAAATCATAAACAAAGAACTAGACACCATTAAATATTTAGCATACACAAATGGATACAACACCACAATAATAGACAAACTATGGCACAATATAAAAAAACACTAAAATTAACACTACAGACAGGGAAAACAAATACATCACCAATACCATACATAAACAGAACATCAAATTATATAGCTCAAAATTTCAAAAAACTGGATACAAAATAGCATACAAAACTAATAACAAGTTACAATACAAAATACAACACAACACCAACAACAAAGATAAACTACAAGCATCAGGCGTATACAAACTAAACTGCGACGAATGTAACAAATTCTACATTGGACAAACAGGTCGCAGCTTTAAACTAGGAGTCGAGGAACACAAACAGAACACCAACTTAGCACTTTACAATCACATAAAAGAAACAGGACAAAAACACAAAGACATTTACCATAACCTAGAAATCCTACACATCAACAAAAAAGGACCACATCTCAACACACTAGAACAATATGAAATTTACAAACACACAAAAACACAAAGTACAAGCGAACAAAAAAATTAAACGAACAAACCCAATACTAATCACACATACTCTTTGATACTATAGAAAACCTACCTTTAAAACCGTCACCTAACAACTCCAAGCAGAAGACACTGATCAAGATCGCCACGGAGCGATCGAAAACGTTCTGTCTCAGTACGTTCTTACAAATTTACAAAATTTAATATTCGGATAATCATAAACTAATGTAAAAGTGATTAAAATAAAATATAATGAAAATTATTCCAAAATAAAGATGAAATGAAATTAAAATTTAAATGAAATTAAAACCAAATTTAAAACTAAATAAAATTAAACAGTAAATAGATCGGTCAAGAAAAACTAGTTTGAGACAGTGTGACAGGTTCAAGCTTCAAAATAAAAAAAAAAACGAAAGCCTAGCTTATAGAACAGATGAAAGCACATAAGAGGCTAATATTGATAGTTAATAAATACGCCGCTAGGATCTCTCTCGTGCCTCTAGTGCACTTGAATACAGTGCCTCTTTATTTACTCACTCTATCTCTTGTATTTTATATCCAACTCAATGTTTGAGTAAGGTCATGAGTGACAGTTATCACTTGTTTGTTCTTATTGTGCAATTTTATCCAGATTTAAGGAAATTCCTAGTTGGTTTTTTGGAATAAATTAAAGCACATTTATAAAAAGATAGTAAACTTTCTGATAACGTTTTTTTTTGAAAATTTCCCAGGTTAGAACATCTAATAGTAATGATATGAGAAACAGCTGATTAGAAATATCTGTGTATTTGATTTTATCTGAGACAGACGTATCTGTGTGTACCATGTTTCATAACAGGTTATGTAGTCCAGTCTATTCTAGGTTATGTTTGAGCTGTGCTCTGTAGTATAGGCCTTTACGTTTGTTGAGTTCATTGATCTCCTACTTGTTACACTTCAAACTCCTTACGTATGTTGATATAATTATTTGTTAGACTTTCATTTCCTCTCCAGCTGATTGCTAACATTTTTTGCACTACATTTTCTATTAAATATTAAAATTCAGTTTCGTTAAATGTTTTATTTTTAGGTTCTGAGAAAAATGTCTTTAAGCAGACGTTTTACTTTGCACTTTTTGTGTTGTACATCTTCAGTTTTTTTAATAATAGTTTTTATTGATACCACTTGGCAAAAAAACCACTACTTACTGATATTTTCCAGCAGTCGCGTTTCCCACTATATCAGTGCATTGTCCAATGGTGTGAGTATGCACATACATCAATAGCCAAGTACAAATTTATTTTACTTATTACTATTTGTGTGAATTTCTATCACACCAGTTATAACACTCATAAAACTCCTTTTACTAAAAGTGTATCAAAAGGTTGAAGGTATGAATGAATCAATATATCAAACATTTGTTTTTCCCTTGTAGGCACAGATAATAGATAAAGAGTAACAAACTCCAGCTGTTCCTCATGCTTGCTTAATTCACAAACCCATCATCAGTAAGTACAGATAGACTACCACTGTTTAAATGTTGTATCAGCTATTCTTACAACTGACGAATACTGTAACTGCAACAAGTTTGACGAACACATTATTAATTGTAAGCTGGAGTTCCCTGGTGTTTAGGTGAAACATAAAAATAAACAAATCTACTTTAAATACAACAAGAACAGAGTATCACTAAACTGCACATACAGTAACAAGTTTACGGTTGACATGACAATACCGTAAGCGCCAAAATAACTGAAATAGTTAAAAGATTTTATTTTATTTACAGTTTTATAAACACGTACAAGTAAAAAGAAGCCATATCAGTTAGACTCGGGAATAAACATGTTCCATATGACATCAATTTATTTTGAGGCAACACTCGTACTGAACTTGAAGGTTTTGCATCATTTTGGTGAAGAGGGGTTGTTTCATGCTTGTTATACACATGGTCCTGTAGTTGGACGATGGTGGTTGGTGGGTCATCATGGAAAACCGTCTCCTTCAACATACCCCAGACATGTAAGATCAGGGGAGTGAGCTGAGTAAGGAAAGTTTGTTCTAAGGGAGTTAAGACAGTTGCCAAAAGTGTTTTGGAGGAAAACAATGTTGTCTAAGGCAGTGTGGTTATTTGTAAAATCTTGCAGCTGCCATTGTGAATGAAAAGGCAGGTTTCAGGTACAACAAAATCTCCTAAGGTCTATAAAATTACCAAGAATGACCCTATATCGGCCATTCTACTACAGGTGTTCAGTTTCAATACTGTTTATTTTGTCACATACGGTAGAAACCTAAGTTTACAAGAGGAACTAAATTCATATCTGTCTACTAGTGTACAATATTTTTTGGGCAGAAACTTTACACCAAAATTGTCACTTCTGATCTGTTTGCTTAGTCTCAGCAAATTACTGTATCATATTGGTCTGTTATAAAATTGTCGCTTTGTTCTTTATGAGTAAGGTTCGCCAGTGAACGTAAAATGGTTGTTAACTCACTAAATATAAATGAAATATTACTCACTAAAATAATCAGATAAAAGCCCATTTACATAAATATCCCATTTATATGAACTTTCCATTTATAAACGTTTATTTACTCGTATATAAATTTCCACTTATATAAACATATCACTTATATAAACATCCCACTTATATAAACATCCCACTTATATAAACATACCACTTATATAAACATACCACTTATATAGACATACCACTTATATAAACATACCACTTATATAAACATACCACTTATATAAACATACCACTTATATAAACATCCCACTTATATAAACATACCACTTATATAAACGTACCACTTATATAAACATCCCACTTATAAAAGCCTACTTTCACAAACATACCATTTAGAAAAACCTGCAGTTTTAGAGTCGTCCATTTTGAGGTTCTTTTTATAAATTACACTTTTGATATTACTTGGCAAATAAACCACTACTTACTGATATTTCCCAGCAGACGCGTTTCCCACTATATCAGTGCATTGTCCAATGGTGTGAGTATGCACATACATCAATAGCCAAGTACAAATTTATTTTACTTATTACTATTTGTGGAAGTGTGTAAGTATTTAAAAGAAATATTTTTTTATTTACAAGATTACATGTAACGACTGTCCCAGCGTTTACATTGGTCAAACAGGGAGAAACTTTAGCACACGGTACAGGAACACATAAAAGACAAAACGCACACAACCCATATTAAATTTACCCATTAAAATACAGAACACACTACACCCATACACCAACATAGACACTAATCTAAAAGTTCTTCAATTAATCACAAAAAAGCAACAAACTAAACTCACCAAAAAACTAAGAGATATACAAACATCACAAAAACCATCCACGATGTACAAAACGACAAAACACACTCACATCAATTACTATATTCAAACAAATAAACTACTAAATAAAAATGACACCTCACAGAACACCAATTTACGGCAGACCCACAATACCAACGAGCAGGAATAACTAGATCCGACGTGGGTATTGTCATATCATCCCGCCGGTGAAACCGGGTCCGCCATCTTAGTGAGGGATCTGACCGGGAAAACAAGACTTGGTTACAGACTAAGTTTAATAGTTGCCGCGTCACTCCAACAGCGTTTTAAACCTGTTACCATTGTCAGAAAATAATAAAATTTGATTTTATAATAATA
This sequence comes from Prosapia bicincta, assembly GCA_036971475.1. Taxonomy (NCBI): domain Eukaryota; kingdom Metazoa; phylum Arthropoda; class Insecta; order Hemiptera; family Cercopidae; genus Prosapia; species Prosapia bicincta. The sequence continues at coordinate 200,699,312 of JBAIZL010000002.1, forward strand.
TATACTACAGGGATTACGATAGTGAACACATTTTGATTTTATAAAATAGTTTTCTTATTTTAAAACGACATTAAATTAAAACCTCTCTAAATAGAATCACAGTTTAACATAAAACGCTCAGTCTGTGAAGTTTTTTTAAATTTTTTGGTCAGGTAAATGTCAGCGGGAAAGTTGGAGATATGATTCCAAATTTTATTTCTTTAAAAAAAAATATTTCGCTACGACCAGCGGTTTGGTTGGGGCGTTGGAGTATTTGAGCGCAAACATTAGGTGTTATGTTCGGAAAGTGTGCGAGTAACCACACTGGGTGCTGGGAGGTTAATCATGTTTAGTTCTTCGTCTAGTTTATTGAATCTGTATCAAGATGTTATCTTAATTTATTGACAGTTACAATTATTATATTCGGTGTTTATATTAGGCTATTTAATGTGTATTCGATGTGGAAGCCACATCGTAGAATGGGAGAAACTTCTGGAAACTTTGTACATAATGTAAACAGTTTATATACTCGGCTGATATCGGAAACATGCGATTGTGTTATAGACACGTTATTTGTATTAGACACTGTATTAGACAACACCTATACTACGATACTACTGGGTTCAGTTGGCAAGTGAGTCTTATCAAAGCGATGACGCTCTCCACTAGGGTGACTCATCGTTTGAGGCCGCCATCTTGGTGGGGGCAGCCACGAAAGCTGGCTTCAACCACCTAGCTACGATGGCATCTCTAGTCTTTTCCGTGCTCGCTGCACAATACAGCTGAACAACAGTCTTGTCCGTAGCTCACAACATTGAACAATGCACTGAACTAGTGCGAAACGTGTCTGCTAAAAAATATCGGTAAGTAGTGGTTTTTTGCCAAGTGATATCAATAAAAATAAACCTTTCGGCTAAATATGGCATAAATTTACTATCATATATCCTAGTATAAGTTCAGCGCTGCGGGACGGAGACGGTTGCCATGGTAGGGAGACATCATGGCTTGCGTGTACAGGGGCGCTTATCTCAAGTAGACCCTATCGCGAAGGAAAATGGCGACTCACTAACGAAAGGTAAATTTGAGCCATACTAAATCCCTTACATCTGTAGTATTTGTGGTCGAAGCTGTAGGTTAGTAGCTCTTCAGTACAACATTCAACCCACAACTGAATCCCTCGTTTGGATTTACAATTATTTATTGTACATTGAGCTATGTGCTGTTAGTAAAGTATAATAAATATAGTTACATTTATATAATGTTTGTTTACGCTATTCTCATTTAATAATTGTTTAGATTTATGTCAATAAATGTTAAGTGTTATGAATGTCCATATTCCTTTTTTGAACAACTTTGTTCAGGGCTGTTGGACCTCAAGGCAGTGGCATTCTGCTAGAACCATAGTGCCAAGCGCGTTGCGATAACCATGTGCTGACTTTGCATTAGGAATGGCCAATCCAGTGACGTTAACGGATCGGCGATTTTAGTGACAACGCCAGGTTTGGATCAGTGACTTTAGTACCGGTGACAAGGGATACTGAGTCAGCTCTGTATGGGCCAACAACAGTCAGGCATACCGCACTGGTAAAATGATCCCACACCTCACTTTTTTCTTTTTTGGAAGCATCTTTTTATTTAAAAATAAACTCATGCGAAATTAAGAACAAACTACCGAGTACGAAATAGCGTCTGCTGTACACAACACTGTCACTATCTTGAAACCTGACACAAATCGACCACCCACACACGACGTAAATGAGTAGAACCAGCGACAGCAACAAACCAACCGATGACAGCCGTTTCTTCCAGTGACTGCGCCTTTTTGCCTAATCACAACAGAGACAACTCCCGATCGATCCATTGTCACTGGAACTGGCATTTTCCATATTTTTCGCTGGTACCACCAGCGACAAACGAATATGAGTGAAAATTCACCGTGACAGAACTTTGGATGACAGAATGAGGCAAGGGTAGTTTTGTATAGAATCGTTCGCGGCAATGCACGATTTTATCACGCTTATTGTGACGCACACAGATACGACAAATTTACTTGAGACGGAAAGTCCCAGTTTAGTAGTCACAGATGACAGGCTGATTACAACAATGACACTAATGTCACGGATTTTCAAAATATTAAACATTGTCAGTTTGAACGCTGTAACTTTAAGTGTGTTGGACAAAATAACTCTGCGATTAACAAAAACCCGTAAGATAAGTAAGCTAGCTCGTATTTCCTTTTGCTTAAATACGGCACAATATAAAATACGACTTAAATCAACGGTAATTCATCTAATCTTTTCGGGCGTCACCTAACCTCGTCCGAGATAAAACTTCGACAGTATCGTAACTTGGTTTGGCTAAGTCGATTTATTAAATAAGTCCTACTAAAACAGAAGTAATGGAAGACAACGCGAAGTAGACGCAAATATTGATTCCTCTTCGCCACGAATAATATAATCAAGCCCTAACTACGAAAAATTATAACTGAAAAGGAGTTGTAATCAAAGCGACCTTCAATTTGGTCTCCATAGTGATTGTATTAAGTTTGATTCGTACTGAAGGTCCTTGGTTGCGATACGCGCCGAACTCGTACGACCGTTGTAAGTGTGACTATTGAATATACTCAATATCTTCTAAGATCAAATAAAGGTAGCACTCAGTGGGACTATCTGACACAACTGACTTTATTTGGAAAAATGTAGTTCATAGAATTTTTGAAGTGAAAACGTTTATAGCGACGCCTACATAAACTTATTAGAGGGATATAACACTTAATTTCGCTTCAGTACAATTTCCGTCAGGTTACGTACGTTCAGGTATGTTATACGTTATATTGTAAAACAACTGTTTTTACACGTTTGTTAGGTTACATTATTTATTGAACATTGTTAAGGGAAAAGGTTATTATTAAATCAGTTAATGATTAACTGAAAAGGTTTTAATCAGTTGATAAATATATTAATTTATTTAAATTTGGATAAATCTCAACACAAATAATGCAATATAACAATAATAATAAGTTATGTATTTTTAATAGAATTTTTGAAATAAAAACATCCTTAGGCGTGTGTGATAACAAGTGTTTAAATAATCCCCCAAGTGCCAGAACCTATTTGTTTTCTATTCAATCTTCAACTTGAGCTACTAGTTTTACACTAAAATACTAGTACAAAGCCTAACCACAAATGAAACTTTTTACTTAAACCTTTATGTATTTTTCATTGCAAAGAGAATATAACTGTTATTTTGTTGTTACTTTTATAATGATTCCTTCTGAAGATGATTTTTACCATAAGGCATAAAACAAAATATTTCATTTGTGGTTGAAAAATTGTATTTATTTAAATTAAAACATTACGCCATGATTGCTTTAAATTGTAATATAGTAAAAATATAGTCATAATGGCGTTAGTGTTAGAATTTTCTTTTTAATTATATTACTCGTTTTAATGTGTATAACACGAATATCAACTTTTTCCGCGGAAAGTACGGAAAGTTACTTTTTCACATTTTAAATGTTAGGCTGTAATGGCATGTACGCCTATAAGGCGCGCAGTAGCTACAGCGCACTACACTAGGTCTAGATTTGAAATTTTATACATTACTATATACCTATATTAAAATATACCTACGAAGTATCCAGTCAGGATAGATTTGGTTATAATTTTATTCAATATTGCTATATACCTATATTAAAGTAATATATATATATATATATATATATATATATATATATATATATATATACATT